>JANEYF010002289.1:600000-1196117 GCA_029963845.1 Rhamnusium bicolor
TTCACAGTCTCAGTTAAGTTAGAATTTGACATATACAGAAAAGATACAAGTACTTTAAAAATTACCCCTAAGGACTCTCAAAATTCTGCTCAACACACAATGTAATGGTGAGTTTTAATTTTCTTGTTCATCGGCTATCAAGCTTCCCCCTCAGTAAGGAAAATTTGAAAAAGAAAAAGTAGTGATTAAGGATATTAGCTGTGAATATGGATATTCTGTTAAATTTGAATGATATTAAACAACAAGCAAACAAATGAAAAACAGCCTACTGGATGAACAAAAACAATGTCCAATGACTATAGCAACAAAATATAGCCTACTTGATTAATAGAGCACAAAACGATTAGAATTAAATTTCATGTCACAATTTTGAAAAATGCGCCAAAATGAGGTATGTAAACTCCCCTTAAAGCAAAAAAAAAATTGTCGCGAAATAGCAAGACGGTATATGTAAAATACTCAGTGCTTTTTTCTTGTGAAAGGCTTATTAACATGTTGATGCAATTTTTGAAAAACATGAGCTCTCTAATACGGTAACATCTAAAAATAAAATTTCTTTTTTATTCTGTAGGTATGTACAGGGTAATCAGTTGAAAATTCTACTTTTTAAACCCATTTTTTTGTGCTTAAAAATATAGCTAGAACAAAAATTTAAAAATGGATCCGTAGCATATTTTACCAAGTTTTCCTATATGCTATACGTTTGTGTCTATCTCAGGAATATAAAGGGGGCGCCACATAGTCAAGTTTTTTAAACGGGACACCCTGTATATTTTCAGATATTTGGATAGTTCCTTTCCTCCCCATTATAAATATATATGACTGTTATGTATTCCATCTTCAAATAACTTTATAAGTTATTCAAATAAATAAGTAATATTCTTAAAAGTTTGGGATACTTCCAACTAAATTATTTTCAACATAGATAGCCATGCATAAAACAATAATGATTTAAAATACCGATTGTTGATCTGTCAAATTAATTTTGTTTAGTCAATTATTTTTCTGTTTTGAGTACTTCTTAAAGAGTTTTTGTATAAAAATACATAATAATGCCTGTGTGTTCTGTAGAAGAACGTAATAATATATTAAAAGTATATTTTCTTTCCAATGGAAGTATAACTAAAGCCAAACGTTTATATCAAAGAAGATATCCGCAGAGAAGATGCCCACATAAAACTTATTTTAAACATCTTATAAAAAAATTTAGAAGAACAAGTTCGTTGCATAACACCAAAAGAAATTATACTGCAAATGAAGAACTGAAACTAAATGTTATATTTTATTTTACTGAACATCCTTCAAAATCTATAAGGGATGCATCCGAGATGTTGAGATGTCCTACAGATAGATTCAAAATGTACTCAAGAAAAATAAATGTAAACTATATAAATTTAGCGTGGTTCAAAAATTGAATGATAACGATTACAAAAAGCGTATGAATTTTTGCAATGAAATATTAGCACGAATAGAACAAGATGGTGTCATTACAAACATATGTGAATACACAGACGAGGCAAATTTTACTTATCTGGATTATTTAATAGACGAAATGAACATTATTGGTCTACTGAAAATCCCTAACTAGTAAAGGAAATTCAGCGACAAGGTCGCCAGTATATAGAGGTTTGATATGGATTATTCAACAATTCAATTTTTGGGCCGATTTTTTACGAAGGTGGTTTAAATGGAAGAAGATATAAACAATTACTAGAAAATGAAATGGAAGACTTTATAGATGATCTTCCTTTACAAACTTCTACGCAGATAATTTGACGGAGCACCATGTCACTTAACTAAGGAGGTAATTGAGTTTTTAAATCAGAAATATCAAACGTGGATAGGCAGAAGTGGCACTATACTATGGCCTCCACGAAGCCCAGATTTAACACCTTTCGACTTTTTTACGGGGTACACTTAAAAATAGGATATATAAAGATAGACCTAATAATTTAGAAGAATTGAAACAAAAAAATTGTCAGGGAAGTAGGGGTTTTAAATAATAATCCAGAAATGTTTCAACGGATTAGTGAAAATTACATAAAAAGATTAAACCTTTGTTTGGTAAATAATGGTGGTATTTTTGAACATTTGTTATAATTTTTGCTTAACTTGTATGCTCTTATACAGTGTGGAAATTAAGTAACGCATAAATTCAGTAATTCCTTTGATATTAATTTTTTTGGAAAAAATCTCGAAGGGGTATAGCGATTATAACTTCGGCAAATATTTTAAGTCTAATTTCAGTTTCTTATGTCATTTATTTTTTAAGTTATGACGTCATCGACTTTTTTTTAATGACAACCTATATTTTTTATTATTGATTTTAGTAGTAGATTTTATTCTGGTTCCGACCGTATAAAATTTTCAATATGTTATTATTTGAAAAAATCGAGTCTTAAAGTTCAAATAATAAAAATTCATTAAATTGGGTAAATTTATCTAGTTGCCGGTGTATCACATTAGTTACGGCTGTCAGATTTAAATAATTTGTAAATGTCACAATAGAATAAGTGTTATTATTTTGCTTTTTCTAAATTAGAAAAACTATTTTATTAATAAGAATGGTACAGTTGAGCGACAAACAGAGAATTGAAGTGTTAATAATGATTGGTTATGGTGACAGAGCTAGAACACATCAAGAAGTGTATCATCTTTTTAGAGAAAAATACCCGGATCAGTTCATAAATCAATCAACAATTAGTAGGATTGAAAAAAAGTTTCGGGAACATGGCGCTGTAAAGAATATTCCAAAAACTGGACGTCCGGCGACATTAAATGAAGATGCACAACTTGATGTGCTACTAAAAATTGAAAACAATCCACATTCAACTAGTAGAAGCATTACTTTGAACCACAATATAAGCCACATTACAGTTCTAAAACTTTTGAAAGTTCAAAAATTCCCCCATATAAGGTGCACTTGGTTCATGAGTTGACAGAAGATGACTTTGATCGTAGGCAAGAGTTTTGCGAACAAATAATGGAAATTTGCAACCGCGATTCAATGTTTTTCCAGCGTGTTTTATTTTCGGATGAAGCAACATTTTGTTTAAATGGTCATGTCAATAGACAGAATTGTAGATATTGGGCTAGGGACAATCCCCATTGGATGCAGGAAAGTTATACCCAATATCCTCAGAAAGTTAATGTTTGGGCAGGAATTATTGGTGACAGAATTATAGGTCCATTCTTTTTTGAAAACAATTTGACTGGAGATAGGTACCTGCAATTTTTCAGTTGGAATTGATGCCTGCATTAGCTGCATTAATCCCCAATGCAAATAACCCTGACCTACCAAATAATACCATTTGGTTACAATAAGATGGCGCTCCGCCTCATTACGAAATTATTGTGCGACGCTACTTGGACCAAGTTCTCCCAGCAAGATGGATAGAGAGAAGAGGTTAGATAGAATGGCCACCTAGGTCTCCTGGTCTAACGCCATTAGACTTCTTTTTATGGGGGTACTTAAAAAGTAAAGTGTACACCAATCAACCCAATAATTTAGACAATCCCAGGCAAAGAATTCAACATGAGATTAGGTTAATATCGCCTCAAACTATTCAGAATATGAGAATTGAATTTTATAATCGTCTTGGGTATTGTCAAATGGTACAGGGTCGTCAATTTGAACATTTAGTGTAAATGTAATTTAACAACTGTTATTTCTGTGCTTATTTTTGTGTTTGATGATATTGTTAGATTTTTTTCTGGTTAAGCAATTTAGTTTCTTTTTATACTAATGTTTGCCTCACGAAGTTATCGTTATTACTAACTTTGAATTGAGCAGATAGTAAATTTCTAGTTCGATTTTTCAACTATTTGTATAATTTCAAAATAAAAACTAATGTGCCGTCGATTACTTTCCGTCAAACTTAGGCAACTAAATTGTTAATATTATTAAAAAAATCGTTTATAATGCAAACTTGTTTTTTTGATGCAATTAGCTGACTAACTCAGTTATTTGTAGATGCAATATATAGCAATCATAAATATATATAATGGGGAGGGAAGTAGTTATCCAAATATCCGCAAATATACAGGGTGTCCTGTTTTAAAAACTGACTATGTGGCGCCCCCTTTATATTCTTGACATAGGCGCAAACTCATAGCACACAAGAAAACTTGGTAAAATATGCTACAGATCCATTTCTTAATTTTTGTTCTAGCTGTATTTTTAAGCACAAAAAAATAGGTTTAAAATGTAGCATTTTCAAATGTTCACCCTGTACATAGAACTTGCCTTTCCAAATATGACTAGTTTCCTTTCAAGAGGCTACATGTTTCGTAATAATACGCGCAATTAAATAAACTTTTTGCAAAAAAAGGCAAATGCATTTGCAATATATTTAAGGTTTATATACCAGTTGTATAATAAATAACGGTAAAGTTGTAATTTATTTATCCAACCCATGTTTCCGCAATTATTTTGACAGGAAAAACAGTAACTGCATGAGTTATGATTAATATATCTAAGTCTTAACAATGGTGTATTTTCTTATTATATCCAATAAAATTACATGTAACTACGATATATAATTGTTGGTTTGCTGTTATCAAAACGTATTAATTCGTATTTTATCTACTTTTCGTGTCCAATCATACAAATGTTAAGAGTCGAGTTGTTCTGAGAAATGCCGTACAAGCTTTAACAAAATGTGTTTTGAAGAATTTACGAGCTGTAAGCTATAGCAATGGTAAATCTATATTCATTATTTTCTTTTACATAACGCAATGATCGTAAAAGATAATTTCTAAAAGTTGGTCATTTGGTGCGCTTTTGTTAATTTAATTTGTATTTTCATCACCGCTACACAAGTAATGTTAATTTTGTAAATTATTTTATACAGGGTGGACCATTAATAATGGGCCATAGTTCAAAGGTAGATTCTTTGGACCAAAATATGAGGATATAACCAAATATGTTTTAGTAAAATATTGCTGGGGAAAACGGTACAGGGTGTCAAAGTTGAAATTATTTTTTCGTTTTTTTGCAATAACTCAAGAACCTCTTTACCGATCCTCACCAAATTTGGTAAAGGAATTATTTTTTAATCTAAGAAACAAAAATTTACAGGGTTGCGACGATTTAAACCAATTTGATTTAAATCGTGATTTAAATCATGATTTAAATCAACTGATTTTTTAAATTTAAATCATGACTTAAATCAAGTTGTGTAAAGCCAGTAAATCAAACTTCAGAAAATTCAAATAAAAAGTACAGTTTATTTAAAAGCTAGATACAAAAAAAATTCAAATAAAAAGAAGAAAAGAACAGTTAGATTATACATATAAAACAAAAGTTACCTTCTTAAATGTACAGTATAAATTAGGTGCCTACTTAAAAGCAGAAACATAAAGTAAACAAATTAAACAGAACCAACTCTAAAAGAAAATAAAACATGATTTACCCCAAAACAAAAATTTTAAATTAGGTTAATTATTGTAAAGTTTGTACAAAAAAAACTAATTTAGCTGCTTTTTCGGTCCCTAAAAGATTTCGATTCTTAGAATGAATCAAACCAAATGTCGAAAATATTCTCTCAACCGAGGTTGAACTAGCTGCAGCAGAAAATAGTTGCCTGATAATCGGGAATAATTTGTCAATAATATCAATATTTCTTTGGGATTTCCACCAGTCCAAGGGTTTTGTGTTTTTAAGAATTTCTTCGTGAAACATAATATTGGCAAAAGGCTCAGATTTTGCCAGAAATTTAATAATCAGTGGTAGTAAACCACTTTCGGGATATAATTCATTAGCGGCTTCTAAAGCACAATTCTTTTCGCTTTCTGTTAATTTATGCTTTGTTTTTGTAGGGTCTAGAATGAAGGCTAGCAAATGGTACGAGGTGATACACTGATCGTATCAGTATCTAAATGTTTGCATTTGCCTTAAGTTAATTTCAGTTTCGTCAAAATGCGACTCAAGAATTTTAAATTGTTCTACGACGTCTGATAAAATTGCATCGTTTCTTTGAAGCGTATCAAGTGCAACAGATATAGGTTTTTGTAGTGATAAGTAATCTTCTTCAGTTCTTATTAAATAAATGTTTGATATTTTCTGTCTTACTATTCTGTCAATTTCATTTTTATGTTCCTCGCTAATTTTAAAAAGCGTGGGCCATGATTTAACGAAATCCTCTAATCAGTCGGCAAGTGAGTTCCATCTTACGTCAGAAGGTAAAGTAAGTTTTTTTCCTTTTTCCTTTTGCGTATGTGGCAGAGGCAAAATGATTGTTTCGGAAGTATTTCACAACGAACGTAACATGTTCCTTAATTTCACTAATTTCCAAATCCTTACATAACAAGTTTAAAATGTGTGGAGCACAACCGTAAGTAATAGCAGTTTTGTTGACTCTTTAATTTGGTTTTTCATAGCATTCATATTGGCAGCATTATCCGTCACAAAATTGTTTACTGCAAAGGTATAGTCAGTGTTTAGAGTTTTAATTAAGTTTGTTGCAAGTTCTGTTAAATATACAGAAGTATGTGGATTTCCAGATGTGTCTATTGTGTCTACTAAAAAGGAAGACCCATTTTCCGTAGTTACAGTTGAACATATTATTGGTTCATTGTGTATGTTCGAGCATCCATCCAATGACAAACTGAACTTCCTGATAAATCTTTAAAACATTTACTTTTTTCCTCCTTATACGCTTCATCGAGCAGTCTGTTGGACACATCATGTCGAGATGGTGGTACATATCCAGGTCGTAAAAACGTTATTGCCTTTTTTTACTTCAGGTTGTTCAATACACACGAAACTGCTGTTTGTCACATAAAGAGCTCTAGCAATTTGTTTATCTATTTCTTCTTTATTAGACTTGGTCGTACGTACAACAAAAGATGATAAAAATCCAGAACTGGAGTCAGGCACTACTTTTCTTTTTTTACTTAATGGCGTAGAAAATGAGAGCGGCTTTTGGGCACTATCTTCCTCTGAATCTTCTTGTAACGTGTTCAATTGTATCTGTAATAAAAAACAAGATTGTTATGTTGTTTAAATCCAGCTACACACAGACAGACACAGATACTATACTTTGTTCTTAAAACTAGGAGTGAATGGAAGTTACATTTGTACAGGGAAATTAACTAGAAATCTAGAAAATGCACTAGATCATTTTAACGCTAAATTTGATTCTAGCACTGACGTAGTTTTCCACGAAGCACCAAAACACTATACACTGCACTCGACGCAAGATGATTAAAAATAGTTTTAATCATCTCCAGATGATGCCAACTTGGTTGGCGAAACGCGCGTCGAGTGCAGTGTATAGTGTTTTGGTGTTTCGTGGAAAACTACGTCAGTGTTATCTTCGCATCAAAGATTCCAACCCATTCCAGGTCGTAGAAATAGACCGACGTTAAATAAGTAAATTAAAAAATAAGGTTCTCTTAATATTTTGTCTTACTAAGAAGTTATTATTATAAATAAAATAATAATAATAATAACATGTCTTTATTTATTATTGAGCACGACAATAAATGGACGAAGTTCAGTAGAGTGTCTATAATACAGACTCTCTGCTCTTACACTTAGACCTAAAATAATACTATACTTACATTGGACACTGTTCCTGAAATAGAGGGTCCTTCATTTTCATTTTTGTATCAGTTTGTTTTCTAAACAGGAAAACAGGTATGAATGCTTATAAATAAATATCTTTATTATTAATAAAATTTAAAAACATGCAGTTATGTGAGCTATGAAGTTATGTTAAAGATGTGTCATCTACATATCTAGTAATCTCCGCCATATTTTTGATTTAATAATATAATGGGGTATTTTTATTGATCTGAGATGAAAATGGAAATGCCTATATTTTGAATATAACTTTTTGTATTTTTGGATCAAAAAAATATATTACATAGCGTAAAATAGTTATTCCCATTTAAAGTTTAAATGTTTCATAATTACGTCACTAGGCGGACACTGGGGAAGTCACCAAAAATTTGTTAGGATTCTGACGAGATTGGTACCTGTATTATTCTGTTGTGATTCCTGTTTTAGCATTTTTGTTTGTGTATTTGTTCTAAAACCATTCTAAAAGGACACAAATATGAAAATAAAATATGTAGAAAGTAGATCAGATAGTTCTTTTGGTATATTTTTACAATAATAAACAAACGAAAAATGAGGTTATGGTTTAATGTCAAATGTGGCACAATAACATAATTGCATATTGTAGGTGTGTTCTGCAGTGTTGATTCTAGCAGATTCAAACAAATTTGTCTCTTTTCAGCTTATGTTAAATCCTACTCCGTCTCTCTATTTCTCAGCTGAAACTTGCTAGAATTAATATTAATGAACAAACCTAATATCCTAAAAATAACTACATTTGGTGCTCTATTTGAATTTGTGCCTAGTGACTAACGAAATTTTTAATTTTTTTTTTTAATTTAAACGAAAAGAAATTAAATAAAGAAAAGACGCGTGTCTCTTATTTTTATCTCGTTTTCGATTTTGACATAAAAAATGGGAAAATACCCAATTCCTCACATCATACGTATATCAACCGTAAAAACTCAATGAAAATCATATATTTACAAAGTGACTTTAAAAAGTTTATTCAATCCAAAGAGTCTTTGCACTATACACATTAGTTAATTGAGGAGCCTGCTGCAAGAAAGAGGTAGCTCCATAAATCAAGATTGTTGAAAAATTCAGAAAAACTATTTTATTTAAAAATAATTTTCTTTTTCTAGTTATTTTTTCAGTACTTGCTTTGTAGTTTCATTTACCATGAAAAAATTTAATTTGTTTTGTCTAAAATTCATTATTTATATATTTCTGTTGTGGAGCTACCTTCTTCTTGCCACCAACAACAAAAAAAAAAATTATTTGCTTCTTACTAAATGCAAAAAAATACACAATATTAATAATCATCATATTCAGGTCCAATGTTGTCATCTGTCATGTCTGTATCGTTATCATTGCCTGTATCTTCGGAAACTTTCAATGAATTGTAATATATCATTTCATTAGCTGGAACGTATTGCCTAGCCAGCTGCATAACGTTGGAATATTTGTCTGTCTTGAGTTTTAATTTGGATTGATACAGATTTGGTGGTATTTGAAACTGAAAATTATAACGCTGTATGTTGAAATTCAAATAAACTGGAAAGTTTGTAGTTTCGCTACACTGTATTTCATCATTCTGGACCTCATAGAGAAAGATTTTATATTTTGTTATGAAAAATGTTTCTCTTTTCTTGCCAACAACATTTTTTTTGAAAAACTGTTTCAAATAATAATAATAGTAATAATAATAATAACACCACATGAAATTACAACCCCCTCTATCCCTGAAGGTCTGAAATAACTTTGTGTGGGAGAGGGCTACACACATTTAGAGACAATGGACACACACCCAATATCCGAATATACTACGATTAATCTCTCTCACAGAAAAATCCCAGTTCCTCGACCGGGAATCGAACCCGGGACCCCGAGGTTTCGAGGCAAGTACATTACCTCTAGACCACGGAGCCATAGTCGACAAAATTAAATATCATTTCTTGTGTCACTTTAACAGTCTGAAACTTTCTGCTACTTTTTCCATATAGGCGAATGTATTCTGAAGGGGTATATACTCGTTTCACTTTCCTCAGATGCTTTTCCACTACACCAAATGATCGGTCGGATGGTAAAAATGAATGGCCTGGCTCAGGAAACCTGTGGATTATTTTTTCAAAACGTCCCATTTTGACTAGGGTAAACAAATAATGCATCATGGTGTGGTTCTTGTTCTGAGCAACACAATTATCCGAAAATAGATACAGAACTTTTACTTCCTTAGATATAACATTTTCAAAGTAGTATTGTAGAAAACTTATTGTTTCATTTGGCGTCTTTCGATCTGTTAGTTCATCAAACATAAAAAAATGGGAGATTCCAATTTTCGCAGAATAAACACAAAAGTTGTAAACCCACAACTGGCGCATACAGAAAACATCTCCGGAAGGTGTTTTTGGCAGAGGTGCATTCTGCTGGTAGTCGAAACATAGTGTTTCAACAGCAGGGTTATTTTTTTGCCTCCTCAGACCTAACCTTTAATTCCTTAAAAAACGAATCAGCCTTACTTAAATGCAAGTCATGTTACACTTTCTTACGTGTTCTTTCTTCTTCGTTCACAACAATTTTCTTTTCGGTGCCAAACTGATCACATATTTTACACGTGTCAGATCTTGGGCTCCCAAATGAGAGATTGAAATTAGCCTTCAAGTACCTAAAATAAAAATCATACGACACTTTTGGTTTAAATTCCGCTTCCTTCTCCTTCGTGCCAAAAAATTTTGAACATATTATTTTCATATTTTTCTAAATAAAGTTGATACATTTTTCTTATATTTAATTCTGATGATAAATAATACTTTTTGTGATTTTTGTTCCTACTGTAGTGCGATGATCGCCGCGGAAAACTCTTTATGTGGGATGAACCTGTTGAACAATTTCAGGTGGAATTGCATTTACTCTGTTATGGTGTTTGCCTCGGTTTTCTTTCGGAGTTTTTATACAGTCATCCTGTTTTAAATACATCGATAGGCGTTCCACTCTTTTTTGTTGAAATGTCGTGCTTAGCACAAAAAGCCTTTTTGCATACTTTATTTGATTGTTTACTAAGGCGAACCTGTGAATAAAGGTAAAATACAAAGTCAAAAAAAAAAAAAAAAAAAAACCTTATGTTAAACTTACAGTATACTGTTGCTGACTGTCCTTGAATGACCGCTGCCATCCTTTGCCCGTGCTCTGGATACAGAAAATACTGAAATTAAACTTGAAAGATATGAGTCTTGTAGGATTTTATCACCGATTTCATTGAACTTTTTGAGTATAGATGCTCTCTCTTCTTCTGGCACTTTTTCAAAACACTTGTACTTGCATTTGCAGTCGTTTAGGTCTTCCGTCACCCTTAGCTAACATCCTTTTACGTTTGTTTCTCCGCCATTCTGAACTATCCACAACTTTTCTATTCTTTTTAACCCTAATTCTAGGCGCATTTTCAGCTTCCACTCTATCATTTTCTTCACTACTTTCACTTTCTGGAACGTAATTATCACTAGATCCAGTGCTAAATGGTTCAACAATTTCACTTGTTTCACTCATGTTTATAAACTAGTTTATAACAAATAATTATTCACTGTGATAATCTGATCTGAAAATTAAACATTTGCCGCCTGTCAGATAATAACTTTTAGGTTAGGAGACACTGCTGCTGTAAATACAGTTTTGAATGCCTGTTTGGTGCAAGAAAGTGGTAAATGCAGGAGCTACCGCTTTCTTGCACCAAACTAACGCGGAGATAACTCCAAAACTGGCCATTCTGCAGCCATCTATACAGTTAGATACATCCTTCTTGCACCAATCGAAAGAGCTTCGAAAATTGTATAAGGTAGCATATATAACCCAATTTGCTCAGATTTTGAAGCTACCTCCTTTTTGTAGCAAGGTCTTCAATTCTGGAAATTAGTTCATTTTGGAAATGGTAAGCGACATGTTAATTAATCTACTAAAACTGTAATTTCAAATTTACGAAATTTTGTAAATTTATCAGTATTGTCTAATTTTTGCGGTATTTTTCGGTTTTCTATACTTAATAGCAAGAGTAATGTTTTTCGATAAAAAATACTACGAAAGGTAATATTTTTCAAATAAAATAATTATATATTTGCTTTTTTATTATCCCGCACATATTTGAATCAGAATAGACGATTTTATTGCGTTCTTTTTCAACATCTGGGTTCCGAAAGGGCTTTACTGTTATGGTGACGTATCGCTGTAAACATAATTGGCATTGCCTAACAATACATCAACTACGTCATTATTAAGCATCTTTTCTCTAAGAAATTATCTCTTTTAATAATTTTACTAAAAGGCAAACTTTGTAAATGCACAGGATCCTTTGACTTTACAGGGCAATTTTATACTACTTTCCCTAATGACAACCGACAACTATTTTTCCAAGAAACGTTTCGTGTCTTTACACTAATTATATTTATTTTGTTACAGCCTGTTTGCTCCAGGTAGTCACTATGGAGCTCATTCTCCCAGTGAGGCAAAATCCGGATACCCCTACTTTGGAGCCATGGAGATGTGTTCAAGCCGGGTTCACTGATAACTTCCTTCGGCAGTAAAACTGTGAAATAATGTGCTTTAATATTTAATAATATGGTGATTTAAAAATTATATACGACATAAATTTATATTTTACCTTTGCAAAAGCTAATGATAGCAACGCTTACCTGCGACAATTTGCAATTTTTAATAGACTGGGCGAATAGCTTTTATGTAATGTAAATAAATAAGTTAATTTCTTGTAAATGTTCTGTGTCACATGGAAATTGCAACATCGGGTAATCTTAAATTATTTTAATAACACTTGTATTTTCAGAGAATTTAAAACGTTAAAAAATCACTCACGTTTCTTTTCTTTTACTCAAAACAGTATTTCTTCCATTGCAATTCTCGTTTTTCTATCACTATAAAACTGCAGATAAAATTCATCTTTTGGACTCAGATATCATCTCCGTTTAATTGGGACAAAAAAGTACATTGTTAATAATGATGAATCTTGGTTCTATTTACGGGCATACAGGGTGTCTCACCAGGAAATTCATCTATCGATATAGGGAAAAGTACGCATCAGGAAATTTTTAAATTTAGGGAGCTACTAACGACAGTGTGACCAATCCAACTAAAATAATTACAAGCATCTGTCACTTCCGGTTATATCGGAAGTTGAAACCAACTTGCGTATTTTAAATAAAACACTCTATATATTTTAGGGTTTTCAAAAAGAGCATAAAATTCTGAGTCAAAAACATATAGAATACCCTATGCCTAAACCCAGTCGTTTCAGAGATATTTGACATTTTAAAAAAGTTTGACAGGTGTAATGGTTTACAATAACCTTTATAATTTTCTTCGTGTAAAAGATACTCATTTGTTTTTGGAATGCAGAAAGACCATAAGGTGAGTTACATTCTACAGTTTAAAGAAATTCAATAATAGTATACCAAGTGTTCCATTTTTGGCGTTACATTTTGTAAATTTCAAACCGCGAAAACTTGCTTAAGTCAAATGGAACACCTTGTATCTATTTACATCAAGTTATGTAAAATTAAATTAAATTAATGTTTTTTTATATATGTATAAACGTTGTGTTGGTTTAAGTTACAACTTTTTGAAATATTTGCGATTTTCTTAGAAATTCAAGAATTCTTAGTAAAAACTTTATCAAATTAGAGATGATTAGAAACAATCAGTAATGTTAGTCATTCTCTTATGTCAAAAAATGTCACCACGAAGACTTTTTGAATTTGTTTATTATTTATGGAGAATGTGATAAAGTAATATCAAGAACTTGTAGTACATTTGTTATTAGATATCCAAAAAAACGGAAAATAACACTAAACACTGTAACACGCCTATTAATTGGCTTGAAGACACTTTGCATAAAATAAAAGAACTAAGATAAAATCAACTAAAAACATGATTCCATTTTAATTTAGTAATTGTTCGAAATTCCGCCCTTGAACCTCTACACATTTTTCGCACCCTCGGATTAGTTCTTCATGGGTAGCTCTTCTTATTGAGTCCTGTGATAAGTTTGAAATGCATTTCATACTCTCTGCGCATACAATCTTCAATAGTTGTTAATGGGCTATCATAAACTTTATTTTTAATAGTTCCCCAAATAAAATATTCTAAAATTGATAAATCGGGCGAGCGAGGAGGCCATAGGAAATGTCCATTATTGGCGATCCATTGATCGTAAAAAGTTTCTTGATAAAAAATTAATTATCAAATACACGTTATGTGGGGAGCACCGTCGTGCTGATAAAAAATGTTACTATATTCGGCGAGAAGTAAATTTTCTATACAGTTATTATTAAAATTTTGTAAAATATTTAGATATCTTTCACCTAAAAAAAAACAAAAACAAAAAAATTAACTATAGATATTAGCAGAAGAAGAAACCTTTATAGCTTATTGTTTAAATTTTCCTGATAAAATTCTAATGCCACAACTCTATCGTTTCTTATGGCACTGTAAACATTAAACTGTCAATTTTCTTGAACGCTCCCAGAACACATGAGGACTCGAGTCACTCCAATAATGCGAATTGTGTCAATTAAAAAGTCCATTTTTAGTAAATTTAGCTGCATCTGACCATATAATATTTCTCAAATAAGAATCGTCGCCTAGATCTTATTAGAATAAATTCACAAACATTTTCTCATCTGCATGAAAATATTTCGTTTTCGTCATCAACAATAGGCTTCCGCTTTTTAATTCTTGCCTTGACAGAGCCATAATTTTTAAAATTAGTCAGTATGCGTTTTACAGTGGTTGATGACGGTTTCCGTTTTTGTGGATATCGAGTAGCAAATGTACTACAAGTTCTTGATATTACTTTATCATATTGTCCATAAATAATAAACAAATTCAAAATCTCTTCGTGGGTGTAATTTAAACGCGGTGGCATTTTTTGGCATAAGAGAATGACTGACATCACTGATTGCTTCTAATCATGGCTAATATGATAACATTTTTATTAAAAATTCTTGAATTTCTAAGAAAATCGCAAATATTTTAAAAAGTTGTAACTTACACCAACACAACTTGATGTAAAAACATACAGCGTATTTTATTTGACTTAGGCAAGTTTTCGCGGTTTGAAATTTACAAAATGTAATGTCAAAAATGGAACACTTGGTATACAATTATTGATTTTTTTTTAAACTGTAGAGCGTAGCTCACCTCATGTTATTTCTGCATGCCAAAAAGCAAATGTGTATCTTTTACACGAAGAAAGTTATAAAGATTATTGTAAACCATTACATGTCAAAATTTTTTTAAATGTCAAACATCTCTGAAACGGCTGGGTTTAGGCATAAGGTATGTAATAGGTTTTTGACTCAGAATTTTATGCTCTTTTCGAAATCCCTAAAATATATAGTGTATTCTATTTAAAATAAGCAAGTTGGTATCGACTTCCGGTATAACCGGATGTGCCAGATACTTGTAATTATTATAGTTGGATTGACCACACTGCCATTAGTAATTCCTTAAATTTTGAAAATTTTCTGACGCGCACTTTTCCCTATATTGATCGATGCAATTCCTGGTGAGACACCCTGTATAATTGTCATTGGGCGGTTCAACAACGTTGTGGAGAAACATCATTTTTACAATTTTTCATCACCTTACAGCTATTTAACCCGCTTTGAATGTTTTATCCTTTATCATCGTTTAACACATTATAAAACAGCGATAAAGCGCTTTACCCACTGGACGGTGGTAAATGCATTGTATAATAATTAGACTACTGTTTATGCAATAGTTATGATACGTGGTGCCATATGTTATAGGTTACCGTCATTGCTCACTACACACACACTAAGAATTCATGGTTACATCGATCTGTTTTCGAACATTTTGTGCCTTAGAGAATTACAAACTCAAATTGTTCTGCAGGATAATGCTCGATCCAATATTGCTGTCGTAATAAGAAGGTACTTTGAGGTTCTTTCTTCGCCAGCAGAGCACCCGATTTTCTCTGGTCGTGACTTGATCGTTTGCCTCAACTCTATGAATTTGGATCAACTTGAGTCCGGACCTCAAACCGGACGTTGCCTGAGATGAAATCTCATCAAACATCCTATAGAGTTAATAAATATGTGGGGCATTAACTTATTATTAATTTTGCCATTATCAGTGTTGCTGTAAAATTATGAACCTGTTATCATTTTCATACCTCACCATACATTTTCAAAAAATAATTTGGAATAAAACTATGCTGTTGCATTTCCATGACACAAAGTATATATAGTTGTACATAACTGCTTTGCTCCGGTACTGTCCATATTTAATTATTTGTAAATTATAATTTATTAATTAGGCAGATTTTTTGTGGAATATTTTCATTTCGACTATTGTAAAATATACGGTGTAAATATTTTTCCAGCGAATAATATTAAAATTATTTAAAACATTTCTGATTTTTTATTTAAAGGAAACTCTATTCTCAAATTTAGACAATTTTACTCCTAATTCTAATTAAAAAGTCTCCCAAACCAGCTGGGACCTTTTGTTTAATTATTTATTTAAAGTCGTTCTATTTCCGCTACCAAGGCTAATCACCGCCGCTAGGAGAGTAGGGATATTTTACCTGTCTAACAGCTACTTGTCTAACAAGAAGAAGTCTGTTTTATGTCCCTTCCAAAGAATGGTAAGACCACTACACAATCTTTACTTAAGATTCCATAGCTTTCGCTTTTTTGAACTGATCTACAAACTGCTAGAAGATGAGTGAGACTGCTGTGTTTCGCTGGACTGGTTTTACCCATGCAACGACTAGCCTGAGTATTTGTTTCTTTACTTTTTGTATCGAGTTCGACACAAATCAAATTAAACAAGGTTTATTAATAATAGTCATACATAATTATCCTGTGCGGACACTCGCGCCGGAGCTATCGCAGCAAGAAATTGATAGGTTAGACGGGGCAAGACCGCTCGGGATTTAAGAAGTAGAGAAAAAGGGTAGCCCACCCTTATCTCCCTTAGAGATTTATTGAGCTATATAACAATACATATTCTGAAGGAACTTAAAATTATATGTAAACTTAAGGATTATTTAGTATATTTGAATAAAACAGCAAAATTTTTATAAATAAGGTGGGAAAAATACTCACTACAAAAAAACCAATTCTCAACACTTAGAGGTTGAGCGGCTAAATCACACCGCCAAATTTTAGTTTTTTCATAAAAGTTTCATTTCAAAAGTTAGTGATTTTTTGCGATTTTTTGATTTAGTAGAGATAATTTGGAAGGAAAATTTGAAATAAACCTAAATAAACAAACGGAAACAAAGAAAAGAGGTTAGACAGATTAGAAGTTCATATAATTGGATTAATTATTTTGATTAAAGTAAAGGAACGAGTTTTGCCTACAGGGATTGCCGAAAATGGGTACGCCTGGTAAGGCAGTGTGTACTTAAATCGAAATGGGGCATTATGCTGTCGAATTTGATTTATGCTGTTTGCTAACAGATTATCTCAAGCTTAAACTGATAGAATCTTTGCGAAATGTGCTTACGTAGTCCACTAATACCATTGCACTTGACACTTAAAGATACAACAAAAAGTTCTCCATACTATTTTTGTATCTTTGCATAGGTTCTATAAAAATATATAAGAGAGTCTTTAAAAATATACTCATACAACTAACTCTAGCTCCTCATATTTCTGAAAAAATATGTAACAACTGTTTCCAAATATGCAAAAAAATTTTACCACATTTTTCAGCATCAATAAAATGGTACACTATTAGTTGCAAGAAAATAGAAGCATCTTTGCTCTGAAAATTTTGAAAGTGACATTTTTGCTTATATCTCTAAAACTTCAAAAATATCGAAACAAACTTTCGGTCAATTGATTTTTCTTGTAAACTGAACCCATTTCATCAATTTAGTACAACCTGACATGATGTTACATTGTTAACAACTACTGAAATATTTCCAAACAACAGAAAAACAGAAATTTATACAATATATGGTGAATTTTATTTTATTTTAAAATGTTAATACGTAACCTAGTTTTATCGGAAAACATACTATATTAAATAGAAACGTAATGGATTATTTTAAAATTGCACGACACTGGTGCAATTCTGGGAAGTTACATAGGGGCCTGCGCTATATTTGTATTTTTATATGCACGAAGTAGTAAAAAAAATAATAAAAAAGAAAAGATATTGCCCGAGAATTGTTTCAGCAATCTAGTGTTCCTGAGTCTTTGTTAATCGCTGTACAACCTGGAGCTCGCTTCAGGCTATTTATTTCAACGGTTTATAAAATGAACACTGCATTTTTAGAATTTTGAGTTTCGCGCCTTATTATTTTGACAAATAGTTAATAGTTATATTGAAGACTATTTCTTTAGGCGCGAGGCGTTTTTTAAACAGGAAAAAGCATATTTTTCAAAAAACCAACCTCCTCCGACTGCCCCTTTTAACGCAAGGTTTATTTATCAATTTTTTAAAATCATTTATATGACAGTAGCTTAATACCCAAAGAAGGTGACAAGAAAAATTGGATGCCACAAATAAATAACTATAAACAATATCATTTTCTAATATACAAACATTACTTCATGTTTTTGGGCAAACTGGGTATCACCTTTCCGAAAATTTTGAGGATATTAATCGCTCCAATACTGTTAACATAACCATCAGAAAAAATTAGCATTCGTTAGTAAGATAACATATAATCTATATACAGAATTACAAAAATAATGTTCTTAATAGTGCCTTAAGCTCTGGTACATCGCTTGGTTTTCATTCTTGATGTCCTATTTCAGTTCAGGAAGTAGCAAATTTCAGACTGCAATTAACAATTCTGTACCTACATTTTTCTCAGCTACATTGTAAATAAGCAAAACAAGGCAACGTGGACTGTAAAATTTTAATACACGTTACATGATTTAATAGCCTATTTTTTTTATAAATATTAATTTTAAATACCAGCAAAAGTAGACTTTTAACTTGTATTTGGTAGAAAATGGCACGTAATTACGATTTTCCTATGTAATTTAACATAACTGTTATACCAATTGTATAATTAACTAATCTGGGACCACCAGTAAAGAATTTCTAGAAAATAAAGTTGTTAAATATTGGTTTATCAGTATATTATTACACAACTCAACGTGGCGTCTAATTCTTTGTACATCTATTCGAGTTCTATAATTATCTTTTATGAAAGGTTAGTAAATTATGTACTGGGTAATTTAATATAATTTCTTCATTATAATGAAAAAAGTGGAAAAGGCAGTATTAGCATAGATTTATTACCATAGAATTTTCCTGTGTAGCCATTATAAATGCTATAAGCAGTACTTACATTACACTATTGCAAAAACATTTTGCTTCGTGAGCAGTTGACCAAAATGTCAAAATTGATGTGCTGGGTAATCCAATGAAAAGGCCCACTTCTATATTTTGTTAATTTTTCGAGTTCGAAGAAAATTTTTCAAATAAAAGTTGTAGTGAATCAAATGAGCTTTGCAAAGAATATACAAGTGGTCCCGTAAAAGTGGGACAAATCAAACATACATCTTTTAACACGCTTTTATTAACTTCACTTGTTTGTTTGTTTGTTTGTAACCGACTCTTTGGACTCGATTTTGACCCACTTTAAACGGACAGATTTAATTGAAACTTTGTACACTTACGAAGAACCGGTAACAATACAATAATTTGATAAGTTTATATCATTATCCTGATCAGAATCGCCAGTCCTTTCCTCACGTATCCTCTGCGTGAGAGCAAGAGGCTTAATATTGTAAGTATATTCCGTGATTCTCAGTTCGGTCGTTGGCCGAACGGGCAAGTCTTAGTCGACGCGAAACGACGGACTCCTCGGGCGTGAGTTCAAATCCCATGGCTGAAATAAAAAAACATATTTTTTTTCAGAAATATCTGTTGGATCGTAATATGTTATAATATCAGCATCAATAAGCAATATAAATATAGTTTAAAAAAACTACAAAACACGCTTTCATAGCACATCAAACTAAAAAGTGAAAAATAAATATAGTTTAAAAAAAACTAAAAAACACGCTTTTAAAGCACATCAAACTAAAAAAGTGAAAAATAATTATTAATATAAACTGAAAACAATAATGAACGAAAAATACTAGTATTATTGTGAAAAAAGCTTGGGGCGCTTTGTGCCATATTTTTCATATATCGAGCAACCCACGCTTTTTTCACAATAATACTAGTATTTTTCATTCATTATTTTTTTCAGTTTATATTAATAATTATTTTTCACTTTTTAGTTTGATGTGCTTTAAAAGCGTGTTTTTTAGTTTTTTTAAACTATATTTATTTAAACAGAACACCTATATTTTTTACATCGGCATGGAAATCTGTGATCTTTTGCGATTTCAGATATATATGTTATGTCTTATCTTTTACTGTTTTTTCATTTATTACAAATTTTATACTACCAGCATCTACCAGGTTATCAGGTTAGCCATGGATGAAGAGCACTTAATTTGTCACTCATGCCTTACAGATTAATTTAATAAATTCAAAAAGCAAACTCCTTACATACCTACTGTACCAAATAAAATGATACTCATTAAAGAGTTCTTGTTATTTATGATAAATTGTGAACCTATCGTATCCCTCTGATAATGTAAATGTTTTCACAAAGAATATGATACACAAAACCAAGCTGTTTTCTTTTTGAATTTATTAAATTATTTTGTAAGGCATCGTATCAAATTAATTGTTTTTCATCCATGGCGACCCTGATAACCATGCAGATGCTGGAGGTATAAAATTTGCAATAATATAAAAACAGTAAAAGATAAGATACAATATATCATATATTTGAAATTACAAAAAACACAGATTTTAAAATTGTAAAAAAAGTATAGGTTGTTCCATTTAAAAAAAATTAACTTTGATTTGTTCTGCTTTTCTGGGACTACCTATATATTCTTTGAAGGGATTCTAAAAGAGTTCATTTGATTCACTACAACTTTCATTTAAAATATTTTTTTTATTAACAAAATATCGTGGTGGACCTTTTCGTTGGATAACCCTGTACAATTCAATTTTTTTTAAATGATCTGATATATTTTAAATACAAATATTCTTTTTAACATTAACTTCTGTGCCAATTTGTATTTAAACTAAAATAGTTTAAAATAGAAATAAGCAGTATAAGGACTAACTGGTTTGTTGAAAAGCAAGGAAAACTTGATTTTCGACCAGGGGCCGTAGGTTCAATCGTCGGAGGTCGAACTATAAGTATATTCTCTAGAACAGCGAAATTTAGCAAAAAACCTTAGTATTTTTTACAAAGGCAATTCATGCTGCTGTTTATTACACATCATTAATTCAATACTAATGACTGTTGTCTCTCTGTTGTACACTTGATTTAAAAAAAAACTGGTACAACTCTTGTAATCGAAAATCTTAATAGTTTAGTTGTGTGCATATGTCTGTAAATAGGGCTGGCCAGGCATGTCGAGGGGGGTGGAGAAGAGGTGATTTACCCCGGACCTGGGTTTTTTGGAGGAGATCGGTTTTCTTTGTGTTTTTAAACTTATTAAACCTTTCTCTTTTATTTTATTCAAATGGAATTTTAAAAAATAATTAGAAAATAACTTTTTCAAAACATTTTCAAGCCTGCCATATTATTGTTTAAAAAAATAATATTTGTTACGGATAAATCTAAGAATGGTTGTAATTAAAATACTAACTGAATAATGATAATTCTATTTTTAAAATAAGAACACAAAAATACCACTTGAGATTAAAAAAAAATGTAAATAATGCAAACTGAACATAAAAATACAATAAAAAAATAAAATAAATGAACTTCAATTACGTAATACAGAATTAACTAGGCATGGACAAAATCAAATTTCTTGCAAGGTCAACTTCTTGCGACAAGTTCTCCCAAGCGTCTTCAATTATCCCTTCCAATTCTTGGGCATTATTTGGATGGTTATTTAATTTTCGTATATGTTTCACCATTAGTCCCCATACATTTTCAATTGGATTTAAATCCGGACTTCTAGATGGCCACGGTAACAACTCTATGTTTTTATTAAGAAACCATGTCCTGACACGAAGGGCCGTATGTATGGAGCAGTTGTCTTGTTGGAAAATAAAATTATTTTCCGGAAACACCTCTATTACTGACGGCAACATAATATTGTCTAATATTTCAATATACTTAATGGAATTGAGATGACCACCACTGTTCCAACACACACCTAATCAATTTAGGCTCATCCAAGCCCAGACATTGACTGAAAACTTTCCTGATATTTGTGGATCGAAAGTATATTTTTCGTCGTATCTAGTGGAAGGAGGCCTATATACGCGAACATGTCCATCGTTACAGGATTTAAAAACCTTTTCGTCAGAAAAGACAACTTGTCCCCAGAAGTTTTCATCATTGATTATATAGTTGAGTGCAAAAATAATCCTACCCTGCTTCTTTTCTTCTAAAAGTTTATATTTTTTAGCCGCTGAACAACTCTTCAAGTCGCTTTGTAGTTTTATTCTTCTGCAAGCAGTAGATACCGAAGCAGGGAAATTTGTCTCTGAAATTGCATTTACTGCAGTCTGAAAAGGGTTTTCTATTAGGTAATTTATAAAATTTTCATCTTCTTGATTATTGCTCTTTCTGGGCCTACCGGAACCAACTTTACGGGATACCGTTTGGTTGGTTTCCCATTATTTTTTAACACTCATTATCGTGGTTTTACTCACATTGTATTCAGCAGCAAGTCTTCTTATGGACCAACCATCTTCAATTTTAGAAACAATTCGAAATTTTTGAATATCTGTTAGATGTCGAACCATTTTTAATAATGACACCACTGATTAACGTCAAAGTGACATTTGTAGATTATTAATATCAATCAAAGAACGAATGATTTACATAGCTAAAAGAAAGTGTACCAGTTTTTTTTGAAATCAAGTGTACATACTCAATACAACAAACAACTTGAATGTAATCAAGACCGTTACTATACAGGGCAGCTGTAATTCCCAAATTAACTTGTCAATTAAAATGATTAACGGACACTAAGAGCAAGCAGTCATTGGCTTAACGCTGAGGCAGATAAATATTATATATATAAAACCTGCATTAATGATAAAAGTATTTCATAAAGTAAACATGCATACAAATTATCAATTTTAAGAAAGGGTTGCAACCATTTGATATAATATAATTTATAGATGAGCAATTTGTGAAGAAAGATTGTCGCAAGTCAAATAAAATAGATATCCATTTAAAAAGTTGTTTTAGACGTACGCCTATGAACACCACAATCCAATAATTCACGCTTAAAACGAATAGAATTTTTAACTTTTTCTGAAGTATAAATTAATTTCGATATATGCGGATACTGAGCGTGTTCAGTGCCTCTATAACTCCATCTCACACTCTTTTTTGGAGGTAACATATTTATGTCATTCGCGGTATTTCATTGTAATTTAACTTATTCATGAATATTCCTTTTACCATTAATTGTAATTTGTATTATGCACAAATCTGTTTTTAATTGAAGCTCAATTTTATTATATTCCAATAATATTTTTACAATTTTTTAATACGAATACGTACTTCGTCGTCTCTACGAATATACTTATACTATATTATATAATAACATATTATAAGAATGAGTATAAATATATACAGAATTAATATTATTAAATGTGCCTATGTTTAGCGCCGCGGAAATGAATAAACATAAATCATTTTAATAATAATTCCAAATTAAGACTTCGCTATTTATTTTATTTCCATGAATATTTGAATAATAATTTTACACTGAATAGAATAAAAAAAAACCGACATGTTAAACTATTTTGCATGATTTATTTATTATGATTTTTAATTTACCGGATAATTATTGTGTGTCTAATTTATTAGTGTGATAGAGAAAAAACGATTTACTTACATAGTTGAATGTAAATTATTATAGTTATTTATTACCATTTGTAACCATAAAAATAGTAATATTTAATTTTAATCTGAATATTTTTAGCTAAGCTATATGACATTTTAGTTTTTTAAGAGCAATAAACGGTATTTGTTTTTAACTGTTATTGATTTTCACCCAAATAGAGTGCAGATAATACACCAATAAAATTGGAGAACGTCAAAGAAATGATTCTATTGTAAAATGAAATTTCAAGAATTGTTAGTATCAATGTTCGTAATAACACAAGAAATGGCTCCGCTCAATGTAGACATTTTTTCAAGTTCTACAAAATTCGCCTTGCTGTTAAGTGGTACATTTTTTATTTATCGCGGGAGTTCAGTATATTAAAATTCTGTATGTTTTGCTTAAAACTAAAATTATTAATTATACAGTACTTCATAAACAATGAGCTGATATTTTAAATGATAAAATCTAATAGTGAGAGTAGAAGATATCTTAAATATCTCCCATGTTGACACTGAACACCTCACGGAGAAATATTGGGGCTACTTCTATTTCTACTTTACATATATGACGTACCTGTTCCTATACCGGAAATAAATGCTTTTGTATAATATCACAACGGTAGAATTCTTTGTTAAAAAGGGGCAACTTTCATAAAAGTAGCATCGCAGCAATATTAAAATTGTGGTACTTACTGACTGTGGTATTCCACAAGGATGATTAGCACTATTTCTCTTTCATAACAACAACTTAGTGTGGATCAGATACACATAGTGTTCATACATAGAGAATTCACATTCTAGAGACTAAACTCTGCACATAAATTTTACGCCCGAATTTGGCTTTATTGGTGAGAAAAGCAGATTGAGACATACTACGAGAAAAAACAAAAGACGATTATTTGCAAAATTCTAGTTAAAGTATAGTCTGCATTAGTCTGCATGGGTTTTGTGAAATATATGGTATAATCGGTTTATGGAATCATTTATAGCTACTGATGTATGAGCTATTATAACAATTTTTGAATTGCAATTGTAGATTGTAGTTTTTTTTTTTAATTAAACCAGTGATTTTTAATCATGTGAAAGATCAAATCAGACTAAACTACTAGAAAAAATCCAATCTCAATAAGGAGAGTTTTGAAAAAGAAAAGGCATTGGCATGGATATAGCTGCGAGTAATGGATATTCTGTAAGTTTAATTAATATAATAATTAGGAAATGAAAATATAAAGAGTCAGTTTAAAATTCTTCAACATTCAAAATGAAAGAGAAAGACTGTAATTAAAAGTATGCTGGATAAACTAGACGATCAATTCAAACTAGATTCAAAGAGCATGTGACCCATCTCAAATATGGTAGAACAGATAAATCTAATGTTGCCCAATATGAGAACAACCATATAATAGATATTGGCGATTTAAGGTTAATTAGGAATATAACAAATACTAGACAGCTGAATGGATTTGAAAGCTTGGAAATCACAAAGTGTGAAAATAGTATGAATAGGGCCTATCCCAAATAGCCCGCTTTATTGGCTACTGGGTCATGGTTCATTGAACCGTAACGATAGTTTAGGTATAAATAGGATACATTCTTAGCATAAGGTTAGTTTTAATCATCTCCAGATGATGTCAACTTGGTTGGCTAAATGAGCGTCGAGTGCAGTATATACTGTTTTGGTGTTTCGTGGAAAACTAGGTCAGTGTTAGAAAAATCCAACTAAACACCAAATTCTATTAACAAATCTAACAAAATTGTAGACAGAACAAAAACTTACTACTGAAATTATCTAAATTAATATCTGGCTGCACCTCATCGGGCCCTAATTACTTTTTCACAATGCCGACAACGCTATGGTATACTTCCAACAACATTTTCAATAAATTCGCCTCCCAGTGCATCATTACCAAAACATCAATATTGTTTGCAATCTGAGAATCGTATCTGAAGAGCATTTCAGACATGCTCGATGGGGTTTAAATCAGGTGAGAGTGTTGGCCGCACTATTACCATATCCTTCAAAAAAGAAGTTAACTCTGCAACTCTGTGGAGTCTTGTTTTGTCGCGGGCGTAGATAAACTCTGAACCATCATGGTTCACATACGGCAACACAGTATGTTCCGAAACTTTTTCTAAGTAATTTCTAGCTATTACTATAGTGTTTATGAATGTGACTAATGTTCTGTTGTTACCCGTTCCTATATCTCTCCAAACAGTAACTCACTGAGTTGTTCATCGTATAGTTCTCATCATGGCATTCATTTCGAATTCACCATACACGTCTACATCTACTTCATGTATCCTATTTCGAATTGTTAGGTACGTTTACTCCTGCTTCAAAAACTGTTGTGTTGCTTATAACATGTAGCTATAAATGGTGACATGATGATACAGTATATTTCACAAAACCTACACACTTAAATAAAAGAGCGCTCCTGATCATACGTTCATATATCGCCCTGTATAAAATACATGTAATATGGATATATAATATCGATGTAATATGGATGTATCTATAAATCATTTTAAAGCCAAAAAAGTGAATAAACAATTATGCAAATAAGTTATAAATCTGCCAACAATTAAAAAAATATATGGCTGTTCAAACTTGACCTATAATTTGGATGTTCCGCACTTAAAATTTTGAGCATGTTTTTCTAAATAATTTTGTTGATAATTAAAAGACCTATCTGTCAATTTTAAACTTTTTTATGTTTTCTGGACATCTCATGTTTTGCTTAATGCATTGATATGACTGTAACTACATATGTATATGGAACCAAATTACGTGTTCCGTGACAAAAGTAAAACTAATTCTTGGTCTATAAATATAATTTAATGTGTAACCCACGTTTTTAGATAGCTAATCCAAAACTACTATAAATACTATATAATACTTTTTTATTAGAAACCTTGCAAAACTGAATTGTACCTCGACTGTGACAGTATACATTTTTAATTGAAAAAAATCCAGTTTTTATTTTTATCCCGAAATTAGTTAAATAATTTAAAAATATAGTGTGCTGTTTAAGTACTGTAAATTCGAAAGTAATTTAAATTAACCAATCCGTTACTTCCTTGAGTCATTAAGCGCTTGGCTCAAAGCAAATGTATTATTATTGCTATGACAATTAAAAAAAAATTAAATTATTTAGAAAACCTGAAAAACTTTTCGTTAAAAAGTCATAATATTTATTAGTCACAATTTAAAAATAATCTTTCGATATGAAGTGCTATTGTATTGTTTCTTTAGTTGTAATATCACGTGTTAAAAAATTTTAAACTTTTAAACTTTTCTTGCATAATAACTCATCGACATCAAGTCATTGTTTTTGTGTGCGATAGGGTTCAATATTTGGCCCGCTAGTATTTTAAATTAATCTGATATTATAAAATGATGCATATTCAAATTATCCAACTTTTTTCCTTTGCCAAATTTTGCATCGCACTTATTTACGCAGATGTAGAAAATTAAGTAGACATCCTGTATATTGAAAACTTAGTTTTCAGCTTTCACTAAAGAATTTTTCAAGAACTTCAGCCACTATTTCATACCACATGGCAGCACCCGGTATAGGTCAATACTGATTTATTATAACATAGACATAGTAATAACTGCTATTACGTCAACTGAAATTTAAAGTTATTAAACAAAATAAGACATTATAAACGCTTCATGAAGGGTTATAAACCGCTAGAACTGAATTTCACTCAGCAGTCCCAACACTGATGTTGCTACAAAGGACACCTGTACGACTCAAAGCATTCTTTGTCAATTATTTTCGCTCACGGATTTGTTACGCACATCGAGTGTCGCAGAATTGCTCCAAGAACTCAGTAAAACCTAGCAAATACTTCTTGAAAACTTAAAAATAAAATACAGAGGCGGATGTGGATTGTTCTTGTTCATTTTTAAAATTATGCTATAGTTTTGCTTACACACATAAACTTTAGTTTATTACATACCGGAAAATAGAAAACTAACAATTTTTTTAGGAAAAATAGAATTTCACTTTTTGGCATTTACTGCAAATTGTATCTAGAAATTATATCATTGTTTATTTAATTTAAATTAGATAGGTAACTAGAGGTGAAATAAATGGGGGAGATCGGAAGTTTTCGGACATTAAAGTAAACAATTAAAGCATGTGAAATCATTTTTGTGCATTTAGTTTTATCTTTAACTCTTATTCTAGGTGTTAGCAAAAAACTGTCCCAAATAGCCTTTTTTTATTATGTACAGGGTCACCACGAGAAAATGCCTTTTTTTTTGGAATAACTTGTTTATTTTTGAAAAAGGTGTAAAGACCTTCTTAACTAATTTTGTCGCAGAATCCAAATTTTGGTTAGAAAAAACAATTGCGGATAGTACTTAAGAAATACGACATCTTGCTTTGTTTTTTTTAATAGAATACCCTATATTACGATACTACGATGGCTCTAAAAAGCCACAGGAAATAAAAATATAAACTAGAAATTTCTACTTTAAAACTAGAAATTTCTAGTTTTAATGTAGAAATTTCTACTTTAAAAGTACAAATTTCTAGTATCAAAAGAAAAAATTTCTAGTTTTAAAGTAGAAATTTCTAGTTTTTTTTTTATTTGTGTAGCCCTTCAGAGCCATTGTAATATATATTTTAAACTAATTAAATTTTCCACATTTTTCTGATTACTAAAATATCATACAAGGTTTTTGAGATATTTGGATTTTGGTATTAAAATATCGTTAATGATTTTGTTAAACGTGGTTGCCTTTGAAATCAAAATAACAGCATTTCTGAAATAAAGATGCAATTTACTCCTCAAAGTAATGTTTTTCAAAAATCAGTACCTATAACGATTAATTCTTCTTCCTTTTCACAAAGGTAATTACATTTAACAGAATCATTAACGATATTTTAATATCAAAATGCAAATATCTCAGAAACCTTTTGAGATAAAATTACACATGTTGATATTTTTTAAATCAGAAAAATGAGGAGAGTCGAAATAAATCAGTTATTTAAAGTCTTTACACCTTTTTTATTAACTTTAAAAATAACCAAGTTATTATAAATAAAAATATAGTTTAAAAAAACTAAAAAACACGCTTTTAAAGCACATCAAACTAAAAAGTGAAAAATAATTATTAATATAAATTGAAAACAATAATGAACGAAAAATACTAGTATTATTGTGAAAAAAGCGTGGGTTGCTCGATATACGAAAAATATGGCACAAAGCGCCCCACGCTTTTTTCACAATAATACTAGTATTTTTCGTTCATTATTGTTTTCAGTTTATATTAATAATTATTTTTCACTTTTTTAGTTTGATGTGCTTTAAAAGCGTGTTTTTTAGTTTTTTTAAACTATATTTATTTTTCACTTTTTAGTTTGTGCTATGAAAGCGTGTTTTGTAGTTTCTTTAATCTATATTTATATTGCTTATTGATGCTGATATTATAACATATTACGATCCAACAGATATTTCTGAAATAAAAAATATTTTTTTATTTCAGCCATGGGATTTGAACTCACGCCCGAGGAGTCCGTCGTTTCGCGTTGACTAAGACTTGCCCGCTCGACCAACGACCGAACTGAGAATCACGGAATATACTTACAATATTAAGCCTCTTGCTCTCACGCAGAGGATACGTGAGGAAAGGACTGGCGATCCTGATCAAGATAATGATGTAAACTTATCAAATTATTGTATTGTTACCGGTTCTTCGTAAGTGTACAAAGTTTCAATTAAATCTGTCCGTTTAAAGTGGGTCAAAATCGAGTCCAAAGAGTCGGTTACAAACAAACAAGCAAACAAACAAACAAACAAACAAACAAACAAACATACAAGTGAAGCTAATAAAAGCGTGTTAAAAAGGACGTTTTCGCGTGATAACCCTGGATAATTTTAAAATTTATTTATTTAATATTTTAACAAAATTGTGCATTTTATAAGTAAAAACATGTAACTTGGTAAACGTATTATTTATAGCTAATTTAGCAATTTTAAGCGCTGTAGGCATCGGCAGATTATACTTTGACCCACCATATTGGAAAATACATTTTCAACCTGTAACTTGTCATTGGATGATCTTATTTCAATATTTTCGTTGCATTATTCTAATGCTTATTTATATACAAAATTTGTTAGTCATTACAAATACTCCTCTAAGTCTTAAGAGTTCCCCACAATTTTCAAAAAAATTTAAGACCTAGTTTTAAAAGTGATCTCCGTTCAATATCTTCTTTATGGCACAAAACATCACTTTTTATTTTACTGTAAATGAAAAAGAGAATTTCATCCGCCATTTTTTATGTCCCTAAGTCATATTTTCACCTAGAGTGTTCTCAGAAATCGCTGATTAGTTTCACAAAATCAATTTTGTGCCTCTAAGTTCTGAATGAATTATCCTGTTTATTTATTAGCATTTATTTTTATATTTTAAACCACAGTTATTGATAG
The DNA here is from genome assembly GCA_029963845.1 of Rhamnusium bicolor. Lineage (NCBI taxonomy): Eukaryota > Metazoa > Arthropoda > Insecta > Coleoptera > Cerambycidae > Rhamnusium > Rhamnusium bicolor. The sequence continues at coordinate 629,943 of JANEYF010002289.1, forward strand.
GTTTACTTGCATGTAAGAAAAATAAATTAAATTCATATTTTGGCCTATTAGTAACATACTTTATTAATATAATTAACAAAATGCAGACGCACCTACATAAATAAAATATGATAATAAAATATGTATTGTGTGGTAATAAAAGTAACAACAGTATTATATCTTCCCATTCGTAGAATTAAGCTTTGCATCTTTTTTCGTCCCATTATTTCAGCCATTTTAATTATGTCAAGGATTAAAAGGCATTTTGTGTGCCAAGAGTGATGACAGTTTAGAACACTTGAGTAATGCAGTGCATCTATAATGTACATCTTGAAGTATCTGAGAAGGAACACAGAACACTTTCCTCTAGAGTAATTAAGACATCTCCTTCATGGCATGGTACTGATGTTATCCGGGTAACCAGTAAGTGGAAAAATCTTTGCCTGTTTTTATCATCTATAAAGAATTTAGGCCAGTTGCAAGGTATTGTCTTAATCAGCTCAACCCGATGTTCTTTTTCTTCTTTTAGCTCGTACACAAGACAAAATATCAGATACTATGTTCTGCGTAAACTTGCTTTCTTAAACTGATTCGCAATGAATTTGATCTGCTTTTGAGGATTAAGGTGCCATTTTCTCAGGTATAATCGTATGTACATTAACTGGATCACCAAGAAATGCCATAACAATATTATTGCCTTCACATTTGACAATCAGCGATTCCTGAGAAAACTGTAGGTCAAAATACTTCTTAAGGGACATCAATGGAGAGCTGATGAAATTCTCTTTTTCTTACTCTATGGTTAAAAGTAATATTTTGCGCCATAATAAAAATTATTAGAGCATTAAAACAGAAATATTAAAATCGAATCATTCATTCAAAAGTTTTACGCTGCAGACGGATTCTTGCCGCCATTTTACAATATTGTGGCTCAAACTATATACCGAGCTCCGTAGTGCTATTTCAATATTCGAACATTTTTTGTCCATTACACTCTTATTATATCTATCCTGGGACACATTATACAGTGAGATCCATAAGTAACGGATAAATTCATTATCTACGTAATTTACAAGTTATGAGTAAAATCCTGAACCACGTCAATTTTTAATTCTAAAATGACATTTTTTGAGCATAATTGTATACTTCCCCCTTCAACCCCCTTGGAGTGACAGCTACCCCTTTAAAATTTTAAATGGAACGAGGGTACGTGTGATAGCTCATTTGAAAGGGTTCTTAATTCTCTCTCTAGCAATATAAGAATTTTTGAATTTTGTGTATTTTTCATCAAGAAAATTAAATTTGAAAATATCAAAATGTATACAATAAAATGTTATTTATGCCTATGTACCAAATATCTTTCAAGTCTGACTTTTCTATATCTAATTTTGTGTCATAACATTCAATTTAAATGTATCGGTTTTTCTGGTACGCAGGTGGCAAAATACCCGACAAAAAGAAAGAAGTAAAAAAGAGTCTCTTTTTACATATCAGAAAAAAATTATACATTTACATTTATTTATTTGCTACATCTCTACAAACTTATGATTCTAGTTATTTATCGCTGATTGTCAAGTTGATCATTATTTTAACAATGAGTCTTTCGGTTACCCAAAGAATTGAAATTTTGATATTATTAGGATGTGGTGATAAAACAAGAACGCAGAAGCAGGTATGCGAAATCTTCAATACTAAGTATCCTGACCGTCGCATTTCTCAGTCTACGGTTAGTAGAATAGAAAACAAATTTCGTGAATTTGGTAATGCCACAGATATTCCTAAATCTAGTTGAAAACGCATTTTAGACGATGGAAAGAAATTAGATATATTGTTAGATATTCAAGATAATCCGCATAAACCTACAAGACAAGTTGCCGCCGATAATGATGTTAGCAAAACGTCCATATTGCGTCTTCTAAAAAATGAAAAATACCGCCCATATAAAATTCATTTGGTTCAAGAACTTAACGACGATGACCCTGATCGCCGATTGGAATTTTGCGAAATCATGGCAAATAGATGATCCGTTATTTATAAAAAAACATTCTTCTTTCTGATGAAACAACATTCGTCTTAAATGGAACAATCAACAAACAGAACTGTAGATACTGGAGTCCAGAAAATTTACAGTGGATGATGGAGAAGGTGAACGTTTGGGATGGAATTATAAATTCTCAAATTATCGGACCATATTTCTTCGACAGCATATTAACTGGCGCTCGTTACTTAAAATTCTTGCAAAATTTCTTAGTTCCAGAGTTAAGAATACTTTTCCCAGATGATGCCAACTCTAATGAAATTGATAGAAATGTTTGGTCAGCAGAACGGAGCTACACCACATTTTGCATTGGAAGTAAGAACCTATCTGAATCAAGATTTTCCCAATAGGTGGATCGGTAGACACGGTGAAATTGAGTGGCCTACCCGTTCTCCGGATTTGACCCCGCTTGTCTGTTTTTGATGGGGTTACTTAATATCGAAAGTCTACTTCAACAGACCAAATAACGTCGACGATTTAGAAGACAAAATAAGGCAAGAAATTAATCAAATCACCACGGAACGATACAAAATGTTTTAGAAGTATTTCAGTAACGCCTCCATTATTGTCAAGTAGCAACGGGCACCCAGTTTGAACATTTGATTTAAACTGTTTCATGTTCTTTTGTTTACTTAGTAACATTAAAAATGTAACATTTTTCAATAAAAAAATTAGAGAATTCCAAAAAATCTCATATTGCTAGACAGGGAATTAAAAACTCTTTCAAATGAGCTATCACACGCACCCTCGTTCCATTTAAAAATTTTAAAGGGGTAGCTGTCACTCTAAGGAGGTTGAATGGGGTGGTATAAAATTATGTTCAAAAAATGTCATTTTAGAATAAAAAATTGACGTGTTTCAGGATTTTACTCATAACTTATAAATTACGTAAATAATGAATTTATCTGTTACTTATGGCCTCACTGTATATGCCGCTGGTTCTGATACAAGCAGTATAACATTTCCACTTTTAGTACCAATATTATATAAAGCATTTACCACTATGTCCTCAAGTGTTTGCGCATTAGTTTGCAACACACGTTTACTACACATTAACAGTCGATGTGTACTCTGAATAGCACTTAAAATATGCATAATGACATTAATGATTTTGTTTCTTAAAATCCATGGCTTCTTCAACACAAATCCACATGTACTGATTTTTCATGTTCTACGAGATATTGTCGACATAGTTGTTACTATGGCACTGTGCGAATGGCCACGCTGTCACAGCCATATTCTTGATTGTAGATAGATAGATAGTTGTTGCTATTTATTTTTATCCTCGCGCCAGCAATCTACGCACTGCTACGTTTATAGAAAAAACTAATTCTGTGTAGGGAATAAGGATTACAGTCTAGATCTCACTGCGCACGCACAACTACTATTATTTCCTATGAGGAAAGGCAGACCGATTGGGAAGCTGATCCCGGGAATCACGGAAATTAGCCGGTGTCTAGTTATAGGCTCATTAGTATCTTGTAGCGAAATCGTATTAAAATTAGAATAATTACAATTTACCAGTTTTTCATTATAACACAATAGATATGCAAGTATGAATTTATAGTTTCTTGTAATAAAATTAAGCATCATAAAACATAAACACAAATATTTTTCAGGAAACCTGTTAATCCTATACGTGTTAACTAATAATCTAATTATACTGTTGCTGGTAATCTGGGGTTTACAGATTCTGCCCTTCAAGTTAAAGACGCTATGTTCTCTGAAACAAAGATAAACGGCTAGACTGGCAAGCTCGTTATTTAGATTATCATCTTTTAGTATTTCTTTTCATAATTCGCTCGATTAAAACTTTAGACATAAGCGTCGGAAGCTCACAGATAATGATCATGAAATTTAGGGGTGTCAGGTATCTGCTTTCACGAGCGTAGTTAAAATGTATAATAGTAATTAAATCTTGTCATATCTAGTATTAAGGCTATTTGTTATCTTGTAACATTCAAAATGCTATTGTTTAAATTTACGGTTTAATTTTTTTTAAGGTTATATTTTTGTTTGCTTTAAAGAATTAATCAATCACATTTATTAAATGTTAAATACGACCCACAAAACACCTTTTGGTTGCCGTTAAATTTTTAACGAAATGGGAACTTTTCAATGGAAGAGAACAGTTTTTTTATTCCTTTATTATCACCAAATACCGCCACGATTTAATTAACATAAACAACATGCAAGAAAAACATTATATCACCTACTTTGCAAACTGGTATAATAATATGTTAAAATAATATCGACTTCTAATCACGATTTGGTCATCTTGAGATCCAAACAGTAAACTGTGATTTTCCTAAATGAGTACTTATTTGAGCTGTCCACCACGTTCTAAAAGTTTTCTCAACACTTTCCTCTATCTATTTTGAAACATTCCTACTTGCAACATAAAGTTCTGTAGAATTCATTGAGAGAATATCCTGAAAATAAATGAAGGTTATAAAGGACACTTCTTGTTTTAGGGCTTGTATTATTAAGTAGTACGTTAATTACTTACCTGTAAATGTTGGTAGTGGCTAGTTCCTTCATAACTTCTTCGCAAAGTATTTCTTGGCGGATATTTATTTTTAATTATTATTAAGGATCTTCTCTTTATATGGTTGTATAGCTTTCGTGTTACATTAGTATAGGTTTTATAAAAATCCATTGGTACCAACAAAACTACACTGAGAGTACTAAATAATGTCCTCTCAGGAATGGCTTTTTTGATATACCTTCCGGGCAGACATGTTGAATAGGGAGATGACGAGTGATTAGCTGTGAGGTCAGGTGTCACATACATTTTTCATTTATTTGGCTCTAACCATAGAAATTCAAAAAAAATTAAAGCTACACTTTCCTTGTTCGAGTTCTTTGTGTCTCGAGTTGCTGAAATTCTGGAAGTTGGATGGTATCAAATTTTTTAAAATCCAGAAAGTGTTACCAAAGTTGTTTTACGTAAGTAATTCATTTAAGTACTAAATAATTATTTATAATGAACGTTTTTTATTGTAGTTACACAATTGACTACCTAAGATTTGATCTCATACGTGGGTGTTTTTTTTTCATACCCGATAAATTGTTTCTTTTGTAACAACCCTTCAGAAGGTGAGTTTAATATATTTTTTTTGGGGCTAAATTCAGATGATAATTTCTGTTTTAATTTTAGGGTTCTAGGTAACAGTTCTAAGTTATGGGCGGATAAGTTGATCTTTTAGAGTGTAGGATTTCAGCCTTCCATAAGAGGATTTGTTTTTTATGAACTAGTATACACTAGGAGAACAAAAGATAGGACTGACTATCTTGACTTCCATTGCTAACCCGCATATAGAAACTCTATCGAGAGAGAGAGAGTGAGAATCCTCTAAAGTGAAAGGCCAGATCTTTAATTATTTTCTTTATTTTATTACTTGGTCATTTTAATTGCTCTGCCATAGCGCATGATACTTATATTATAATATAAGATTACTATTACCAACCGCTTATGTGAGCTGAAGAGCAGACACATAGTACTATGGGGATGCCTAAAGCAGTTTTATTTAATTAATACAGAACCAATTTTTTTTGTTTGTGGAAAACACCAGTGTCAAATAGCAATTTTTGTCAACAGATTATAAGAATTATTTTTATTTAACTCATTCACGTTCAATCAACATAATCTTCCTTTTATACATGTATAGTTTTATATAGTTTTTTAACAACAAACAGGAACAAAGTTTTGTATTCCGTAACTTTTACAAGACTCGGAAACTTTATCATTTTTTTTAAGTTACGTGGCGCCCTTAGTTACTGCCATGTTTTTATTTAAATTTTAACCCTCCTTACTCACGACTGCTCTTAACGACGAGAAGCTGCCGCAAGCAAGTAGCTACACCATATTCCTTAAAAAATTTAGGTTAGTAAGTACATGTGACTAATCTTTAAATATTTCCAAATTTCTTGTTGGAGAGTGTACCTGTGGCAATCTATTAATCTAGAAGTTGTTGTAGTAACTATTGTGTTAGTCTAAGCAATAACGTGCAAATTCTATGATGAAAGATTACCGTCTGCCAGTCGGTAATCAAAGAACCATATGAGTACTATACTTTTTTCTCTTTTGAAATTTTTCGTATGGCCCCCGGATACGGAGCGGGAGGAATAAATATTTTTTATCAAATAGTTACCGATAATTGTCCGCATAGGTAGTTAGTATATGTACTCCACATACCCCAATTACACTGGCAGACGAAACTTCCAGTCGGCGCGTGGTACCCGGAAATTGAAAAAAAAAAATTTTTAGTTACCGAATCAAACCTAACGCAAAATGTTTGTTTTGCTTTGTACAGTACCGTAGTATAGTTGCAGTCATTTCTATCGGTCGGTTTTTGAGCAATTTACCATCAAAGTGGCGAAAAATGGATCAAAATTTGAAATGTTGATAAAAAATATTTCAAATTAAAAAAAAAACGTCTGCCCAGACATCTTATGGTTCACAAGGCACTGAAATACCCTAACCTTGGCCGGCAGACATTTTTGCCAAATTTAACCCTCCCAAACCACCTATTAACAGTTAAAAATGTTTTTCAATTTTTCGTTTTCATACTTTGTTCTTATAAATATTAAAAAACGTCCTTTGGATATGTTACTACAATAGAAAATACGAAAAATTTGAGCTTTTTTAACCCTACTACCTATGCGGACAAATATCGGTAACGATTCGATCAAAAAAAAGTCCGCCCTTCCGTATTCAGCCGCCATACCAAAAATTTCAAAAGAGAAAAAAGTATGGTACTCTTATGGTTCTTTGATTACCGACTGGCAGACGGTAACTTTTCATCGTCGAATTTGCACGTTATTGCTTAAACTAATACAAAAGGGGAAAAAATATATAAAACATTTATAAGTCGTCAGTATAAAAAGGCGTTAAGAAACATTAAAAGATAAATAAATAAATTAAACAATCAACATAAATAAAACAACATTATTGGTGTGTAAAAAGTTACAGTATACTGCAAACTAGCGCATAGATACAAATTTTTAAATCCTGTAAGAGTTCTTGTCTGGAAGAAATAACTTTAAAGCAGCTTTAAATTTAACAGTTGTAGGTAAACATTTTAATAGATTCCGATAGTAAGTTATACAACTATTAAGAAAAATGGGTATTTGATATAAAGCTGTATCGTGTTTTAGTGGCAAAAGATTACCTTTATTTCTGGTATTATAATTATGTTGGTATTTAGCAAAAGAAGTTATTTCGTAAATATATATACAGATAATAAAGTAAGCAATCCCTAGTGAACTATCCCAGTAAACATTCTTGTGATATTTACGTAAAAATGATATAATATAAGAAGCACATATTAATATAAAATAGTTATACCAATTTGATGTAATAAATATATAAATCAAAACACTTTATTTAAAAGTAACATATTTACATATCACTGTAGTAAGTATGATATAGCAGATATTTATGTAAATAATTTATATAGCTCTTACATAAACACAAGGCAAAAAATAAAGTTCATTTTTAACCTAATATTTACGTAAATATTTATATTATTGCTTATAAGTTTTGTATTTGCCGCCTATTGCGAGTTGGCTGCAATATCTGAATTTGCCAATAGCATGTTAGCAGCGATTAACGGTTTTGTTTTACGTTTCGACATTTGACATGTTCAATTGTTCAGTTCTTGTCTCGTGTTATGTGTGTAAGACGAAAGCACAAAATAATTGTTGTTTTTTCTAGTTTAGTGAAAAGTGAAAGGTGAAAGTGACTAACTAAAAGTGAATATTTAGTAGCTTTAATTGTTTGTTCTATTTGTTATTATGTTTAGCATTAATATTAAAAATATGCCTCGAGATTTTTCTAACCTCTCTGAAAGACAAAGGCGTCGCATTGTATCTCGAGAAATAAATATAAATAAATATATTAAAAACCTCACTTAATTTTAGTTAAGGATATGCCCGGATGCCCTGTATAATATGTATTATTAAGTAATTTAAAAAATATACATTGCAGGTTATATTATCACATGAGAATATGTAGTGAATTTTATTGTTCTTTTTCAGATATAATACTATGTCAATACAAAAATAGTATAACATTGAGCGATATTGAAAAATTTTGTGGGGAGTGGTTTCGGCTTTCAAGGCAGAGGCTAAATAGAGAAAAAAAGTAGCATTCCTTTTGTAGATATATATGCATTAAATTTTTCATAAAGTTTTATTTTTGTTAACTATTGTGCAATATATGTTTTGAGTCCACTTGTATTATTTTTCTTTATATCCATAACACCCACATAATAGCTTACATATTGCAAGAATTGTCTACTTCTGATACTGCGATATCTATGTATATCACTTTGTAAATTTTTATCTAGTAGAATAATAGATATAAAAAAAACCTTATTTAGCATATAGGTTTAGAAAAGTCATTTGTTATCGGAACAAAAATACGTGCATTATAAAAAATAAAAAGAATGCAAAAATTTCGGTTTTTCTATTATTATGGAAAACCAGTCATGATAAAATATTTTTTAAAGTTCATCTGAAGTGAAAATTCTTTTCTTATAAAAGCTTTTCCCATTTAATTATTACAGTATCTATAATTATAATAAACTTTACAATAATGAGCCTTAAATTTGAGACATGAGAGTTTTATCTCCATAAGAGTTTTATCTATACCTACTAAATAAATGTTTAGGAAAAAGTTTGTCATTTGTGCAATATATAGGTATTGTTTACAAGATGCAGACAATTCTATATGATATGCAATATAGGGTGTTTCAAAACTGGGTGGCAAACTCTTACAATAAATAAAGGGGCTCAAAATAAAACGAAAACTAAATATAAATGTTTTGTCAAAGCATATTAATTGAATTATAAACTTTCAAAAACGAAAAATGTATTTTTGTTCTGTAATTCTGAAACCAATAATGGTAGATACATCCAACATTTAAATATTTCTGTTACGAGTATCACTTTATTCCACATTCACTTTTAAAAGAGAATGCTCGGAAGTAACACGGATTTGGTTTAGGTTAGGTATAATTTATTAATACACCTAACTTAAACCCAATGTGCATCTTTCCTGAGCACTTTCTTAAAGAGTGAATATAGAACACAGTTGACCTTCTAAAGAGAAATTAATATCTGAATTTTAATGACTTATTACTGGTTTCTGATGAATAACAGCACAAAAATATTTTTTTGTCATCAGGGTTGTACCTAAATCATTTAAAATATATTATTAAAGTTTTCGTTTTGTTTTGGGCCTCTGTTCTTATTGTATGAGTTTGGCTGCATAATTTTGGAGCACCCTGTATAAATATTCTGTGAAAATGTTATTTAGCTTTTATATAACAAAATAATGTACTGTTTATATAAAATTTGTGCACATATTTTACATAAAAAAGTGAAGTATTTTATATATAAAAATAATACGTAACTCGTACATAAATAATAAATATATTGTTTACATAAAAATCATATGTACGTGTTGAGGACATTTGATGTCATAAACATATATGAATGTAAGTCACATGTGATATAACATGTTACATAATAACATAATAATATAATACTTACATAAACATTCTGTAACAGTGTTTACTGGGATGGCATATTTAATAGTAGAATGGAAAGAGGTAAAGTATAGTTATCTTAAAATAGATGGACTACATTGTTTTCATGCTACAGCTAAGGCACAACATGTTTTGGATAACTTACTACAGATATCCTGTATATGACAAGACCATTTTAAATTATAGTCTACTCAAAACTAACAATTTGGTGTCATTGGAGTAACTAAGATTCAGTGAATCTTCCAGGGTAATAGCATTTTTAAATTTAATGGTAGACTGTGTCTTCCTAAATATAATGCATGTTGTTTTATCCTTATTAATACATAATTTATTTTTCTGAACCCACATATTAATTTTTCGCACATTAAAATTGTAAAGTTTTCAGCTTCAGATATGCTATTAGCCTTTAGTTAGTGTCAATATATGAAACTGTCGAACACAAAGGATGCTTAATATAATTTAACATGTCATTAATATAAATATTAGATAATGTGGGTCCCAATATGGACCCTTGGGGAACTCGACAGCTGATGTTAGACAAGCTCGATACTACATTTTCTATTTTAGTACACAGACACACATACTTTGTACACAAAATTAAAAAAATATGTGGGCCTAAAATGAAAACACGTGAAAACGTATTGCATTAATTTTAGTAACAAGGTGGGTACACAACTTTGGGCATCTTCTAAATACACTTTGTCTAGACAGAGCAGATACGATATATCTAAATTGAGTCTAGTGTTCCAAAATAGACTCAACAAAGAACATGTGAAGAAAAAACCAACATGTTGCAATTTGTACGCGATATTTTGCTCGTGTTTCGACATATGATCCACAAAATATTACTACTTGGACACAATGCCCATCTTGGAATTTATTATATGTGTCGATACAGTGCATACTCACCACATATATTGTCAGTCATATTTTGGTCTTTGGGTAAGCATGATTCAATAAAAAAAATGTAAGTACGATTTTTTGATGTGTCTTAAAGAATCACAGTAGTCCATTTTTATTCCCTAAGAACATTTAATATTTATTTTAAAAGTACACATACAAAAATGGTCTATAATAGAATAAACAAAGACCACATCAGACTATAAATAAAATTTGATGAAGTGATTCAGTTCGAAACATATTTTGTGAATTAAAGTACAAATCCTTAAGAATCTGTAGATATTCTACACATTGGCACAAATCTCACAAGTAGATTTTCGGGCCAAAAAAAGTAGAAAATCCATACATCTTATCTGTCAACAGGCAATAGAGACTGAATACACCTCGGGGAGTTGACAATCTATGACAATGGTGACCTTACAAAGGTAACAATAAAGCAGCGACCTGTAAAGTGGCGTTTTTACCTTTTCAAAGAGTCTTCTGTATCCTGGGGGGTCACCCTGGGAGGCCCAACATAAATGCCTAATACGGATGTTCGGTAACAGGTAAGCTCGATATAATTTAGAGGATCATGAAAGTGACAAAAGTGGTAATACATCATTCAAATTATAAAACTATTGTACACAACAATAAGAATGTAGTCAAGTAAGAAACTTATACAATACTTAATGAGTGGAAGTCGATTAAATGGTATAAATAATCAACAGTAATACATCTTTACTTTATGTAAAATATTTGATACATAACATTTTATGTTTTACTACGAATTTTGAGTAAATTTGCAAATATTAGTAAAATCGTGAGAGATAGTCGAGTAATTTTGGATGGCAAATACATCTGAGTACAGTAAACGTAAAAACTAACTGTATCAGAAATTTTACATGCACATGAGGTATTCTATTTGACATGATTATTTCTCGAAAAACAATAACTTTCAGAAAATATTTATTGCTTGTATTCACAAGTACAACTGCGATTAGTAGTTCCTTAAATTTTTAAAATTTTCTGGTTTGTACTTTTCCTTATATCGATCGATGTAGTTCCTGGTGGGATACCCTGTATAATCTGTCAGATTTCTACATAAATGTCTTTTTTTTAGTTACTTTTTTTTTGGCCTATTTCCACTAAGCAATTCAATCACCGACGCTGTGCAAAAATTTTAAGTGCCATCTAATTATCTTGCTTTTGCCTCTGAATATTATTTATTACATACTGCAAATAGATAGGTATTGATAGATTTTAGCTTTTGTTATAGTTACTGAATTAGGTTCCTTATAATTTTGAAATTCTACATCTAATTATATGCACATAATAGAACTCTGATAAATCAATAGGTATATCAGCAATTGTTCAAATGAATAGGTGGATAGGTGATTGGATAACATTATAAATAGGTATAGTGATAGGAACATATGCACCTCTGAATATACATAATAATTTAATTATGTTTAAGTTGATTTTAAAAGCATTTTCCTTTAAAATCTTTATATTTGACACTGAATGATGTTATTTTATATAAAGTGTACCCATAAGTTTATTATAAAAGCATTTAATGACACCGTCATTCTTCTCTAATTTAGAATCTTCTTAATGAAAAAAAGAACAAACCATTTTCAAAATATTACTGAATACATAAATTACCAAAGAACAAATACAAATCATAAAAGCCAATATTATGATTTATGTACTGAAACAATAATACATAAAAAAGTTTAAAGAACGACACGATGTGTATACACGTGAACATGTATTTACGACAAAGAAATAAATAATTTATTATATTATTTCATATATTTAAATACACGTCAAAATACTCATGTCATTTTCAACTTTACCCGCTTTTCTGTAATCGTAAATATATTTTCCAGTCATTAATCATTTATCACATTTATCTATTCCACAAGGTTTGTTGATAGACGCTCATTGACAAAAAATAACATTGTTTATATTCACCTTATTGTATATGCACACCGAGTGATATAAGATTAAGGCATTTTTTTTAAAGTAAACGATCTGAACGGCGGGGTTCGTATTGGTCATAAATGTATATCTTAACACTAACTCTCCCGGATTTTTCAGAAATTATGTGAACTTTTTGTTTCGAATGGTATTCTGCATGGTTTTCGTCGGATTTATTCTATCTACCGAACAATCCTTTTAATTTAAAAATGAACAAGTGAATTCAAGCGCGGTAGCCCTCATTGGAAAAATTCAGATAGTGCACATTTAGGTGCACTATCTGAATTTTTCCAATGAGGGCTACCGCGCTTGAATTCACCACGAGAGGCGCTAGTGTAGGGTAAGGTCCATGTCACTGAAAGTTAATGTTTACTATAGTTTTTTAACGCGAGTTTTTAGTAATTTTTATAAAAATTAGCTGAAAACAAATTTAACAGAAGCGGAAAATAGTAATTTACTTGCTCAGTAGGGAAATTATTGTACAGGGTTAATCATTATAAATTACCCTCCCCTTATCATCGTTGTTATTGCCTATAAAAAAAAAGTTTTGAATAAAAGTTATGTGGTTATGACTGAAGTTTGTTAAAATGCTATCAAAAGTACAACAGCGTGCAGATCTCAGGAGATCAAAAAAATAATATTTTTTTTTAAATGGGATACCCTATATATTATTAATTTTTTTGGAATGATCCTTTGTTTCTAATTTCAAAAATATCCCATATATTACCCGTACCATATACCGTTTTTGAGTTATTAAACGTCGAATATCTTAGTTAAACTAGTTATTGTAAATATGAAAAAGTTAACATTAATTAAAGTGAGCTATGAAAATGACAACTATTATGTTTGGTAAGTGACATTTCTTTAATGAAATAATCAAAATGGTGTACAGTGAGGAAGAAAAATACCAAATATTTATACAAAATAGATAACAAAGATTTATTTAGGAAATTTAAATATAAATAAATGATAATTCATAAAAGATATTCGATGTGTCCGCCATTATTGTCAATGAATAATTGATAACGTCCACTTATATTTATAATTGCATCGGAAATTGCTTCATTATTTACATTCAGATTATTTATTTCAAGTCGAATCCTGTCTTTAATGACTTGAATACTATTATTATTTTTATTGACAATGTCTTTTAGAAATCCCCAAAAAAATTAATCCATTGTGGTCAAATCCGGACTGTTAGGTGGCCATTTAATAGGTCCATTATTCTCTGTCCATATTGGAAATACATTATTCAAATGATCTCGAATGGGTAGGACACTATGCGGAGTTGCCTCATCCTGCATCCAAATCATATCATCAAGTTCGGCTTCCGGAAAATTCTGCAAAAGAATATTTTCTGCTACTGGGATAATTATTTCCAGATAGGTAACTCCAGTTAAAGTATAATCATAAAATATAGACCCAAAAATTTTGTTTCTGAAAATTCCACTCCAAACGCTAACAGTTTTTTTCCTGATTTTTTTATTTGTTTTACCAATCTTTTTCTGTTGTGCTTGTTTTCCCACGACCTTCAATGTTTCCTATTAAAATCTACTGCCGTAGAAAGGCATATTCATCAGTCCATAATATTTTAGTAAAAAAATCGCGAGCTTCATACAACTTTTGAATTACCTGGCGGCAAATGTCCAGCCTTTTCCTTTTATGAGCCTCTGTTAAAACTTGTACGGTTACAATTTGATATGATCTGTAGCTGTTATTTTTTAACGTACGTTGGATTTTGGAATAACTTTGACGTAATTGATGGATTGCATTATTTATACTACATTCAGAATTTTCTAAAAAATACAATGTTTCAAAAAAGTCTATTCGCGAATAAATATGGATGGGCTTACCTTCGAAATGAAGCAGTATATCTAGCTGTTCTTCCTGGTTTGCTACACGCTTTTTTCTGCTAAAACTGGAAGTATTATTCACCTTTCGGTAAATATTTTTGAACGTATTTTCTGATGGTGTTGGTCGATTTGGATACAACACCCTATATGCTTTTTTTGCTGCATATTTATTTTTGTTATTTTGTATATAACAAGTAAATATTTAGACTTTTTCTTCCTCACTGTAAACCATTTTGATTATTTCATTAAAGAAATGTCACTTATCAAACATAATAGTTGTCATTTTCATAGCTCACTTTAATAGTGTTAACTTTTCCATATTTACAGTAACTAGTTTAACTAAGTTATTCGACGTTTAATAACTCAAAAACAGTATGTGGTAGGGGTAACATACGGTATATTTTTGAAATCAGGAACAATGGATCATTCCAAAAATTTAATAATATACAGGGTATTCCATTTAAAAAAATATATAGTTTTTTTGTATCCCCTGAAATCTTCACACTACTGTACTTTTGATAGCATTTTAACAAAATTCAGTTATAACCACATAACTTTTATTCAAAATTTTTTTTCTATAGGCAATAATGACCATGATAAGGGGTGGGTAATTTATAATGAATAACCCTGTACCTATCAGAGGTGTCTTATGTCATTAAAGTTAGGTTATATCTCGAATGAGCATGATGAAAACAATGAATGCGCATGATTATTACTTACGATTTTCTGTAGTAGACTCCTTTGGTAATCGTTAGGATTAAAATATTCCTTACAAACACACGAATGTTTCGAAGGAGTAATGCGAATCGCACCAACCACTGTTTTAGGCGAGTTTTATCTCTCGGTGGCATATGTCCACCTTTTATTTTCAAACAAAATGGAACTGCACTACACTAAGGCATAATTAACAAGTTTTTTTATTTATTTGTGTACGAAATAATTATAATAAAACCCTATAAACTTTTCCGAGCCTAACAATAACTTTTGACACCCTACTAGCTAGTGACGCCAACTGGTGAGCCTAAAAACGGTAGCCCTCATTTGATCGTATTATATTATAATTTGGGATAGATATATTTAGAAACTGAAACAAAAGAAGTTTTAAAAACACATAACATATAGAGCATACCTACCCAACTTGAGAAATTTGCTATATCTATGTAAATAGGTACGATGCAAACATTTGGTAAGGTAACCGAGGTGGACAATTTAAATATTATGCATCTTTTGTTTTTTTTTTAATATTCAAAAAATACGTCACGGCTACTGAGATATTCTGAGGAAATGGAAATTTAGTTTTTTTTTATTTCAAATAACGAAGTTATTATTGATTTTATTGGAAAATTGAAGAGGAAAGAATTTACTGAGGCACCATTTTTAAACTCTCTTCCAGTTTGTGTGCTGTACATGTGCGTATTTTTTTATGTCCTATATTTTATTTATTTACACGGTACGATAAAATTGTTCTTTCTGATTTCAACGTCATAATTTTCATTTCTTAAATAAGTTAAATTTATTATAAAAATGTACGTTTTTCTTGAACATCCTGTTAAAAATAGTTCATGAGTAGGCCATGTAAATTCAGCCGTTTATTAAGGTTTGTGTTCGTTTTCTGCTTTAATAAATTCTACATAAATTATATTTGTTAACTCAATTACGCTATTGTAGAAAGTAACAAATCCAGAACTAAATAATTTAACACGGAAATATAATTTTAATAAACATCATTGCCACAACATAGAATCAACATAGGAACAAGATAGGCATACAAAATAGAATTAAGTAATTAAATAAGATGTTCAATTTAAATAACATCAAATGAACTAAATCAACATTTATATTTGTGAGAACGATTTTGAAAGGAGATAAATAGGGCCTAGGCAATAATTGTAAACTAATGCAAAGGAAGAGAAGGTTCCCCTGGAAAAAATTATAAAAAATGTAATGTGTCCTGTTTTTTATCTTATCGATGTAGTAAACATGGTCACATTATAAAAAAAACTAATTTGAATTTATATTAAATGTGCAAAATGATGCCCCTCCTTATAATTATCCAGTTGTTGTGGAGTTATTTCATTTATAGTTCTTCTGACTCGTGCTTCTGGTTCTTCCTGAATGGCTGACTGTACAATGTAAACTCTACCTTTCAGAAAACCTCAAATATGGAAGTCCATTGGTGTTAGATCAGGTGACCTGACCGGTCTATTTGTACCAATCCATTGTTTCTCGAAATGCGCATCTAAATAGTTGGCGATTATTCGGGCATTATGAGGTGGAGACCCATTCTGCTGAAAAAACAGTCTATCTCTGGCCTCTTTTTGCAATTGATTTATAAAATCATTGTTAATATAAGTAAAAAATTCTAGATACCTTTCGGAAGTTAACTGACCATCAAAACTTATTGGAAGTAGCAACATATTATCAAACATGCCCAACCAAACGTTAAAACCAAATCGGTCTTGCTGGTGTCCTTCTCTAAAGAGGTGTTGATTTTGTTGTGCCCAGTATCTAGTATTTTGCAGGCTGAATAATCTCAGAATCTCGATTCATCAGAAAATAGTGTTTGTCTGGCAAAATCATTATTTCTTCTAGTTAGTTATAGCCCAGTCACAGAATATCTCTCTTCTTTCAAAATCGATTACATATAAAAGTTGATCTATTTGAGATTTAAAGTTTTTGTAACTGTGTTTCTTTAAAATCCTTCTTGCAGATTCGTGGCTAATATTTAACTCATCACCAATTTTCGGAAGGGATACAGTCCTATCAATTTCAACAAAGGCTAATACATTTACTTTAGTCTCCTCGTTTATATGTATATCCGTTATACATACACCAATTTAAAGCTTAAATTATGACAATTCCTGTAGGGAAGGAAAAACAGGGGTTACTATTTGAAAGAAATTAGTATTTATTACCCAAAAGTCAGGAAAAAATTATTTTGGATTTTTTTCAAATAATTTCATTTTATTGAAAAATAGTTGTTTCATATTGAAAAATATTATGATATCCAAAGCCTACTTATAAAGTTTCCATGATACAAAGAGCAATTATTAATTTAGAATTTCATAAAAAATTTAAATATCCGCCATATTTAACGGTAATGTCAAAAATGTTGATTTATTATATAGAAAATTTCATGGATAATCAGATATGTTAAAATATACAGAGTGTTCCGTTTAAAAATTCAAAATTGACATATATATTAATAATATATGTTCGTCATTTACTTCTCATACGTAAGTTTTAAATTTGAAAATTTTAATCCAATTTTAAAATAATGTCGGCTTGATACATGATCTCGTTGATACCCGGTTTTTTCTATATTGCAGTGTGACTGAATCCTCCTTACAGATACTGGTTATCTTTGTTCAATTTTATTTTCTACGTATCTTTCTACATCATCTATTTTTGTAATATTTGACGAAACAGGATATTTTTTTTAGTGGTTCCTTCTTTATTCAAGCTTTACTATGTAAATGAAGTTCTAACATTCTAAAATAACTTGAATGCAACTGTTTTCTATCAGGAAAAAGTTCTTCACGTTTTTACGCTGTATTAAGAGGATTTCTGTCACAGACAAAATCAGCTTTTTCATTAAATGAATAAATTCCCATTCTTTTCTTTTAAATTTTTTTAAAGAAATCAGTATTAAACTCGTCTATATAAAACTAAATTTGTTATTTTATCAGAATATCTCGGTAGCCCTGAAGTATGTTTTAGGCTTAAAAAACAAAATAATATTCAAATTACACAACTTTTTCATTTGCCAAATTTTTGCATCGCACCTATTTACGCAGATATAGTACATCTGTCTGGTTGAGGAGATATCCTGTAGTACTAAAATGATTTGAATGGCCACATGATTTTTAAAAAATTTTCTATTCTACAGTTTTTGAGATAATCTTGATTAAAATGGGTTGTGTCAATATATTTGAATATAATAAAGCATACTGAATACTTATAAATGAGACACACTCTATAACAATAATGGATTTGAAGGATAATCAGATTAAAACTCTTTATCTCTTATTAAGTACTGAACAACTTTCAGCAAATATTTTGACATAACAATCTAAACAAACAAGTCTTCTCCAGATCCCAGTTTCCTCTTAAAACAGTATGACGTCTGTATATTACCTAACATTTTATAGTTAACCAATCATTCAAATGATGCTTTCGTTTGTTACAAAACAGGGTGAAAATTGTGTGCATCAATTTCTAGAAGCGAAATTCTAATAACAATGTCTTGTCTGTACAAAATAGAAAACATTGTACTTATACAGTAGCAAAAAATAGAAACGAAAGAACACGGTAATAAAGCAATTAAAATTCAGTAGCTCGCTTAATAAGAGATGGCCATATACTACTGAAGAGGGCCGTAAACCTGCCTACAAAAATGATTAGTTTATATGCCCTAAATCTCGGAATATATAAGGCATTTATGGGAATGGTAGTAAAATAATCAACGTGCCAAATAGGTGCTATAAAATGTTAGAATCACTACGTTTTATGGAGGATGGAGGACTATGGTTCTTTTTACGCTTCGTAAATTTGCTTACAATTTCTGGAAGGTGTAAATCGTAAATCTCGTGTCGGAACCGAACAGCTAGATTTAAAACATATAAAAACGTAAAAGGACTTCATGTTAAAGTCTGAGGATATTTAAGATTACTATATATGCCAAAAATAATACCTTCTAACAAATGAGCTACAGGTGCTGTAAAGAAAATATGCTACAGGTATAAAAAAAAGCTACGTTGTTTTAACTAGATACGGGACAATTTTTGTGCATTCAGGGCAGACATATGGGTTAAGAGAGAATAATAATCATTTATATGGAACAATTAAAATACATACTCCGAGTGTCTCAACATTTAATGAAACCTCCTGAAACACTCGTTTATTACATATTAACAGTGGAGGTATATTCTGAATAGTACTTAAAATAAGTATAATAACATTAATGACTTCATATATCTTAAAAGCCATGGCTTCGTCGACACTGACGTAGTTTTTAACAAAACACCAAAACAAATTTTAAATTTTCAAATGCATCCAGGTGTCTAGTTAATTAATCTTAAATTTCCACTATCTATTTTATGGTTGTTCTCAAACACATATTGGACAACACTAGATAGGCTCTTCTACCATATTTGATATGTTTCTTGAATCTAGTTTAAATTGATCGTCTAGTTTGTCTAACAAACTTTTGATTAGAGTCCCAGCTAATTTCATAAATCTCCGACTTTTCGTTTCTTTCACTTTTGTCTCTTGGATTGCCTAAAAGCTGTTATTGTTCAATTCCTAATGAACGACCACTGTCATAACTATATCTTTAAAAATCTTACGAATACCACTAGCGAATCGAGAATAGTGTGGAATCGATACAAATTTCGGATTTTCTTTTTCATATTGAAATGTCGAGGAATTTCGAAATGTTTCTTTAAATTTACAATGAACAAACGTTAAAGCAGATTAAATTTCACCTTGCAACTGGATATTTGTCACCTTATATGACATCATTGGAACTAACCATAAAAAAGCTAGATGCTGCAATGGGTAAATTTTCGAACTCCTCTGTTAATCATTTTGTGTGAGGTGGGAGTGGGCGATCCAATTGCTGAAAGAATAGAACACACCGATTTTTCCGGTTTATGTATCTTAAGGTACACTTGAGTTGGATACATATAACCTCTTGTTTAAAATTGGAGAAATAAGGTTGTTGTAGGATTTAAGTACATTTCTTACTTCAGTAATCATTTTTATCCTAGCGCCGTCTACACACTGCGACGGTTGCAGGTAAACTGAGTGAATGAACACTGTCTTAATCTTGCTCCTGTGGGGCTCAGACATGCCACATAGGAAGCCGGTGCGGGACTCACGGAAATTGTCCAGTGTCTTGTTATAACCATGTTTTAGATATTAGGAACAGTATGATACGATGTGATTTATTTTGTGTTGTCTAAAGACGTTTAAAATTGATAAATATTACACAAGGTAGCTAGCTGCCTTGAAATGAAAAGTTAAACAGCATCAGCGATACCTACAATGAATCATGTATCGATTTGTAGCAAATAATTAAAGGTCTCTGTCAAGAGTTGAAATCATATTTTACCTCAAATAATAGCGATCTAAAGACTAAAAACTGCAGAGACTTTATTTAAATGCATTTTATCTTATACATTCTGTGAGATTGTAGCAAAAATGCAAATGACAGCCAAGCAAAATCATCTTACGGAAACTGTTAACCAGATAAAGTGCGATCATGGACAATCATAATACATGTAAATTGAAAATCAGTTAAGTTACCTACCATTATTTTTGGTGTCCTGCAAGGTATAATAATGGACGTGTCCTTACCACACACATAATATGATGTGCTGGATTTTCTATTGTACTTCCACGTATCTGATAGGACCTTAGAAAGACCATGGTTGCTTAAACGACGTTTCTGTAGAGTCGCATCTGCTATCTTCAGGTTCCCGTTGATAACTGCTTACTGTGGCTTCTCGTTACTAGAATTGACTTTCTTTTTAAAATAACTGAATGAGAATAGAGTTATGTTTTTGACAACAACTTCAAAATTTTAAAATGAAAAATGATGAAGAGAGGTAGATATATATAAAAAAAGCTGCATTTTGTATCCTTAAAAGTTGGGACATTTTTTAACATAGCTTAGCAAATCTTCAATACTGTCCAACGTAAGTTAACTTCAAATTTCAGTGAGTGATTTAACTGATTTACGATAGACACGTAACGACATAACATAACAATACATAATTTATATACATAACGTTTTAAATGTTTATGATATTCATAGTAATAATTTTGAATCGTATATTCTAAAGATCCATTGAAAATTCAGTTAGATTTGTGACATTTTCATTTCTTTTCGGTATATGTATACGCACATAAATATATTCCTAAGTCAAAATATCTATACACGAGTACTTTTCCAAGAAGTTGACTAGGTAGTCGAGGGTACATCGTACTTTTACTTTTAAATGTGAATATTAAAAACATAAAAGCTTGTATTTAACACAATAGGTGAAGGCTTAAGTAAACTTATCACCAAACAGATTGACAACATATTATTAGCACGTGTCAAACATTTGAACAAATGCTTTAATCCGTTTTAAAAGTTGACATTTCGTTTTTACAAAAATCGTTTAAGTCTTCCGCATTTTAGGTCAGTATACTTATTTTTGACGTCTCTGTTTCACATGAACGGCCACCAAAGGGTTTAAAGCTGCTTAAGCGCTTAGTACACGTTGTAATAGTTTACTTTTTGTAAATAGAGAAATTGGATTTCTGCGTATTTACAAGTTCTTTGGTTAAAATTGACTCTTTGGTAGTAATTTCTATAATATGTTTTGTATTCATGTTTTAAAGTGTCAGTATTAATGAAGAGTTAGTTACAGGTACAATACATAATCCCATTTAAAATTTTTGTTTATTTTTATAATAAGCCATTCTGTTTATTTATTTATACCTCCTAAGGCATTGAATCATGTAGTCTAAAGCAAAGTGTCATTTCAATAAAAATGTATTAGAAGCACTTGCAAAATGTAGCCAAGATTAATATCTCCCGAAAACTAAAAAATTTGTATATATGAATATGAAGCAATATGTCTTGAAACATAAAATGTCACCAATAAAATAAATTGATAGGTATCTACTAATATAAATTTCAAAGACTGATGGAAGCACACTGATGTAACAACTTATACTTGCAGAAAATTAAGATACGATGTGATTTGGAGTAGGCGCGTTATGTTGGTCTCCTTCCTCTTTTAGTCTAAGATCCGAATTAAAAACGACCTTCACCTATCCATTTAATGGATGAGAAATATTTTATATTAATTTTAATATGTTATAAAATATATCGCGAGTGGGTTGGCTAAAAAATTCCTGGTAAGACTATGATTAATTAAAAATTCAAAAATAACTTTTTTTAAACATTGCACTCATTTGTTTAAGGAACAAATTTTAATCCAATCGAAACTATGAAGCCTATAGAATATGCAAACGTTAGGTTGTCTATTTTTTTCCTGGCGTAACTATTGGGTTGGCAGGTATAAACAGGTAATTCAATACTAGTAATTTACATTAATCTGGTTAATGAATAAATCTTATATCAAAATAAAGGTAATTAAATTGCGAACAGAATGATATAGGGTTGTCTGCGAAAAATCTGGTTTAAATTCCGGTTGGCGAGCTTTAAAAAGCGAAATATTGGTGAGAATGAAAATGTGCGTTGGTTAGCTCAACTTCATTGTATTTAAAGTTCTTTTTTTTTTACGAAAAGCCAACTTCAATGAACAATTTTTAAAAGTTTCATCATTAAAATCAATTACAAAATAGTCCGAGTCACACAAAAAACACTTTTTAGCCATTTTTTTACCATAATATATTGTCAATAATTAAGAACAACGATGCGTAGTAGCACGTTCTCTTGATTCGAATATTGAGGTTAACTGCTCCAAAATAATGCTCAGAGTATTTACTAGTTTACTGGACGAGCCGCGCGCAGCTGCAATGCTGCGTCCTCTTCTATCGCACCGGATAGTTTGCTCGGACCTTTTTGTCGCACATTTTCCTTCTCACCAATATTTCGCTTTTTAAAGCTCACCAACCGGAATTTAAACCAGATTTTTTCGCAGACAACCCTATATCACTCTGTTCGCAATTTAATTACCTTTATTTTGATATAAGATTTATTCATTAAACAGATGAATGTAAATTACTAGTATCGAATTACCTGTTTATACCTGCCAACCCAATAGTTACGCCAGGAAAAAAATAGACAACCTAACGTTTGCATATTTTATAGGCTTCATAGTTTCGATTGAAATAAAATTTGTTCCTTAAACAAATGAGTGCAATGTTTTAAAAAAAGTTATTTTTGAATTTTTAATTAATAAGGAATTTTTTAGCCAACCCACTCGCGATATATTTTATAACATATTAAAATTAATATAAAATATTTTTCATCCATTAAACGGATGGGTGAAGGTCGTCTTTAAATCGGATCCTCTACTATTTATCATCTAGAGATAGCACAGTGTTTAAAATACAAAATTTTCTTTAATTTATCTTTGTCAAAATTATATTGGTTTTTCCAAGATATTTAATGCAAAAGTTAAATTCAGTCTATGTAATTTAAGGACATAGATTTGTGAAACTGAATTATTAAGGTAGGTAACTAAGTAGGTACAGAGAAAATGCAAACAACAATGAACACCAACGCGCAACCTATGTTTACTGTGGGTTATCTCTGATTTATTTACTGTTTATCTACTAGTACCAAACTAATTATTGTTAAATTATATTGCATTAATGATTATAGTTAAATATTTATTATTATTATAAATGCAATGCAAATCGAATTAAAGTATTGTGTTGTTAAAATCTACTTTATCGATTTATAGCAGATATAATAATTGACACCTCTGTGAGTCGTTCTCCAGTCTATAGTGAGCAAGTATACCGTCGCAACCGTATAAACTGATAAAATTTATAATGCCTTGTTGTGCCGATTTAAGATTTTCGTCTTACATTTTTAAGCAAATAGATAAATATTAAGATCTAAAGTGTAATGGCATAACGATCTCTTTTCGGGTATGCAATGTAATGCTGGTATCGACAGACCCTTCTAACTGGAAAAGACAAAATCTGCAATACACACGATATAAAAAAAAACAAGTTTTTGTATGCAACATTTTTATGTGAAATTAGATTTGTATTGTCACGAATATAATGTCTTCTGATTCTGTGGTGTTGTATATATAATATTCCACTACATATTTTGAAGAAAGAACAGTTTAGAGTGTTTTGGAAAAAATATGTACTGAAGTAGAATTTACCGCCAAGAAGAACAGCTGATCGTAAACTGATCATATAAAAAGCTTAATAAGAAAGAAACTTAAAAATGTATTAAAAAATACAAACAATTTTATAACATTGGACGAGATGACAGACTCAAAAGAAAATTATGTGACAAATATTTTAGCAAGCGTCTTGGTGGGCCCATATCGCCATATTTATTTGCTTGTAAAATATTACAAAGTATCAATGCGAAAACTATACAAAAAACTTGTTCTGCAAATACTTGATATAATGAAACAGCAGCAATTGGATACTACCATGAGTATTTTCAACGAGTAAATGATTTCATTCTACAGTTAAATCGTAATGAATCAAAAATCAAAATCCACATGGCCCAAAACTATTAAAAAAATTTGAATTAGAAGCAGCAAAAATTATACAGTGTTATTAAGTAGTGTTTTACTATTAGAAAATTCTTCATTGTCATTGGAACAGTCCTTATATATGGGGTTATCATAAAGTAAGGGGTCTATATTAAATTCTTATATAGTTTTAAGAAATTATGCTAGTAGCAGAAAGTAAACAGAATCTAGTTGCCTCAATAATTGGATTTTAGTGTATCTATGGAAAACAAAAGAATTGTCGTGACAACTATTGATACAAGTGTCAAACGAAATAAATAATCGTAATTTACAGAATTGTTCTCAAAATAAAACTCGAGTAACGTAAATTGTAACAATTTCAACATGGATCTGCAAACATGAATTGGTTTAGTGCAATGTTATTATGAAGGCGGTAAAAATTACACTACTGGATTACGAAGATTTCGTACGAAAATGGGTTTGAGAGCAGGGCCGTGCAAAATGAAGGCGTATCGTAATTTGATTAGCAAATTTGAAAGATCAGGGTCTGTAAAAGACCTTCCGAGGTCAGGAAGACCTAGGATTAGTGATGTCCAGGTTGCAGAAGTTCTTCAGGAAAATCAAGACGTAGCCAATACTAATCCGCTAGCAATCAGTAGTGTGAATGCGATATCAAAACGATTACAAATGTACACCACGGTTTGGAAATGTTGACGGAAAATCCTAAAAATGTATCCCTATAAACTGCAACTGCTGTTTGAATTAAAGGACGCAGATTTTGCTCTCAGGTACGATTTTTCATTACACGTATTGGCTCAGATGGAAATTGATCCCGAATGGTTATCCCTCAAAACTGTCGAATATGGTCAACAGAAAATCCACATGAAATCGTTCAGCAATGCCTTCATGACAAAAAAAATAACCGTTTGGTGCGGTTTCACAGCTAATTTCATCATTGGTCCATACTTTTTCGAGGAAATACAGAATGGGGGGGCCGTATCTGTAACTGTTACTGGTGAACGATACCTGCAAATGTTAAGGGATTATGCAATTCCACAGTTGCAAAACGAGCACAAAGGAATTGAAAACATGATTTTTATGCAGGATGGAGCACCTCCGCACATTTACCGACCAGTTAAAGAAATGTTAACTGCGGTTTTTCAAGGTCATGTTATAAGCAGACATTTTGCAAATTCATGGCCACCAAGATCGCCTGATATTAATCCACCCAACGGATTACTGGCTGTGGGGTTATTTAAAAAAATTGGTGTTTAGAACACGGCCAACAACATTGGAGGAATTAAAGGACAATATTAGAGAGCAAATTCGTGCAATTCAACCAGAAATGTTGAATAGTGTTGTATACAATTTGGAGGAACAGTTGGTAATTTTACAACAACAACATTTGCGGTAGTAGTGTTTGACATCAGAAATCCCATTATGTAAGCAACTAGATTCCATTTACTTTTTGTTATTAATTTGAATTGTTAAGAATATATAAGTTGAAATATATCCCTTACTTTATAATCACCCGATATAATTCATAATGTAAAAAAATAAATTACAAACTCTAAACGACGACTCTGGTATTCGTAAGCAGTATAATGACATTACATAAAAATGTGGGATGTGCAACATTATGTAATATTAATCGACATCTTAATGAGGAACATCCTACAAGTGATTTAGGAAGTGTTGTTTGCAAATATTACGTCGGTAGATGTCTAAAGATCTTTTTTCACTTTACACATATGTATTTGCATTCATTCCACAAAGGTAGTCTTTTTCAGCAGAAAACATAGACACTGTGTTACTTATGGGAATGTTTGTTGATGCACAATCTCAGCTATTATTCTCCTTGGTTGTTAACACCTAACATTTCATCATCTACCATAATTATTGAGAACATAAATATCTACAAGGGACACTAGTGGGAGCAATTTGATTTGCCACGTCTTATGATGTTTACACAAATCTATGATATTTAATGTCATTCGATGACAATTTCATCAAGGAGGTCATCATAATGACAATTCTAAAAAAATCTTAAAAATCAAAGGGTGTTCAACTACCACTTACTCATATCATCTTGAGCGTATAATAAACAAACAACAATAATAATTTATATCATATTAAGTCGGATGGATCAAAAATGGTTTATGCTTATTATACCTACAATTATTATATAAATTCACATCCTGTCTAATTCTAAATTATTGAACGGATGTAAAACAAAGTTAATCGATTTTCTAACCAGATACTTTCTTTCGTGCAATTCTCTCAAACTTGCAAACAGTTCTCTTCTATGAAAACAAATTTCCTTGTATAACGCATCTCAAATAAAATAATCGAATGGATTCAGGTCCGGTGATTTTGGTGGTCATTGGTTTATTGCTATGAATGATGGGTAATTAAAATTGATAGTTTCGGTGATAGTGAGAGTAGTGACATCATCAAGTTTTAAAATTTTATAATATGTTCTGCCAAAATTGAACTCCAAGTTCCTTTGCTATAATTAATCGTACCATTTAATAGTGCTCTAAAAATGTTGAAGCGGCCATTCTCATTTAAAACTACCATAAATGTGGGTTAAGAATCAGAAAATAACTTTCGTAGTTATTGTTGGTAACGGTGGTAACTTATTATTTTTTGTAATTTAATACTTGTCTGTCCCTTATTTCTAATAATACTTGCATAGAGTTATTCTGTTTTACCGATTATTTTTAAGAACATTTTCAAAATGATTCCTTTTATCGCATAATCAGATATAAATAAGTTCATATGCAAATGATCATATTTTGAATTATGTAATTTAAATATTTTTATAAATAATATATTCGCGAACCAGCCCCTGAAGAGTTCAGGAAGAATAAAAATATAATAGAATATAATAAAATAGGTTTTTATGTCTGCATCATAAAGATTACAAAATTAAACATTTAATTCATTATATTTTTGTTTAAGTACACTTTGATTGTGTTAACAGAAGTTTCTTGATAACAAAACTAAATTCATTAGGAGTTAGAGAACATTTAAGTACATCTATTGACTCTTTTTTATGCAATAGGAAAATCGCTGTCAAATTAGATGGACAACCTTAAAATTTGGAGTTCCTCAGAGGAGTGTACTTTCTCCGCTTCTTTTTATTTTGTTCAATGACATTGATCATAATATAATTAAAGAGTTGACCATACTTATAGTTATGTTTGCAGGTGACACAACAATTTGTATAACTGCCGATTCCCCGGAAGATCTACAGATTAAATCAAATAGACTTTTACCACTATATTATGACTGGTGTTACTCCAATAAATTAATAATAAATACTGAAAAAAACAAAATACATTGTTTCATAAAAAGAAGAAAAATAGAAGATATTACTCTCATTCTTAACAACAGTACACTAGAGAGAGTTTCTAATACCAAATTTTTAGGACTTTACATGGACGAAAATCTGACTTGGAATAATCACATAGATTACGTAATAACCAAGCTAAACTCAACTTATTATGCAATAAGAAATCTCCGACACATAGTGGACCGCAAATATCTATTAAACATCTACTACTCTCTGGCATATTCCCACATTAAGTATCTAATTATATACTGGGGACAAGCAACTGACATAAATAGAGTTTTCATTCTACAAAAAAGGTTACTACTACTATATATATATATATATATATATATATATATATATATATATGAATAGTGGTGAGAGGTATGAAACTTCTCATATGGTCTGAATGCTTACTATCCGACCGACATCATAGATGTCTCTGTGGCGGATAGCGACTTGCGACACAGCAAGTACGGAGAGCGGCGACCCCTAGCCCAGGTGGACTAAACTAATGTTATTAAGTATGATTTGAAGGAAACAACTACTCAGCGGGCAAATACCCCGACCTGCATTGGATTACACCTTCAAATCATGTTAGATTGATAGCCAATATCATTGTCAATTCCTAACCAGACATAGATCGATTTCGAACTTATTTGTTCTCTTCAGTATGCCATAGGTTATGGAACAGACAAATGATAGTGGCCAACCTGCTAGTTATATACTAACTAAGGTAAAGTGAATAGTGGTGAGAGGTATGAAACTTCTCATATGGTCTGAATGCTACTATCCGGCCGACATCATAGATGTCTCTGTGGCGGATAGCGACTTGCGACACAGCAAGTACCGAGAGCGCGACCCCTAGCCCAGGTGGATTAAACTAATATTATTAAGTATAATTTGAAGGAAACAACTACTCAGCGGGCAAATACCCCGACCTGCATTGGATTACACCTTCAAATCATGTTAGATCGATATCCAATATCATTTGTCAATTCCTAACCAGACATAGATCGATATCGACATATATATATATATATATATATATATATATATATATATATATATATATATATATATATATATATATATATATATATACATACATACATACATATATAATCATTTGCCTAGAAATATAAATCAGATAGATAATTTTAACGGTTATAAAAAAGGCATTACACTCCTTTCTCTGCAAAAATTGTTTTTACAGCCTAAAAGAGTTTTATGATTATTAAAATCTCATTCTAATTTCGATAAGTTTAAGGTAAAATGTTTGAACATTTTACCTAGTAAATTATGTGTTATATGATGTAATGTAATTATATGCATGTAATTAAATTCATTGTTTCTATGTGTATACTGTTGACTACATGTATATTTAATTATGATATGTGAATTTATATGTATATTTTATACTTTTTACTTTATACATGTTATTTTATGTTATTTCATTTTATTATACTTGATTGCAAGGTATAATTCTGCCTGTATATTCCATATTTACTACTTTTAGTTAGCTCAATATTAAAATATTTTACCTTATTTGATGTTTATATCCTGTAAAGCATACATGAATAAATATTATTATTATTATTATTATACAACTATAATACCTGCTTCCAAAAAAACAAATAGAAATTTTTCTTCTTGAGGGAATATTATCGTCAATAACAAACCGAAGGCCGTAGATATATATCGGACTAGCGGTTTTCGCTTTCGTATTGCAACTGGAGAAAATTATTTCTTAAGTGTAAAAATTTTCCTTTTTTAGTCTCAAAATTTTTTTGTTACTAATACTAAGAACACCGTTATTTAATTCAATGCAATTGTTGTTCCTAGATGAGTAGTTGTTTTAATAGTCTCTATGATAAAATGTATTAGAAGTATTGTTTTTGATTTATTGTATACCTAAAACTTTTATACTAGCGCATTCAGAGAAGAATGACAGTAAGAAATATGAAAAGCTATAGCTATTTATTATTATTATCATGTTAGGTTTGAAAGAATGCTTAAATACTAATAATATGTAAGGTTTTTTAAAATTCATGTACATTTATAAATAAAAAAATGTTTATTTATGAAATTCAGAAAATTATTATCAATTTTAACAATAAAAATTTTATAAAACAATTATTGAATTTAATGGTGTTTGACATAACATTTTTAGTAATTAGTTTTGATAATTATTTAGTATTATTTAGCTTCGAAATTTAATAAAGAATTCATGGCTCAAATTACCAGAACAAAAGCACTATATTCAATGATTATTTAAATCAATATTAATTGATCAGTATAAAACACTTTTAACAATAAAAACGACAGCAAATACATTGACCGCAGTTGATCACTTGTTTATATGATACTAATACAATTTCGTACTGGATATAATTTCAAAACAGGTATCATTAATATGCATATAAAATGAATTTACACGGCCTTACACATCGTCTTCGGGTCAGCTTTTCCAACATAATCGCCTAAAAATGCGATTATTCGTTTACTAAAAAGGCAGAACAAACGCAATTATTATCCGTAAGACAACTAGAACTAAACCTACCCTTAAGACGACTGATATGCGACGTACGTGCAACAATTGCTCTGCTCTTGTTCAGTTGTTGTCAAGTAAAAGTACGTCGGAACTAGACTAGCTAGGATAATGGAGACACAGCCATAACGTACGAAAATTTTCATCCGTATTTTAACGGAAAAATTAACATTAATGGCTATTTAGAGTGAATGCTGCCCCTCTTTCAAGCGCATATTCTAGTCCCTTGGGAGACTTTTTTCACAACAATTGCTGAAGAGAGAGATATTCGACTTGCATTTGTTAGTTATAAAGACAGAGATGGAGAGATACATTTAGCGTTCAGCTGCTCTTTTGCACGCTTCACGGTGGATTTTGATCCAAATTTTGATGTCTTTGAAAGTTGATTAGCACGGGTGTCAAAGCCCACCCTGCGTGTACCACCCCATGAAAGATGTACGTGTATACGCAGATCAAATGCCACTGCCTGGAATTTATGAACGGAAGCCTTTATTAATTGTTTACGAAATTTCAACAAACAATAACTCAAATGGTTAATGGCTTAAGAGGTCTTGTTTTGTGTTTCGTCACCTTTCCGCTAGAAGTAGGTCTGTTGCGAATATAGTTCGTTACAGTTTTAGTTGCGGCTGTTTAGCTGAATTTGAATTTTAAGGGTTTTGTCTTATGAGGAACTAATTCTCATGCCACGCTTGAAATGTGAAGATTGCTAAAAATGTTTACCAAATAAACAAATTGAATCATCGGTAAGGGGTTAGATTATTATATACAGGGTGTTCAGATAAGAATGGGATATTATATAGGTTAAGTTAAGTCAGAATTGACTGATTAAACTAATACTTCTTGTGAAAAAGGGTCTTCAAGGCGAACATTTTAATTTGTTGCCACAGATCTGTAATTACTACGTTAAGTTAAAAAGTAGTAAAACTTGAGGAACTGCGAACATCGTTATGGCATAAATTTTAATGAATGTTATAAGTGACTTTAATATGCCATTTTTTTCGTAACTCTTTTATTTTATTGCCCACAAAATTAGAGTGTCGAATTCAATTTTTCAAGAAAAGGACTCTTGTATGTCGCTAAAATTCAACGTATTAAATAAAACCCTTTTAAACTTCAGTTGTTGTACTAAAAATATCACAATTAAAACTAAATAACAATTCTTTAACTTCATAAAGACAGGCTGTATATAAATACAAATAAAAAAATATGAGATGTTTTAACCAAACAATAACATAATTAAGATAAATAAATTTTAAACATTTTCCATATAACCGTCTTTTATGTCTATATTTTCTTCTGTGCTTTCTCAAATTTCACTGTTAAACACAATTCAAAAATACAAGCCAAAAAAAATATTAAAAGACAGATACAAAGTTCGTAAAACTCATCATACCTTATTTACATTGTGTACACACTTTTTTTCGGTAATCCCTCAGGGGTCTAATTTTAGGCCTCTTATTTTTATCGCTTATTACAGAAAGACCACGGGCTATATACTTTTGAAGTTTCAATAAACATTCACTATACTACTTAAAAATATGAATTAGATACATGATTGGAATATTATTGGCGCTTCCCGATCTGTACAATCGACATATGCTACGATATAGTCATATCTTTACACGCTAACTTTGATCCTTATTTAATACTGTATAATGCAACATTGTCCAACTAACAGAAAAATATTAGAATATTTTTTCATACTGAATATTTTATTTTTATTAATTTTGATAGAAAACAAGCATTTTGGGCCCGTGTTTTATAAGGCCTATATGTATTTTATGTAATTTTATGTAATTTCTTCATGGTTCAACCTATTTCAGCTCTGAGGAATCAGATATCGGCTGTCCAGCATGGTTTGAATAAAGACTGGTCCATCACAAATAATGTAATTTGCATAACCCAGTATATCTCGAAAGCAATCGACCAACGTAAGCAAGTTGACGTAATATATAGAGACTCCACACAGGCTTTCGACCGATTTGATAAAACTATACTGCTAAATAAATTGTCAAATATAGGTTTTTCACCTATTTTACTTTATTTTATTCTTATCTATCTAATAGGAAGCAGTATGTGGCCTAGCGTGATTTTCAGTCGGTCGTATATACTGAAATATCGGGTGTTCCTCAAGAGTTCATTCTAAAACCTTATTTAACATATTTATTAATGATATTATAAACGTTACGGACATTGGTGATATTAAAATCATCAAAACAATTTCCTCCTTAGATGCCTACGACTTTCTACAAACTAGTTTTTCAAATATATGTGTTCAAAATAACTTAAATATGTATGTTGTTGCTTATACAACTAAAACTATTCATATTCTGTTTGACTATAAAGTAGACATCTTATTCCTTCAAATATCTCCGGGTCTATTTTATCTTGGTGTATTTTTTCACAATGAACTTAATTTTATACAGCATCTAAATAATCTAGTAAATGAGTCGCTAAAAACTCTTGGCCATCTAATTAGAACTAGTAGAGATTTTTCGAATCATAATGCTTAAAAATTTTTATATTTTACGTTTGTTAGGTCTAAACTTGATTATGCATTCTTAGCTTGGAACTCTTATTACAGACATCATATTGTTTATATAAAAAGTGTACATAGACGATTTATAAAATTAATAGGGTTTATTACTGATGGAATATAACTGATAGCTTTCCATAGCTAGAGCTCTTACATAGATTTTCCATGATTATTCTTTACAATAGAAGTGATTATTATTATAAAACCATACACAACCACTTTGACTGCCAAGAACGTTTATGTAAATTAAATTTTCATGTTCTAAGTTTAAAAGTTCCAAGTGATCGTAAACAATTCCACATTCTAATATTCTTAATTTTTTTCCCCTATTCATAATGAAAAACTGTGAAAAAATCTAATACATTTCTCTGCACATTAAATTCAATCAAAGACTGCTACAATAACCGGAATGCTGTTTTTCTTTTTATTGTTAATAATTAATTATTTATAATATGAATTTTTTTTCTTGTGCTGCTCTATAATTGAATTTTTTTGTTGAGCAATGTGTGGTAAAAAATTAGGACGAATAATTGTTGATTATTCAAATAAAAAAAAAAAACAAACTTCAAAATCCGGCTTTCATACACATATTTTAAACGTAGCCAGGTGATACATAAAATTTATAACACAAACTAAAAAAAGGTGGCCTAACTTTTCGTGTATTTTCTTTAAAACTCCAGTTACGGATTTAGTTCCACCAAATTTGAAATATCCATCCTTCAAGTACGAGGCACATGTCCATTTACAGTCTCTGAAGAAAAGCATAAAAACCGAATAACTTCCTTGATAAAACATGCCGCGACACGCTGAATTTGCATTGATTTCAAGCTATACAGCTGTCTACAGCTGCTGAAATCACTAGTAGAAATCTCTTAGTGGGTTATGCATTCACCCTATGACTTGTATTCTATTCTTAACATGTATTTGCCAATGAAATTACGGGATCAAATGGGATCGCTTGCCAGCTTATTGTTCAAAATATGACGTGTTTCAATATGGCGTATCAGTCTATTTATTCTCCTAATGCGACATTACGATATGGAATTTATCCGATTATCGTGGTGGTTTATGTTGGAAGAAATCAATTAATTTTGTTTAAATTGGATGTATTTTCGTTGTAAGAAGATATTATTTAAATACAATAAAACTAAATTTGTTTCTGAAAATTGCATATTTTTGAGATCATTAAAATGCATATAGGTTGTCCACCTAATGCACGGAAGTCTAACATCTTGGTTAATAAAAGAGATACATGGATCTTTTTTTGAAATGTGTCTAGTTTTTCAAGACCTACAGAATCAAAATAACGCCAATTATACAGGAGGTTCCATTTGCTCTAGACAGAGAACAATTTTGTTTTTCTTAATGGCAACCCATATTTTTTATTATTTTTTTCGGAATCTGCATGAAATATAAAAGGTACCTTATGTATAATATTCTTATAAAAATATCTAGTTTTTGAGATATTTAGTTTATGATTTTTTTTTTCTCAATTTTTGCCACTCATAATATCTGATGTTCAAAAGAAACTGGTCCGTCTCTACCTAACCATTTATTTGGAAATTTTCCATTTAGTTTCCCTCTAACCTGAAATAATAATAATTATCACGAATAAACAATAACTGAGTTCATGAACAAGATTAGAGCTAATGTAGATACGGAGGGGCACCATCGTGTTGAAACCATTGTTGGACCAAAACATCGGCTGGAATACCTTTGCAGAACATGCAACTCATCTTACAAATATTCCAAATGCACATTTCTAGTTATATTGCCTTTAAAAAAGTATGGTTCAACAATATATTCTCCGCATATTCCAACATTCAATTAAAAACGGTGCTGATGATCTTCCTCTCGTAATAACCTGGGGTTTTGATCAGTGTAATGGTGAAAATTGTGTTGATTAGCTCTGCTGGTATTTGAAAATGATGATTCGTCTGTGGCCAAAATATTAGAAAAAAGATCTGGGTCATGTTGAATTTTTATCAACAGTAAAAGCACAAGAGCTTTTTTTATCGGATAAATTTCTCTTTGTAACGAAATAATTTTGCCAATCAGTAATTTTATAAGAAAAACTGACATGAAAAAATCGCGAGACCGCAGGTCGAGCGATTTTGTCAAATGTCAGTTTTTCGAGCAAAATTACTGATTGGAAAAATTTTGAGTTAAAAAAGAAATTTATCCATAAAAGAAAAGCTCGAGTGTTTTTTGGCTAGATAAATTAACGACAGAATATGTGAACGAACAACAACAATAATTATTTAGAGGAACAGTTATTAAAAATACAGTTGTTATAAATTGTTTGGTGTACTTATTTCAATCTCTTCTCTAGTTTCCACACATGTCGAATATTCGTTTTGACTTGTTTTATTCGAGGCTAATAAGTTACTAACAAGATTTTCGTGATGTTCAGGGTCAATTTGGAGGTAGGGTTTAATTGATGATGATGATGAGTGTCCGGTTATCTTTATAAGTTGTTGGTCACTTACCCCTGCTTTGGCTAAATGGGAAACTGTACTGGCACGGTTTGAATGATTCGTAATTTTATTATTTGTAATGTCCAGTCCAATTTTAGCTGCAGAATTTTTTGGTCCAAGTAGATATCGTATTAATTCCCAATGGAACATTTTTATACCAACCTTTAGAATTTGTGTTTTTCCAAAAGGGATTTGGAGTTAAAATAAGTCGTTTAGATGTTATGTATTTGTTTCTTTTTCCTAAGTGTAATTTTAACAATATAACGGGACAAATACTTTTATACGTGTCATTTTTTCTCATCCATTTGCTGTCTGCCAATTTTTTAGACCCCCTTGTGCCATCTTTGAAAATATTAAATTGTATTCACTTCTTCCTGTTGGAGTTCCATCTTGATTGTTTTCCTCATTAAAATGGTAAATTTTACAGTTTACTGCTTCTCCTCCTCTCCAAGCTAATTCATAAGAAGCTATATGAAAGAATCTCTTTTGTAATCCCTCTGGTTCGTCTATATTCCACAATTTTGTCATCTTAAGGATATCTTTTTTGTCTATTGCTATAGAACATGCCTTTCTTTTTTCTGGAATAGCTTGTAATTCCTTTCGTTTACTGTTCCTTGCATCACGTGCTTCTTTAAAAGTTATGTCGGTAAAAGGATCAAATTTAATATTGTACTCACTGAAATATTTTTCTTGAATCATCTTCGCAGTTGAATTCCAAATTGTTTTAACTGCATATTCTTTGTAATCTTCTCCACTTTTCTTTCTCATATTATAAGCCCAATTCTTTAACATATCTGCTATATTTTGTAATGGAGTTATTTCTGACAGTTCGTAATTTTGGATTTGACAAAACTCCATAAATTGTCTCCATATTGACGATTTCGTGTTTTTTTGTGGATTGCGGAATTGATTTGTCTATGTTTTTTTGCAATTTGTTCAGTCGAAATTTTTCCAAAACGACTCATATTGTATAGTATAGTTTCAACAATACTTAAAAATTATAGCTGACAGGACAGATTTTAAAGTGACGTGCGACTGCTAGATGTACTCTGATTTTGAGGAACAAGCATTTTTATCGGTGATAAAAAACGATGCACCTTTTTTATCGCTGTCAAAGTGACAAGAATGTGCTCTCAGATAGACTTTTTTCATATAGGAGTTAATTTATCAGAGCATAATCACAACTGCAAACTGTTTTGGAAACTTAAGTCCGATAATTGACGGTATTCGACCTGATCAGGGTGAATTATTTTTCAGCAATTTACACACCAAGCTCTTGGAAACTCTAGTTTCGGCACTGACTTGCCTGATACTGGTATTTGGATTTTCTACGACTAACGCCAAAATAGTGATTTGACTATTCTCGTTGCTAGTTTCATGTATCTTGGTTGTTTTCTCGTAATTAGCATTTGCCGTCCTTTCAAATCTCTCCTTCACCAAAATAGTTATTACGAGGAAATCGTTGTAAATCTGGATGATTTGCATTGTAAATATGGGCTGCTAATATACAATTACCATATGCTTTTCCTCCAGAATGAATAATATTTATCAACTCTTCTTTGGAATAATTCATCGCAAACAAGTCGAAATTTTACTTAAATTTATTTATTTTGACATCACAACTTTTTTAAGAAAATGTGACAGATTAATTTCTTGTTTCCAATCTTCTTTTATGTGGCAAGGTTTCTTTCGCACACCGTATATCACAGGTCAATCACTGGCATTGTTTTCAATTTGGAAAAAATATTTTTACCGATGATTGGCATAACCTCAAAACATCAGATGTTATGTGACAAAATTGAGAAAAAGAATTGCTAAATATTTCGAAAATTGTGAATATTTTTATGAGTATTAATACATAAAGTACCTTTTATTTTTCATGTAGATTCCAAAAAAATTATAAAAAATATAGGTTGCCATTAAGGAAAACAAAGTCGCTCTCTGCCCAGAGGAAATCGGACAGCCTGTACAATTGGCCTTATATTGATTCTGTAGAGCTTGAAAAACTAGACACATCCTAAAAAAAGATTACTTATTTTGTTTATTAACCAAGATATTTGACGTCTAAATATATTGACACTTTATGTCAACTGCGCATATTTTAAAAATGGAGCAGAATTAATTGAAAAAATTACGTATCTATTATGTGCCTATTGTTTTCTTAGTCTAGTTTTGTGGCCCCGTATCTCGGACACTGCGTACCGGATATATTTAATGTTTTATCATAAAAATGTTTCACATTTTTATGATAAAAAGTTACTATTAGGCCGTGTTCCAATCATATTGGGCCACCATGTATGCGATTAAACCGTTTTTTTGTGTGGTCTACTTATTAGTTACATATAATAAAGAGTTTAAAAAATAGTTCTGAAGAGCAGTGGGTAGAATAAGCAAGGATAAAGTGAAATTCAGCGGCACATTTACAGGCCATTTTTTGCAGCAATGCAATCATTTTAGGAATCGGCGCGTGAGTATGCAGTCTTCACGGTGATCAACGTTGGCTTTGGCGTGCCGACGAAACAAAATATTAATCATTTTCATTGTTTCAATAATACCTTAATACCTACTAGATATTTTATTGTTTTAAATGCTTTACTCAACCGTTTCGTATAATTTACCAACAGATGGCCGCTGTCTTTTATTATTATTATTATTTTATAGGTGCTACGTTTACGTCATTGTGTTAGTTTCAATGTGAAATTTTAATTGGCAACTCAAGCTTTAATTATGGTAAGATTATGGTATTTTCTACGCCACGACTAAGGAATGAAAATTTGTTTCAATGAAAATACTTTATAATATAATGTCTCCGTTATTTTTCAAAAATTTATTCAAGTTATTTCATTTTATAAGTAACTAGGATGAATACTTTGTTGTTTCGGAAATTTAACTTATAAGTCAAAAATTACGAATAGACGTTTCAATCAATAAAATATGTTTATAATTAAAAAACCTTTCAAACGGTTTGGGTGCTTCTGGAAAAAATACATTCATAGTCGAGACGCTTCACCTGGATGTTTTTAGATGCACCTTTATTAACGCTATTTGTAGAATAAATAAATAGCCACAAATTAGAAAATATATATAATCAAATACGTGTCATCAATATACATATGTACCTAGGAATTTTGTTTGCTTATCAAAAGAAACAAACAAATCTGCTATAGATCTTCTACGACGAAAAATTTTAAACGTGATCTTGTTTTCGTTCAGTATAAGTACAGTTTTTCCTTTCCAATTCATTTCTACAGCAGTGTCGGCTAGTATTGTGCAACTAATATCATCAACGTACATAACCGTCAAAATACATTTGAAAAAATTAAATAAATCGTTAGTAAATAACATGAATATCAGTGGCCCTAGAACAGAATCTTGGGGAATTCCCAAATTAACTGTATTCCACAGATATCACATTATTATATTTGATCTTTATATTTCTATTTTCCATATAGGAACATATAGTAGTATAGTAGTAGATGACCGTTTATGCCAAGTTTTGACAATTTAGTTTAAAGAATAATCTTATTTACTATATCAAAAGATTTAGAGGAGTCGAATAATATAGTTAGATACTACATCTTTACCATTGTATATATTACTGTAATCTAAAAATTGACTAGATGCAATCTCTATATCATCCTGCTCTAAAACCATATCGGTATTCAGTGAGCAGGCTTCTTTTTCAACATCAGTATCTCCTATTCTAAAAATAGAGCTAACACATGCCATTTTTTAGAGATCTAGAAAGATGCTTTGACATAAAGACAAATTAATGAGATAAACTAATGGATCTATAATATGAGAATTTATGAGTTTTATTATTAGTACTAATAGGCGATCAAGACCAGCAGATTTTTTTGTTTTTGAGACTTTTTACTATTTGTGAAACCCCTTCTTTCATTAGAACAGTTAAAATTAGATACTGGTTGTTGAAACTGTAGAAAGTACATGGAAACGACATTAGGGCCAAAATGGCTCGAAATTGTATTACTAGCAATTGTGGAGAAAAGTGTTCAAATGAAATTGCTGTTTCACCACTACTGGAAATAATATTATTGTTTAAATTTTATTTTATATATATTTTATATATACAGGTACATTTAAAATTGTACATTTAGTTTTATTTATATTTATACCAAGTTTTTTATTTACAGTCTAGTTTATTGTCATTATTATTGTTTGCAACGGGAGTTGTTTCATTTTTTAAACACCGGGAAACATGTGGGGAGTTTTCATTTGGTCTATAGTAATAGTTAAGCGGATTGAAATCAAGGGAAATAAGGTAGTGACCTTCTTTGGCTTGCTGAATCATTTGGTAAATTTCGATCTGGTACAAAATCATTTTCAAATCTGTTGATTCAATATTTGTGGGCAGGTATTGCAGAAGAAGTAGAATTTTTGTCTCTTCTCGATTGCTTCTGAGCTCATTGCACATCATATTCATTTCGTACTTGCATCCAACCAAACATTCTAAACTGTCTGCTTCAAATTGTGTTGGCCTAGTAGCACAGTGCTTATACGTTAAGCTTGAGACCAAGGAATCCTGGGTTCGAATCGCTGATAGGGTATGAATATATAGTGAAGTTTTTAAATATTGAGATGGTGGCACAGTTGACTAGAGCGTTGGTGTTTTGTCAGAATATGGTTACTTACTGTCTATCTCTCCTGAGTTTTAGCCTTATTTGCGGCACCCGGCAAATGTTGGAGGGAATGGTTTTTATGTGTATTGTCTTGGTTGAGTGGTGGAATAGCATTGTGCTAAACTCCGTCAGGACGTTAATATAAATAAGACTTAAAAAAAAAATAATAAATTTCGTATCAAAATCATTATGTAAGTTCATCTTTCTATCGTTATTATATTTTTGAACATATAAATATGTTTTTGTACGAAATGGAATATAACAGTATTTTACTGCCTCAAAACAGGGAGTAAAACGAGCGTTTATTCCCTGAGAGATTTATAGTCGCCAGGAAACCAATGAACAATACAGACATAATGTAAAGTGAAAATTTTAATTATGTCCAACATTTAATAGTAGAAAAAACAAACAACTTAGAATCAAACATAAACCATAAAATGTAATTTATTATTACAATTGAAAATTAATATTAATAAAGGTAATTTTCAGTTCGTTATACATGATAATTAATAATATTTAATAATATTTAGTAATCTAAACGCCAAATAGAAATAAATAAAAATAATGTAAAGCAGCTCGCTAAACTCGCTCGGTCATAAACTGGACTCGTTTAATAAAGCCTTACATTATGGACTTGTTACATAAATAGCTATTATAATAAATATTCACTGCCCTTTATTTCATGTCGCCATTTTGACAATAATTGCTGTCAAATGCAGGTCAACATTTTTTTCGCAGTGGTACAAAAATATTACAAACAAAAATAACTGTATGCTCTTGTCATTTTCTAAATAGAGTATATTCTATAATGTTTTGTTGGCTTAAAGTTCACAGAAATGGAAAACATTGGTGTTGCCATTTTTGATAAGTATGAAATGAATTAGAGTGGTCGTTGTTACGTTTATCAATCAAATTACAATACCATCACACTAAATTGTCACTGAGAAAAAGATGAAATCCCAAAACATAGGTACCTCTGTAAGATAAAATTTTGTGATCTTCAAACAGAGCTAAAACTGAAAAAGTTTTGTTGCTGATTATCCACTGTTTAACCATATGTAATCCATCTAGAGCGGCTATTGAAATTATGTACATAAATTGTCAGCAGTATTCGGCATAATTTTTTTTGATCAAAAAAATCCAAGCGTGAACCGAAAAATTTCAAAACACGTTATTAATAAATGTTTACATCCTCGAAATTAATTTTAAAAGCTTGCCCATTTAAAAATTGAAGAGCATTTAACAAATGGCCGGTCATTTATTAATTGTAACACATTTGTATAAACAGGTAATAAATAACCTAAAAATATTAAGTGAATCTACACTGGTAAAAAAAGAGCATGTGGTCTTTCAGAAAATAGGACCGTACTTGAAATTTTCATTAAGATCGACCAGAAATTAAGCTCATAGACTATGTAAAAAATTGCACATTTAATATGACAAAAATGTTTTTACTGTTTTATCAACATAGAAAGTGTAGAAGGTAAAACATATATATGACATTCTGATGATCACCAAATTGTGTCACTTTTCTGTATATAATTTATTGTAAATGTAAATCCAACATATGTATATTATAAATATATATGTTAATGAATTATGTCGACATATGTTATCCAAGTAAACATATTTTATATAATGTGTTCAAAGTACATATTCGTTGAATTGAAGTTCAAGTCAGGATGGGCCCGTAAGGACGAGTTAAAAATTTTAAGAATGCATCGAAAAGCAAGTAGAATTGGTGACTACTGAGCATTAAGGAGTTTCCAGTCAGAAACGTTAAACATATGATTGAAAAATATTGTAACTATTTAACTGGTGTCTTAATATCTGCCAGATATTTATAAGTAGATTATTTGGGCAAACTCAAGAGCTGTTTACTTAACTAATAGAAAAAAATTCCTTTAGATAGTGATGGTAATTTTGTAGCTTATATCTTTCTAGTAAAATATCCAGTAAAATTTTTTATTCCTTCTTATATAGTTTCCTAGCTTTAGTGTCAGACTACCTTGTAAGCTGACTAAAGATATATAACCAATTTATTAAAGTCATATCTTGGTAACATAACTTATTTACAAAATAACAGTGGTAAAGTTACACCCTCAGAGATAATCTTTTATATATAAGTCGGTCCTGTTAACTCCGGGAAGGATCATTGGTTAATTTTCATAATAACATGTTAAAAATTTGTTAAATTCTATATAATATTAATCGGTCTAATATCTCAAGCAGTCAAAAATTATAATTTGATGCAGGTAGAGAGAGTATTAGCGTCGCTTTTTAACCTGCGCGGGTATTTCATACATAAAGGAAAAATAGAATAAAAACTAGTTTATATGATGAATTTATGAGACAGGATGAAATGTGGGGCAGTGGCGTATGAGGAAGATGCTTTAATATGGTTAACGCAAATTCAGCAAATTTAAAAAAAAATCAATGCAATGCCAGACGCATTGTATTACAATCGCCACTGTCTCTTTTGCATCAGTTTTAATAAAGTGTCTAATAAAGTAATATATTTGGAATGCCAAAATTTATTTTATTGTCAGAAAAAAAGAAAAGAAAATACTGAGTAATACACGAGGAAACATATCAAAACATACATATACGTATACACACATATACAGAATGGGAAGAGAATCATCATAAATCTTACGAATGTATAGAATGATTTAATTATTCTTATAACTAGTAACTAGTAGCTTGTAATAAAATCACAGGTATATGAGACAATTATTAGGTACAGATTTTCACTGCTGAGATAAAATATATTTTATGTGTAGTCTGTACGTTATTTGTGGCATTCTCTAAATTTTTCTTTCTCTTTTTTGGGACTTACGTCCACATGAATAATTCTTCGTTATCTAATAAATATAGTTAGTTACCCAGTATATTACTTGGGAAATAAACTTCAGCGCTTGTGACTACGTCAAAAGATTAGTCAGAGGGTGTTTTTTGAGAACTGATATGAGACAAAAATAATAATATAATTCCATAACGTTTCGAAAAACGAATCTGTTTCCTTTTTCAGAGTTATTTATCTTTTTTTAGAATGTGTCAAGCGTGAAACTTGACACATATTTTATTTGTTTATGTAATATCCATAGATACATAAAACTGTTGATACTTCATTAAAGAGAAAGAAAAATTTAGAGTATGCCACAAATAACATTCAGACAATATTAACGTTATAATCTTCTGCTTTAGATTTTGGTCCAAATACCATAATGTTGGATTTATTTTATTTTAACTTTATGCAATGATTTTGACATGTTTTAAACAATATGTCCAAATCACTATTGATATGATCTTGTGCCTGAAAGATATCGTCCACTAAAGAAGCAAAATACACTTGGGAGTCATCAGCATAGGCTTGAACCTTACACTATT
Source organism: Rhamnusium bicolor (assembly GCA_029963845.1). Lineage (NCBI taxonomy): Eukaryota > Metazoa > Arthropoda > Insecta > Coleoptera > Cerambycidae > Rhamnusium > Rhamnusium bicolor. Next base: position 673,349 of record JANEYF010002289.1, read on the forward strand.
TTAACGATTTTAATAGATCAGCCGTATACAAAATAAATAGAAGAGGGTCCATAATGTCACAGAAATTATTGTATTCTAACGAAGGTAGGTTGATCCCATATGAGTAATTATTCATGATAAATCAAAAAGAAAAATTCTCATAAAATTCCTTTATTACTGTGACCGGTTTCGTGAACAAATTAATTACTTCACATCATCAGACACAAGACTACAATAGAAAATGAGTATGGTGGTTACATACATACATAAATAAATGTTAATAAGTTAATAAAACTTAAAAACAAGGAATACAGAAAACAATTATTTCAATTTTTTACTAGTAAAAACTAATTGGTAAAAAATGTTTAATAAAATTTTTGTACAAGAAAGATTGAAATTATTCAAATTGAACAGGATTACGTTAGTTTCAAATTATAAAATAGAATAATGTAAAATTTAAACAATTAAAATGTGTAAAAAGGAGGTTCATTTTTATGTAATACTTACATTTTTATAAATAAAAAACCAGGGTCGTCAAATTAAAATTAAAATAGTTTTGCAACATAGTCAAATAATCTGTAAATGTAAGATATAAAATTTTGGTATCTAATTAACTTTTCAATAAAAATTTCTAAAATTTAACGTGCTTGTCCTTTTAAACACATACATACACTACAAGTTAAAATCTAATAGGGGATAAATAATTTTTTTAAAAAAGGAATAGATTAAAAATAGTGTCCTCTAACGGACTATCTTATATTGTATTCTTCCTGTAAAATAAGATTTAATAAAAGATACAGAGTAATCTGAACATTCATACTATTTTAAATTTGAACAGATTAGCTAATGATTTATAGTATCAAGCAGCATCAGCACATTAACGTTTTGTTGACCAGTGACAGTTAACAGATTGTCAATTACATGTGCTAACATTATAATTAGTGATGGTTATCCGAAAAATTTCCTAGCGGGAAATTTCCCATTCCCGGAATATTTCTGATACTTAGTGAGTTTGTGTGTTCTAAAGAAGTGGTATGTTTTATTTGTAAACATTAATGAAAGTGACTGAAATTAAAATAAAAACCGCTGCCAATTACTTGGGGATCATAACTTCCTCGCCGTAGTAAAACTAGATGTATGGTGGAGTTTATAATAAAAGTAATTTTTGACGTTTCAAAAAAGTCACTTTGACGTTTCAAAAAAGTCACATTTCTTGACCTTTCAAAAAAGTCACATTTTGACCTTTCAAAAAAAGTCATTGGTGGAATGTCACTGATATTTTTTTTAGACATTGGGACTGATTTTGCCCATCAACGAATTCAATCTCTTCCTTGACCTCTAGAATGTGTGTCCAAATTTGAAAGCTTTATCTCAAACACTTTAGCTGCTATCGCGAACCACACAGACAGACACACAGACAGAAAATTTTTCTCTGTCTGAAATTTTGTGTATCGTCATAATTCATCGAGATTCATGCAGGAATGCAATACAAATTTTCAAAATTTTTTTCACGAATACATAACTTCCTCACTTTAAGTGGTGAGGAAGTAATTATTTCAAGAGTTGCATTGTGAATATTTGGAGAAATTTTTCGGGAACATTCCCGAGAATTTCCCCCAATAGCTTCTTTGTATGAATGTGATAAAATAAATTCGTTAATAAGATGGTAATATTTCTATCATTAATGATGAGAGATATTACTGTACTTTTGATTACTAACAATATTAACATTTTTTTAGGGCATTCTAGCTTTTCTTTGCATCCTTTTGTTGACATTATGCTGTTTATATAAGCTTATTTTTCAGCACTTATTTTAAGTTAATATAAAGTTACAAGGCTTTTGTAATATTCCCAATCAGCTGGAAAGTTGGAAGTATCATATTTATTGAGAGCATTTTCTTTTTCACTAATAAGTAATTTTAGATTTTCCATCAGATAACGAGCCTTAGGTTTTGATAATCTGACAGTTTTGAGAGGCGCATGCATATCAATCGCAGTAGTAATAAACTAATTGAAAATTTCTACTCTTTCATTGAGGTCAGGTTCGAGAATCAGATTGTTCCAAGGTGCATTTTTAAAGTATGTTTGAAATTCATTGATATCAAAATTGGAAAAGTTTCTAAATGTTACCAGTTTTTGTTTTGATATTAAATCAGTAAAGATATTTTTTTTATCAAACATGCAATGTATATATAGTTTTGTAAATAATTATATAATATAAATAATATATGACTCCGTGGTCTAGAGGTAACGTACTTGCCTCGAAACCTCGGAGTCCCTGGTTCGATTCCCAGCCGTGGCACTGGGATTTTTATGTAAGAGAGATTAATCGTAGTATACTCGGATATTGGATGTATGTCCGTTGTATCTTAATGTGTAAGACATTCAGGGATAAAGGGGGTTGTCATTACATGTGGTGTTATTATTATTATTACAAATTAATTACTACCCCTGTCTAAAGGTACTTCAAAGTACTTAATGTTGGAGAGGAATATGAAATTATAGACAACGGAGACACACCCAATATCTGAGTATACTGGGATTAATTTTTGCTTTAGAAATAAATTCCAGCTCCTCCACCGAGAATCGAACCTGGGACTCCCAAATGAGAAGTAAGTTTTCTTACTACTCTACCACGAAATCACTAATAAAAATGATTTATTATTTGCCATCAAAAAGTATTTATTTCCGCACGCCACTGCGTCAGACTATGAAGCGGTGACAACGAAATATGATCATACATTAAACTGAAATTTGACAAATGTTACCCAAGATTGACTCTTAAAATTGATTTTATGAAGGATTTATTTGTCGACTTCTGCGTATTAATGAATACGTACGTACAGTTAAAAATGGAGTAAAGTTAAAGTGTCTTGTATTCAAGAATATGTTTATGTTATATAAATAATGGTAAATAATTATCTACCAAAGAAAAACAATTTGTAAAACGCCAATAACAACGTTTACTGAATTTTGATTTCCAGACCTTCTTTAGGCATGGGCTTGGGCCCGGGATTTTTGAGGGCCCCGGCGAATGTAAACTAACTAATTAATTATATACTTCATTAACTCATTTCGTAAAAATGAAAAGTAAAACCAATTTCCAACATAAAATATTATTACCTAATTCAGGAACAACTTCATGCAGGTGAGGTGTTCTGAAATTCCCTAGAAAGACCAATAATGATATGTACAAAATCTAATCTAATTCCAAATTCGCGCTTTAAGCTTTGATGAAAGCCGTCGGGCACCGCTTAAGCAAAAACATTCAAAGGCAATAAATTGAAATTGCTTGTTTTCGGCGAGTTCTGATGTTCTAAGTCCTTAGAGAGGCAGACAGTAGTATTACGACCCGTTATTATTTGAAAATGTACCTATGTATACTTCTTTATTTTTTGTTTACAAACACATAATTTAAGTACGTAAAAAACGTATTGAGATTTTAGAAGAGCCCCTCGATACTTCGCCCCGGGGCCAAAACATATAAAGGACGACATGTCGTCCTGTGGTCTCCGACGCCTGATGGGAGTCGCGCCAGTGCATTAACTACAGCCACTCCCCACATCCAACAGGGTTAGTGACTGTAGATACCAGAATTATGTGCGCTAAGCAGATGGAGAGAATCCAGAATGACTGCCTTCTGCATTTGGCCTGCCAGCCACTCGGCTGATTTTTGGCAGGCCGGTGTGGTCTTCAGTTCCGAGAGCAGCGTAGGCTTTATCCCTCCGAGTACACCGATTATTAGGACGACCATTTTTATTAAGTAACCCGGGTACATGACTTGGAGTTCGTACCGGAGATCGCGATGTTTTGTTCGTTTCTCCTCCTCTTTCAAGGTGATATTTTTCTCCGCAGATGCTGTGAACTCGATGACATACATAACCTTGAGTTGATAGTCGAGGAGGACTATGTCAGGCTTGTTGGCTTGGATTAGCCTGACAGTCGGGAACGAGTAGTGCCAGTATATCTAACATATCTCGTTCTCGACAACGGACTCAATATCTCCGGGGACGTAAAGCAGCACTGGTGTCAGGTCTACCCCGTAAGATGGTAATATAGCACTCGTAACGCCGCGTTATGTAGGTGGATGTAGACCGAAATCGCGTATACGGGGCATACATAGTATATGCATGAGCGATTTCGGCACCTAACAGCAGGTCCTGCAGTTGATGTCAGGAACCTTTACACGCCATACGCGGCTATGATAGACCAAGGTGTTGATAACACCATCCTGGAAGGCCATAATGAATCCCTCGGTCTCTGCCTTAAACCCGGCTGATCTTAAAAGGCGAATGTTAGCCTGGTCGATAAACCCAGCGTTTCTATGTTCTTATAAAAGACACCATGCTAGGGTTTATCGACATGCTGCCAAAACAGCATATCCCGTTCAGCATCTCTGATTCGGGCTTTCAGACGATCTGGTTGAGTTCGGTAACTGACTGTACATCAGCACCTCACCGGCGTCTTCGCCGATGTCAAATGCGAGACCGAGTTAATCTGCGGCTCTTTTGCTGCCTTGAACAATCCTGCCCCCACTCCTACAGTTTCGTGATGTTTTACAAACCGTAAGAGGGTATTTGAGGTCTTCAGGATGTTACATGCCATACTCAGTACTACTCTGCCATGCGTACACTCCAGGCTCAAGAGTCCGCGCCACCCCGTTGACGTGGGAGGTACACACGAGGAACGGCCGATCTAGGATGAATACTTCTGTGAATATTCATGATCTTGCGGGTATCTCTGTCTAATTGGCGCAGCTCATCTACTGTCCACTTTACTACTCCGAAGAAGTTGAGTAGAACTGGTACGGCAAGCATATAAGTTACCGACACCTTGTTCTTCCCCGAAAGTTCGGAAGACCAAATCTTTCGGAGGCGGTGTCTGTACTTGCCACGGAGAAAATCCTTTATTTGTGTTACAACCCAATTTGTCGACGAAACGTCGACAAATTGGTTTTTGATATTAACAATTTTAAATCCATCAGCCACTACATAGGCTTTAGTAAAAATTTCTTTTGGATCAATAAATTAAGTAATATTATTGAGAATATATAGACTATAAAACAGAATGTCAGTTTTTACCTTCATCATCAAAAATAATAATTAATCTTGTGCTTGTAGAAGGAATTTGCTATTCTCGTTTCTAGAAAAAATTAGGGTTGTTCCGCTCTATAGCACACAGACATTCTATTTATGAAAGTAATTAGCTTCGGGAACTTCGAGATGTTAACGTTTAGTGAATTTTTCGGATTGGAGTACGAAGATCATACCTAGTCTCGATGATTATTTTTTTTTTGATATCTGGAAGAAGTGTATTTCCGTAAATTTCTTGAATTTTTTCCTGCTTAAACCATATTAAATAAGTTACCTCCGCTAGGATTGCAGAGTTCACATTTCTGCAGTAAAGTAGGGCTTTCTGCTCTTATTACAGTATATGTACTATTTTCAACCAGTTGGCAAAGTGATAGAAAAAAGTTATTGTGCTTTACATAACATTTTTTGTGTGTAGAATATGTAATTTTGAACACTGGTTTTAGGAACACTCTGTACATATACCTTCTTATATTTCTACCCTATTGATGTACGATAATTGAGTATGTACAAAAGGATAATATGGCGCACACAATGGAAGATTGTGCTACAAAGTAGGAACGGTGCACTGTTCTCAAAAGTCTGCACCAGTAATAGTAAACTAAAGAAACTATTCGACATTATCCGCCATTCACGGGTTTGCTTGGCTGCATTCCTGGTTTTAAAGCAAGGCCACCATCATTGAGAATAACATTTTTACCGGAACCAGAATTTCCTTATTTGTTTTTTATTATTTGGTTCAATTATTTCAGTAAAATAACAAAATATCAATATGATACGCAAATTTAAAAATAAAAGGTTTGCCCTGAAGAAGATACTAAATTTAACGAAACGTCGACAAGTTAAAACGGAAGAAATGTTTTAATTTTTATGATCCCTCAACCCACTTAAAAAATACGCTTTATTTAAATAAAAAGTATCTTAATAAAAATTTAAACATGGAGACAGACTTGTGCCTTTAATAATATTCCATGCACATTTTTGTATCATACAGAGTTAGTAAAATGCTTGAAAACATCTACATATCTCCGTCAGTTTGTCTTTGATTGCAATGAAATTTGATACTTGGGGGCAGAAAAATTCCAGGAGTCTAAAAAAACGTATTATGATGCATTGTATCCGGTTTAGCCCGAAATGATATCAGCTATTTTTTCAAATGGGACACATTTACATTTTTAGATTTTACTAACACAGCTTCCAAGATGACTTATGATTGAAGATCACCATTGATAAACTCTTAAATTTATCAAATGATACAATAAATTTTAAACATGGTGGATCGTCATTTCTATAATTAAATTTCAAATTATCTCGTCATTTAACTTCAAAATACAGATATTAGTCATTGTTCAAAAAGATCCCACACTGTCCGTGCCCATTTTACAGATGACTCCACTGTCACTTGAGAGACGTTGTAAAAATATTATGAAATAATGCAATCATTCAAACATATTTGTAAATGATGATCATATATAGAAAAAACAGATATATAAAAAGATGTCTCATTATCATCAACAAAGAATAGTGGGGAAGTGGGCAAAAAATAAAACAACAATTATTTCAATTGACCGGTTTCTAGGACTATATTCCTCTTCATAAGAATCTACAAAACATATTACAATGAGATCTTAGGTTTTAAAAAACACACTCAACAATTTATTAAAAGTGGAAAATGCTAATCAACTGTGTTATTAAAATACGTACCAATTGAATTACAAGCAACATATGCTCATGTCAATTATCAAATGAATAAATAACATTATACAAATAAAAAGTACTAAAAACGAACAGTCACAAATGAATTAAAATAATTTAACTTTTATTTTACAAACGAAATAGGTTATAATCTCATATACGTGTTACTCTTCTTCTTCTAATAAAATATATAACCTCAGAAGAAGACAAAATTAGGTTAAAATGATTACAGGGTAATCAATACTCCACCACTTCTTCAAATAAAAGCACACAGAAACAAAAATCAAAAAACAGGAAACAACGACCCTTCACCAACAATTGAAAATGAGACAACCCCACAAACAATACTCAAATCAAATCAGTACATGTATAATAAATAGATTAGTCTAAATTCGTTTAAAACAAAAAAAAAACGTAATTATGGAGTCATCTCATTTTCAAGCGTTATTATTTGAAAAAATTCAAAATAAATTTTTCCAGACTGGGCGACAATTACTAATTTTTTTCTAACAGTAACCACTATTTCTTCCTTCCCTAGAGGAATCGTCATAATTTAAGCTATAAATTGGTGTAAGTATAACGAATTTCATTATAAATGAATTGTGGCAAATTTCAAACTTCTGGTCTCGTAATAAAGATATAAATCTAAAGCATGAAGATAATTTGCAAATAAACTAAACCTTTGGAAATATATGAGAATTTATTCATAAGCACAAATCACAGAAAAACGTAATCACAAAAACTTTAAATATCAACTAATCAACATTTATCATGGGAACGATTTTGAAAGAAGATAAATAGGTATTTTGGGCCAAGTCAGTACAGAGAAGGAGAAGATTCCCCTGGAAAAAGTTATAAAAAATGTAATTTGTCCCGTTGTCAATGTAATAAACATGGTGGCATTATACACTGAATTTATACCAAATGTTCAAAATGACGCCCCTCCTCATTTCTGCATAATTCTTCTAAAGAATTCCCTTAAACAATTATCCAACTGTTGTGAAGTTATTTCATTTATAGTTCTTCTGACTCGTGCTCCCAGTTCTTCCCGAGTGGTTGACTGTACAATGTAGACTTCCTTCAGAAAACTCCAAACATGGAAGTCCACTGGTATTAAATCAGGTGACCTGGGAGGCCACTTGACCGGTCCATTTATACCAATCCATTGATTCTCAAAATTCGCAACCAAATAATTGGTGAGTTTCCGGGCATTATAAGCTGGGACATCACCTGCTGAAAAACTAGTTTATTTCTGGCCTCTGTTGGCAATTGTGTTATAAAATCATTGTTAATATTAGTCAAAACTTCCAGATATCTCTCGGAAATCAACTGACCATCAAAAATTATTGGAGACATTACCAAAGATGCCTAACCAAACATTACAACCAAATCTGTTTTGCTGGTTTCCGTAGTACCACTGCCTAATGTACTTTCTTGCTACCATTGGGTTAGGTGAGGTAAAAGATTGAGAGGAAGAAGAAGAGACTTAAAAATGACAGTATGAATAAGTTTACTGGCGGGCTTAAAAACATCAGGGGCTAATTCCAACTTATTAACAAATATATGTAGTTTACATAAAGTAATTTGTATATAACAGTGCATTTATCCATACCCACGCAAAACACCCCTACTTGACAATTAAAATAATATTATGTGATAACCCTGTTTACTTCTCATGAGTGAGTTTTAAATTTGAAAATTTTATTCCAATTTTTAAAAAAATGGCGAGTTGATACATGATCTCGTTGATACCCGGTATATTATCAACTAAAAATTAAATAGCCTGTCGAAAGCAATTAGTTGGTTAATTATTTTCTGAACGACTTTTATTAGAGGGGGTAATTCGCTCACCTATGGTAAATAAAACAAAGATCAATAATACATTTGCAGTGAATGGGACAAGATATCTAGCATTCCCTTAAATAAAAATAAACAGTTAATTAACAGAATTCAGAAAAAATGACAAGAAAAAAATGGCATAGAATGAGCAATTCTCCTTTCCAATTATTATAGTCGATAAATTGAATCGTAACTCTTTAGATATACCCACAATAAATTTAGAACGTGAATATGTCACTGGCCTGCTAGCAACACACCCTTTTTTATTGCCTGTCTTAAAATTGATTCATTTAAAAAAAAATAAGTATCTGATGCATAACCCGTTAATTAGATACTGTTAGGGTTGCAGTTATTTATTAAATATATGTTTCAAAGTTCCTACCCTAGGCTGTTGCAAGGACATGAAATAAATCACAAATAATGGAGTCAGAAGTTAGTAGTGGGAACTAACTAGGCGAATCGAATGTCTTCCATTACAGAGCAGGAAACTGTTTAGAATCAGTTCACTTCCTCTCTTATTTACAGTTTACTAAAGCAAGAAAATGGTTATTTTTACTGTTACTGCTTGTATTAGTTTTAGGTTATTTGATTTTAATACTCATAGATTAGTATAAAGGACATGGCACGGTAACAAAAGAGATTCTGGGTGTTGAATGTTTTTTCCGATTGTATACTAGAAGATTTTCCACTGTGGAATTTTGGATGTTACTGAAAATCATCGGAGACAAAGTTGACAATACTTATCCCTTTAGGGTTAGACTCATTTTTAGCAAATGGTAATTTTTTATTGGATTTCAATCGCAAACTTAAAAAGTTTTTACTTGAAAACGATACAAATATTTTTTCTAAAAGTACTTATATACAGAGTGTATATACAATTACTCTAATATATATCTAACAAAGATACCTCTATTTTTTATAAAAATAATATTAATGTAGAATTGAGGGTTTTAGTTTGTAGTTAACTGGACGAGTTCGGACTTCAAGTAATGATGTGAATCACTTTATATACAGAGTGAAACAAAAAAATCACATGAGAAACGCATTATGAATTGGATTGAAAGCAATTATTTGTAGTAACTATAGTTAAGTGATTATTATTTTTTTTATACAGAGTGATTGCAATAAATTAAATATTTAGGCATGTTTGATATTTTAATAAACTAATGCAGAAACAATCAGATTGTCATATCTAAATATGTTTGGTTTGGATAAGTATGTGTAGGAAATCTTCAACCAGGATTTATATACCAAAATTTTAAATCGTTGATGTTAAAACTTTTATTTGTGAGTTATTCATAATCGCCTCAATATTTTCATACACAATACTATAATAAGTGATATAATTTTGCCAGCAAAATTTACTGATTGTTAAGAGAATTTGTTGCTTGGCAGTTTTGCGAGTGACATCATTAAATTATTGATTAACTTCATAAGCGAAATTGCCCAAAGCAACAAACTCAAGTAAAACATTCAGTAAATTTAGCCAGAAACAGTTATATCATGAATGGTATTCGTTATGATTATATGACAATATGTAAGCACTAAATTTTATTTCAGTTGTACTAAATAATACTATTTATCGCAATATACAATCTGTGAATTCATAAAAAAAATTATTTATAATTGTTAACAATATTATTGTCCAATTCTGATATGATTATATTATTCTTCTTGGTGTCTGTTCTCTGAAGATGTTTGCAGAACTGCATTAATTTGCATTCATGCATTTGCATATCCAGTCATTTTAATAAGTTGTTATTCATTCACTCCATTTTTTGCAAAGGTTGCTACATCAGGGAGTGGTTAGTAATTTTTAATTTTCTGATGTCCACACCAACTTTTTCTGCTGAAATCTGTATTCACTTTGCATACTAATTTATTCCTAGAGGCTTACTTTTAAGTCGTACTCCATTTTTCTCATTTGGATTTAAAGAAGAAAGAGCATATTGGTCTTTATGGTAGGTCTCTTTTTTGCAATAACCTTTTTAAACAAACGATCTAGACAAAGACTGATTTATCAGAATTCTGATTCAACCATTTGTTATCCGCGCGGTTTTGAGTTCCTCCTTGCCTAGATTTTAAAAATATGGGATTTTCCATTCTTCCAGTAAAATTTCTCTTATTTAGCCACTTCCTCTCTAAAATACCATAGATCACAATTTATCGCTTCGCTCCCCTTCTAGTCTAGTTCAAATACACATAGCATTTATACAATTACAATTATTATAAATCAACTATAGAACAAACATATTCTTTACTTTTCTCTACAATACACCTGGATTTTCTTCTTAGTAAACGTAAGTCATAACAGGAATTCCTAACAAACTAAACGCAAAGGAAAGTTCCTTTCTTTCTATTGTTTAGTTGTTCTTGTAAAAGATTAGATATTACCCTTATCTCGAGCTAAAATGATTTTAATCTTCTGAACCATTTCGGTGGTTTTATTCTATATAGATTTTACATAGCTTTCCCTATAATCCTCGCCATTCTTTAATTCCACGTTGAGGGCCCAAACGTTTAAAATTGTGGCGATTATCATTACTGGAGCTGTAAAAAGAAGTTCGTATTTTTTTTACATAAAATACCATGAAATGATACCAAATTGACTTTGTTTAAACTGTATTACGGGGAGTAATAATTTTAAGCTTGTTTTGATTTCATCTAAAGATTTTTCTTCAAGTCACATTATTCCACATATTTCTTGAAATGTTTTCTTAAATTCAATTTTCGTAGAATGTGTTCTGGTGTTCCCTAAGGTTCCAACCTTGGACCCTTATTGTTCATAATGTTTGTAAACGACATCATGTCTGACCACTAATGTTTCTTTTATATGCAGGCAATTTAAAAATACATGGATCCATAAAAATAATAAATGACTGTATCTGCTTACAAAATGATTTGCTTACACTTGAATCATAGTGTGAAAAAAACAAGTTGCCCTTGATTGTCGGAAAATGCTATATTACGTCTTCTGTAATATTTGATTGCAAGTTAACTTTTGTCGATCACATTTGCTCTGTTACCAGTGCGGCTTATAAAAATTTAGGTTTCCTTCTCAAAAACATAAAAAATTTTAAAGATGATACCACTTTATTTCTCCTCTTTAATAATGCATTTGTACGCTCAAAATTAGAATATTCTGCTATTCTGTGGCATTCTGGATTTGATGTTCATGTTAATAATATTGAAAATATTCAATGAAAGTTCCTAAAATATTTAGGTTATAGACATGATGGAGTATATCCTGAAATAGGGACCTCTCATGATGGTCTGCTACAGCGATTTCACGTTAATGATTTATGTACCAGACGTAATTACCATTTAGTACTTTTTCTATATAAAATTCTGCGTAATAAAATTGATTGCTCTGAAATTCTCGGTATGATCAATTTTTAAGTACCATCCATTTTCACACGCAACACTTTTTTAGTCTATTTGCCAACGCCTAGAACGAATGTAGTCAGTTTCTCACTTTTACATGTAATGTGCACGAATTACCAAACTATGCATAATGTAATTGATATCTTTCAATGTAATATTTGTAATATAAGAAATAAGATTCTTAACCCATTAATTCCCACGCCATTTTTTTTGCAAATTTGATTATTTTTTTCGTCAAATCTCTTTAAAAACTTTATTTTAAGCAAAGTGATATAGGGAAATGATAGTCAAAAATTAAAAGTTTATGAGATATATATATGTACTCAAATGAGTACACTGGGAAAATAAGGATATTCTTAACACTAGCTATGATACATTATAAAACAGTTACGCTCTAGACAAAGAGTAACTTGACACTTGGTGTAGCCCACCTTACTCTAGCATGACATTGTGCACACGTCAACTGTTTTTCTAATTTGTAAGGAAAATGTCCACCTTCATGTTTGCGGATATTGATAGGCACCGGAGCTACTGGCCTTCTTTTCGTGGACGACGATTTATCAAAACACCTCAAATAATATTGCACTATGTTTCTTTGAAAATCTAATAGGTCCAAACGTTCTTCTCCTATCGCCAATGTGACTGTACACATTGGCGATAGACCATCGTTGGCCATCGCCATATTTATCATATGAGTGAACAACAGCTAGGACCAGCTTCCCCATCGCTCATTCTGCTAGGAGCGGCTTCCCCTATCCAACCGACTCTGTAAAATCGACAGCGGAACATCATATTCTTCATCAGTGTCCTCAGCTTCACTGCCGTCGCCGTGATCCCATTGTATCTCTATCTCTCGAGGGACATCGTTGGGAAGACACACTTCTTCTTCTTGCGTAATGTCGCCGTTTATATCCTCCTCGTCCATCTGTTCATCTACTTCCGGAGGAATGATTACTAAATCAATTGCATTCTTTTGTCTCGAGGAGCCGACGGCATCTGCAGCAGCAGCCAAATTCTTATACCTTTTTTCGTAAAACACATTTGGTGAAAGTGTAGGGAAATATATGTCATTGTCATCCATCATAGAGCTCATCTGCAATTGAAAAACACTAGTGTAGATGGTGCCACAAAACCTACGAATTTTTCGAATATGTACCGTGATTAGCCCACTGTACTCAATCGGGTACACCTAAGTTCGAGAGGGTCTCTTGTTGAAATTATAAATACAATAAGCATAAATTTTGCGGATATACTTTCAAACATCGTTATTGAAACCGACAACGTAAAAAAATATAAACGAAAATACCAAAAATAACGTTAAAAAGAATAATACTTACTTAGTTGCACGACACGATGATCAGTTGTTGTTGCGCACTCATCAAAATAATTTATGAACTGGCGATATTCTATAAAGGGCACTTGTCAATCATAACATATAGTAGGAAACTGTATTATGAAAGAGTGGAATGTGTTTCTTTTTAAAATTGGCCCAGAGGTGGCTCTGCGATACAAATTTTAGTAATGTACTCAAACAAGTACAATGGGAACGAATGGGTTTAATGTCATGTCATTTAACTAATCGATATTCTCATATTGTATTGTATTTCATTTAATGTAATTATTATTGCACTTTCCCTGTCCTAGGTTCACCCGTTGGTCAGTGTATGAATAAAATAATTAAATAAATAAATGTTGTCGCAAAAGTGCTAAAATATATCGACTGTTGTTCGTCACTACGGAAAACATGTGTTTTTATTACTACCACACTGCTTTTCAATGTTAGAATAGAGTTCATTCTTAAGTAAAAAACTAAAGTTAACATAAAATTAACATTAGATTGTAGTCGGATTAAAAACAGAGTTGAGTTGATCAATATGGCTTTTTGATTGGCAGGCAAGTATGGCAAGATTACTGAAAAACAATTTTTTCTGGAATATAGGAAATTCCTGCAAAATTTAAGTTTCTGATTGGTTCTTCGGAATATGAATGGAATAGCCAGATTTGGAGTCTATAAAAAAATTTTAAATGTAATTATTATATATTTTTAACCGTTTTTTTCCAATGACACCAAAATTTGTTCTCTGACAATGCTAGCAGAAATAGTCTAACGTAATATAAATAAAAAAAACCGTAGTAAAACTTGACGTGTGGTGGAGTGTATAATAAAAGTAATTTTTGACGTATCAAAAAAGTCACATTTTTTTACGTTTCAAAAAAAGTCACATTTTGACGTTTCAAAAAAAGTCACATTTTTGGACGTTTCAAAAAAGTCACATTTTGACGTTTCAACAGTCACTTCGACGTTTCAAAAAAGTCACATTTTTTTACGTTTCAAAAATTGGGACCGATTTTGTTCATCAACGAACTCAATCTTTTCCTTGATCTCTAGAATGTGTGTACCAAATTTGAAAGCTTTATCTCAAAAACTGTAGCTGCTATCGCGAACCAGACAGACACACACACAGACAGAAAATTTTTTTCTGTCTGATATTTTGTGTATCGTCATAATTCGTCGAGATTCGTCCAGAAATGCAATAAAAATTTCCAAAATTTTTTTCGCGAATACATCCTCACTTTGAGGGGTGAGGAAGTAAAAATAATTCGAAACCACTATTTTCATTCAATGAGTAATTATAAGTATTATTTGAAATTATATAGGCTTATTGTAATTTTTAGAAGTATTGTCCTATGAATGGTGTTTATGTCGGCCAATTTAATAAATTATTTTTATTATATAATAAAATGCATTTAAATTCATTGCTAGTAAAATATAAAATAAAAATATAATCGTATGTAATAACCAATGCTAACAATTAAACAAATATTATTTTTTGTATTGCACAATATAAATAATTATTATTTTATCGTGTCTTTGTTTACCAAAGTAATTGACACAGTGAGATGAAAGCCAATAATTATATTGTTCCTTCTTCGCCTATTTAAATTTTAAATGGCAGTTGAACAATTAAATTAATTGCTTAGAAGTTTTAATATCAACAATTAAACTGCATTGTAAATCCAATCTGGGGAGTACGAAGTTCTTAGCATTCAATTATTTCTTTATATACCTCTACATTGCGAAATTAAGGATGATCTCATGATTGTATTCTATACAAATAATGGTCACTTGTTAAAAGAAGAATTTATCTTAATTAGGTAAAAGATCAAATAGTCAAGAAAATCCGACTTTAAGTCAGAAAATTTGTGACTCTGATAGCCTTGTGTAGCCTAATACTTCGTCAAATCATTTCAACAAAAAGTGACTGACTGACTTGATTTGATTTAGTCACTTTCTGAAATGGAGAATTGTCATATTTAAAATACTTTATAACCGAGTCAGAAATCAGAGAAAAATTCAAAACTCTGTTTTGAGATATTCAAAAGTTTATGTAATATAATTTTTTTAGAGTGGAATAATAACAAATATCTTAGGTTTAAAAGTGGATTGAAACATTTAACAAATCCAGATACAAAAGAGACATATATGATCCTCTTATTTACCAAAGAATTCCAAATATCACAGTAAAATTCTCAAGATACCTCAAGAATATGTCAGAGATATATAAGAAGTGTCTTAACGATATATTTATTTATTTATTCATTTATTTATTTATTTATTTACAATAATTTATTCAACAAGTGATAATACCCAGTTATAGGATAAATGAAACAGATATATACAAAAAACTAAAATAGTGACAATAGCGTACAAAAATATATAAAAAATACAATAGCACAAAATATAATAGTAGTAGTAGCTACTTATTTTACTAGGCAAGTAGGCCACAATGGGCCCTTTTTACCTAGGGACCTACAGTTTTGCGTGGACTCCGAACCACGGTCTTCGACTGTCAACTAACCCACCGCCTAGGCCTGCCCGCCTGCACCGCTAGCAGAGTGGCAAACCTCCTGGGTAGGTCTCTTCGACCCTCCACTCGGGCTCGCCTCTCCGCATGCATCAGGCTAGCGGCCTTCCCGGGATTGTCTGTTGACAGCCTACCGACTGTTAGACGAGCTATCGTTCATCCATCCAATTGCCGGACTCGATCAGTGCTGCTTAACTTCACTGATCAAATATCGGAAATTAAATGGATGTCCATACCTCATCCCCTACAAAATATAATAACTATATAACTGTATACAAACAGAATAATATAAATTAAAATAAAATATCGCACAATAAATAGAAAGACATTAATTAAACATGCATTAAATAAATATTTTTTATATCAGCAATTTTACAGTTAAAAATATCCAGACTGTTCTCGATAATACTATAATTTAAGCACATTTGATACATAGGAGATGCAATTAAAATGTTTGCACGGGAGGTAGGAAACATAACTATATTATTTGTCCTTGCACTTAATCTGGGAGTTTTATATTTAATAAGTGAGGTAATAGGGGGGACAGTCAATCTCATTATTAATTATTTTGTACAAAAAAAATTACTTAGTGCATCACTCGTCTCCTAATTAGACTGCTCATTTCAAATTTATTTAAAAATAATTCTTGAGGTGTTCCTTTAACTGGATATGTACCCTCCAAAATGAAAATTGCAGATTTGAAAAATCTTCGTTGTACTTTTTCTATTGCTGTTATATAAATATTGTAACTAGGATTCCAAACAACAGAAGCATATTCTAGTTTGGACCTAACAATACTAACATACAACATGCTTAGAGTAGACAATTTTTTAAAATCTTTGCTGTTGCGCAAAACAAAACCTAAATTTTTGAAAGCTACAGATACGTATTCTTCAATATGTTTAGAAAAAGTTAGTTTGGAATCAAATGTAATGCCAAAGTCTTTCATAAACTCGGGTCTCTCTAGGGTGGTGTTGTCCAAACTGTAGTCAAATATAAATGGATTTGTTTTCCGTGAAAATGACATGACTTTACATTTGGTAGCATTTAAAGGGAGTCGATTGTTAACGTATCAGTTATTAAGAACGTCAATATTGTGCTGGAGTCTCTGGCAATCAAGATGAGAGTTTATGCAGAAATATAATTTTAGATCATCAGCATATAACAAATAATGTACATCTAGGTTATCAACAATATTATTAATGAATCATATAAAAAATAATGGACCGAGTATAGAACCCTGCGGCACTCCAGGTGTTTGAGTAAATTCAACAGATTGATAACCACGATATTGTACAAATTGAGATCGGCGAGATAGATATGAATGAAATAAATTTGTCAAAGAAATGCCAAGGCAGAAATTAGAATGCATAATACTTTTCTGTAGATAATATACTACATTTCCTTGAGAAACTTATGATGTGTGTAGGCTTACAGTCCCGGGATTCCCGCTCTCTCTCTGAAACCTGGGCCTTCCCAATATTTTACAAAAAATCTGTACTCAGGACCACAGGAGAAGTCCTGGGACCTTAAAATGTCCCGAAATTGATAGTAAAGCCAATTCTATTTTCTAGTATATTCTATTATGGTATATTATTATTACAATATTCATCACCTAACTTCGTGATGGACAATATTTGCCTATTCATTGCAGTGAAGCACTATTCCGATTTCGAGGTTTTCAGGACAAATCTCCGTACTTAATATTTGGTCCCGAAGTCCCGAAATGGTTTTTGGTCCTGGGACTTGGAAACCCTAATTCTGTGTAAGTAGCATCTATGTCATTTTACCTCTTACTAATAAATTTGACTTTAAAAATGATCCCAGTAAAATTGTTGTATGTTGCTATAAGAACCTGTAAACACTCATTTTCAAGTTTTAATAATAATGATAAATTTAATACTCATTTATGCTAGCAGCCAAAGGTTCCACATAGGTCAAAAGCACAATAAAGTACTGTAAAATTGAAACTAACAAATGAAACATTAGCTGATATTTAGTAACAATTTGTTAGAAAACTTTGGGTAATGCCCTGTTTTCCGACTTTTAACTAATCTGATATAAGCTGAAAACGTTAATCTGTTTGCCTAGTATTAAGCCGGGCTCCAGAAGATATAAACGTGAAATTGAAGTTTTCCTCGTACCTATTATTTAAATAAAAGTTTGTAGTATCATCCTCTGCTTGATGACTGTTAAATCATCATTTGAATATGGTTGAAAATAAAAAAGTAGTACCTATAAATTCTAGAGTGTATAATATGACAGGAGTGGAATTGTCACCGTTATTTTACTTTAAAGTCATACATCAAAAAATGTTGGTAGATTTATTTTGGTATTGGACAGTTTTTTTTTTGAAAAATTCTTAAAAACAGGGCTGTAATCTATAAAAATATTATATCATTAAAGATTCAGAGGGGGTACATCCTTCCTGGCTCACTGTCTTTTGCTGTTTTAAAAAGTAGACCATCCATATCCTACCGCGGAGTAAAAATTGGAATGGGTTGAAGTACAAGTGCCCTTTTTCCGTAAATAAATAATAAATATAGTAAATACCTATAATTCTATATCTATTTATTTAAAAATATATATTAAAGGAATCTGTAATTTTTACAGGAGTCTTATAAGTTCAGTTCTTACAGAAATCTAACAGATCCAAAACTTCAAACGGCTGCATTTCAAAATCACGGCTTTATTGAAGTGTCCTTTTTCCACCAAACTCCCCAATTATTATTAAGGCACGAATTTCTCAATATAATTTGGATATCCATTTGATATGGTTCGACCTTGAAAAATTTTCCCCGTATAGGGGGGCCGCCATACTGTGTGCAATCTAGTTACATTTCAATTTTTTATTGGTAAAAAATAGTGATTTTGCGTTGGTCATACTGTGTTTCGATTTGTCAATTGTCATCTTGGTTTATGTGATGTGCTGTGATCGGATTTATTAAAGCTGGTTTTTTTTGATTAAGCGTATTAAACGTGTGCTTACCAGCGCATTGTACGATGACGTCACGAAACTGATTTCCACAAAAAATTGAACGCTTCAATTTGACAAGTTTGACATTTCACAGCTTTATTCAGTAGTATCTCTAACCTCGTTAGTCGTTACATAGTTAAGAAATATATATCCTTAGCCCTTGAGTAGTGTATTGTGTATTTGAAAATACACAAATCAATAACCTCACATTCAACTTCTACAAGAATAACAAGATGATTTATCCCCACTCCTGAATACATTTTATTATCGTTCTCAGAGGACGCTTGACGGCGTATTGAAGCGCATTCATATATGACGTCACTGCTTAACCAAGAAAAACTGCCCGCTTATAAGCATATCAATACGCTGAATCAAAAAAAAAAAACAGCATAATTGTTGTACTGTTTGACTGATTTGTCAGTTTTATTATATTTGTTCACCTAACCTTACATAAATAAATAACTTTGAAATAGGAAACAGATTCGTTTTCCGACACGTTAGAAAATTATATTATTATTTTTTTGTCAAAAAAACACCCTCTGACTAATTTTTTGACGTAAAGTAACAAGCGCAGAGGTTTATTTTTCCACTAACTTACTGGGTGGGTGACTAACTATATTTTTTAGAGATAATGAAGAATAATTCATGTGATAAGTCCCAAAAATGTGAAAGAAAAACAAAATATAACTTTTTAACTTTTTTTTTTTTTCAACAATTGTCTCAACAAACTAAATAAACTAAATTTTTAGTGCATCAAAATTAAACTGTGCTAAAGTTTTAAACATATAAACACAATTATTGTAAATGTTTCCTCCATGGCTGGTATATTTTCTTTTAGTTTGTAACCCCTCTCGTCACAAAATGTTTGGGAAATGTTTCAGTATCGAATTATTACTTACCATAGTATTTTTGCATGCATTTTCTTTAGTTTGTACGATAACTTTTTCCACTGACGCTACACTAAATCGATTTTGGTTCATTATTTAAAATTTATGATAAAACTGGTGACATGTCAAAACCAGAAATCACGTCAAAGTACAAAATAAATTACTACAAAATATTCTCAGTAGGATAATACAGGGTGTTTCAGGTATGCGGTCATTAATTTCTAGGGGTGATTCTACATAAAAAAATATGAAAAAGAGTTCATATAAACATGGGTCCGAAAATCCCTCCTAAGGGCGCTGCGGGCCTCTGAAAGGGGCACCCAAAATTGACATTTTATTTGATATCTCAGGAACCCTTTTGAGCTACAGTGACTAGTTTTTGCACGTGATTCGATATCAATAAAGGTCATTATCTAATGTTATTCATCAAGTGTAAATTCAGTCAGGGGTGCACAAAATTGGAAAGGGGGACTTACTTCTCCCCCAATTTTTTTAATGTGAATTTTTTGTGAATGTTTCATCGGAATATGATGCCTTGGCTATAAATACACAAAAAAGGGTTTCTTGTTGTAACGCCGTAGGACCAACCAGTTTCCAGAAATTTGACCATAAAGAAACGCATACATTGCCTAGGATTCAAAAATAAGGATAACGATTTCTCGCTCTTCTGCATAATTTAATAAGAATAAAAACCGTAGGCAGTCAATTTTTTAAAATAACAAATCTGTATTACGTGATACAGAGAAGTACTTTTATTGATATCGAATCACGTGCAAAAACTAGTCACTGTAGCTCAAAGGGTTCCTGAGATATGTAAAATGTCAATTTTGGGTGCCCCCTTCAGAGGCCGGCAGCGCCCTTAGGAGGGATTTTCGGACCCATGTTTATACGAACTTTTTTTCATATTTTTTTTATGTAGAATCACCCCTAGAAATTAATGACCGCATACCTGAAACACCCTGTATAATTAGATTATTGTCACTATAATAACAGTATAATTCGGAAAAATTAAACACGATCAAGAATACTGCTAAATTACTGGAAAATAAAAACATTAAAAAATAATCACAGAAATAGATTAACGTGTGTGGTAAGCATGATTTAAATATCCGCAGTCGCATATCCTTCTATAATTGGTTAATATATAGCCAATATAAATTGTCCATATTATAGCAGTTTACATGTAGGGGACATTTTATTAGTATTGAATCAGAAATCCAGATTATATTAAGAAATTTGTGTATTAGAGTGAATTAGAAAGATATTTTTGTCTTCGACCATAAAACTTTTATGGTCGAAGATATTAGTGTCTCATAATCTTATTCTGCCATCTGTTGATTGCAATCAGCACTGTAAATATTGCTTTCTTATAAAGCATTCTACAGCTGCTTCACACTTGGCGACATCTGCAGGAAGATATCTTAAATTATGTTCTACATTGAAACTGAAACAGGAAGAGACTGGAGGTTCCTTGTAGTTAGAGAATCTTACACACAGAGGGGGTTTCATTATTTTTTGAATTCATATTTCAAATTCAATGAACACCTGCTAATTATATCTACTACATATTAAATAACTGCAAAACACTTTTTTCTACATGTCTAATTTTCACTTTATTTTGTTTCATTTACAACTAAAAGCTTCTAGTAAGTTAATTATTATTACATTTTTCATAAAAATTTTTTGCATAGTTTTGGTTATGGTATAAACTAAATCTGTTAAATGTTTGTAGAAATTAGAGTGTTGTTTTTGTGTGTGATTATGCTCTGCATATCGTATATCAAACGATCTACTTGTTTTACCTGTACAGGGTGTCCGGAAATAAGTAATGGCACCCAGGTTAAACATAGCTTCCTGTGGTCAATGGGACTGATTAAGCCAAACATGCTTTAGTCCAAAAATGCTTCCCTAAGAAATTATGAGGCCTTAAAAAACTATTTTTTTGTTTTCGGTATATTTCAGAAAATTCGATTCAAGTCTTTACAGATCCTAGTGCATGATACCGTATCTTAGATACGAGGGGAAACTTGACAAATATAGAGTTTGGAGAATATTTTTGCTATATTGTGTAGGAAAAACAATAACGAATAACGAATTTGCATAGTCCTGATATCTTGATGAAATCTTTATCCTTGCTCGTCGCTTACCGCACCCAAATTTTCAGAAAAAAAATTTAAATGCGAATGCAGAAAGTGAATTTTTAGACATACGGCAACCAAGTGTTTGGTACGAATCTAGAAGTTTGCTTACTAGTTGCTTGTAGTTCTCATCCGTCTTGTTCCCTAAAAATCCTGACTCTGTTTACAAATGAGTTCTAAGCTCTGAGTGCCTTGCTGATATTCCCACCCACCACCTGACACAGGCTATCATGTACGCTGACGACACCACAGTTTATTCACAATCTTTTTACGCACAGACAGCGACGACAAAAATACGTTATCAGTTAGAAAGACTCACTAAATACTGCGATAGCTGGAAAATTACCATAAACGAATCAAAGACAGAGATAATTTTATTTACCAAAAAAATTTACAAACTTAAAGATATTCAACCTACTCAAAATAAACGGCCAGACAATAACAGAAAACAAGACAGTGAAATACCTAGGACTTTCACTTGACCAACGCTTTTCTCTCAAACCGCACGTTACTGAAACAATCAACGAGACATACATGAACCTAAATAAATTATACAGATTAACAGACACTCACAACTTAATACTGATAACAAAGTTTTACTATACAAGACAATACTTCAACCGATAATGACATATTGCTGCGTCGCTTGGAGTCGCATGTCAGACACCCAGTAGAGGCGTCTCCAAGTGAAGTAAAATAAACTACTAAAACTTGTAATAAACGCAAATAGATACGATCGACATTTACACAGAAACACAAATATGCCAAGTTTACCAGACTACATTAATCAAACTACACAAAACTTCCTAAAAAATATACATGCCTCGAACTTAACTAGACATATTACAGGCATACGCGGACACCACCAATACATACATACACATAAACTTATCCACTAAAAATCTACCACTTTACTTCGACGCCAACTGACCAAAACAAAACATACAAAACGATAGATATACCCTACACTCCTGACCATCCATAACCAAACCTTCTACCCTTACCTCAACTCCTTAAAATGCGTGGACACGCCTTTTCCACTCCAAACCCTGATCACGGTCAATTTTAAGAAAATTTAACATTTAACCAATGTGTAATTATTTTAAACAGGTTTTTTCTAGTTTTTTCCTGTACGCTGACAATAACCATTTACCTTTTAAATTTTTCTTTTTAATTATTAAAATTATTACAATAAATAAAAATCTAAAACGCGCTGGTTGTTTATTTCAACAGGAAAGTGCCATACCAACCTAATGCAAAAAGGCGAAAAACCATGACAGAGGCCACAACATCGGCTATCAGGCAGGTCCATCCGCACTCTGGCGGAATTTGTCGTCCTAGCGGACTTTAGCATTGTTTGTATATATTTCTTTATTAACTCTGTATTACCATGTCCATTTCATGTATTGTTTTTCTTTGTGTGTACATATTTACTTATGTACGTTATATGAATGAAGCATTTAAGTAGCCTTATTAGATATTATAATAATATAAAATAAAGAATTGAAATTGAAATTCGAAATTGAGTTCCAGGCTGTTGAGTGTTCCTTTAAAATCTACATTGTCAAGCAAATTTCTATTTTAAGGACCTTCTTTATTCATAGCTTTCACAAGATTTTTCATTAGCCCAAGTTTAATGTGAAGAGATAGCAAAAGAACATTTTTAGAGTCTACAAGGAACACATTTTAACATTACTAGTTCCTGGTTAAAATTATTTCCTTTCCGACCAAATTCTTTTCACAAAATATTCTTTTAATGCACGACTGTCCCACAAACAATGAAAACAGCAATATTTTATAAAGCCTATATTTTTTTTAACTATCAAAATTAATTGAAGAAGTTTTGCAGAAAAAAAATGCAATTAAAATTTATGAAAAAAAGTTGAAAAAATGGTGTGCATCACCTTAAATGATTTTTAAAATATTTGCTAAACATTTCTTTTCATAATCAAGTGGAAAATTTAACGACAGATTTCAAATTTCATAATAAAATATTGCTTTTTTACAAAGTTGCACCTTTTGAAATTTGCACAGTGAAAAATGCATTTAAAATAAAATTTCAAAATGGTATTACTTTATAGAAACGCAATATTTTTTGATGAAATTTGAAATCTGTTGACATATTTTCCACCTCATTCAGAAAAAAAAATGTTTTGCAAATATTTTACAAACTGTTTAAAAAATAACTTTGTAAAGCACACAATTTTTTCAATTTTTTTTTCGAAAATTTCGATCGCAATTTTTTTTGCCAAACTACCTCATTTGGTCTTGATTAGTTATGCCTTAAAGTTTCATTTGGGTCCCATGCTCCAATATTAAGATATAACCTAAATTTCATCTGCCGCCACTGATAATAGTATTAACTGAAACATTATAAATATTAACAATTTTTTTATTGAAAGATATTCTGTATACAGTGAGTAATAAAATTGAAACAAATTTATAAAAAAGGCTTGCCCATTGTCAAGAAACCGGTGAATGATAGTTTGAACAATTAATTTAATAATCCTATTTCCTGACCAATAATATTTTTCATTTATTTTTTGTTAATAATAGAAATGTAAATTTTCGGCTGTCTTTTGCTCGAAATTTTTTAAACATTTTTATGTGTTTGACAATTAAATGATCTACCAAAATCAAGAAAAATGTAGGGGTTTTAAAAAAGTGTTTCACTTAATATTTTGTAGTATTCAAAAACTAGATCATGGCAAGTAGGTTGTAAATTATGTTTTGTAATGTGAATGTGTAAAGTTACACTCGTATGCACTTTTCCTGGTATTGTTTAACATAAAAGCATAGAGAAAAGTCTGAATTTCATATCTACTATGTAGTTTGAAATAAAGTATTCGTGAAACATCCAATTTTTATAAAATGCATACCTTCCAGTAATGCAAAGGACCTACAAGAGTGGTGATTGGTGTAGATACGGGAGTACTAATAGAAACCATTTTATATAAATTACACAGACCTGCATGGTTTTAGGGATCTACAATTTTTTTTACATTTTTAGAGTAAGTCGTTCTGAACTCTGCAGTATTATTAGTTTTCGTGTATCACACACTGTTTACTCTAAACATACATAACGACATTATTAGTAATTAATACATATCTTTTTAAAATAAAATAATTTTATTTTAAAAAGATATGTATTAATTGCTAATAATGTCGTTATGTATGTTTAGAGTAAACAGTGTGTTTTAATCTAGACTAGAAACGTCTAGATTAAAACGCAGTGGTCCCTAACAATTATTGTTAGGGACCACTGCCTTTTAATCTAGACGTTTCTAGTTAGAACCAGAATATACACATAGTATTCGAAAAGCACATACAGCAGTCAGTGGTAAGTTAACTGTGGTTGAACGTGTGCTTACAGTATATAATAGCGTGATAAAGTTATTAAAAATTCGTCATGTCCTCAAGACATTGTAAAAACAGCGCCGATGTGTTTTGTTACATTTGTGGTTCATATACAGTTAAAAAAAGACAAAGAAATATTACGGAATTCGTGAAAAGAAATTATCATGTGTACTTTGGCGTAAAGCTTGGAGACCAAGACAAAACATGGGCGCCACACAGAGCTTGTCATACCTGTGTTGAATCATTACGGAAGTGGACTCAAAATAAAAAAGAAATCCTTACCTTTAGGCATACCAATGGTGTGGCGGGAACCCAGCAATCATGCAGAAGATTGTTACTTTTACTTGTGTGACGTAAGTGGCTTTAATACTAAAAATAAGAAAAAAATGTTTTATCCGAACCTTCCATCAGCAATAAGGCCAGTAGCGCATGGGCCAGATGTACCTCTACCTGCTGTACCAGAGAATTATACTCTTTTGTCGTCTGATTCTGATTCGCAATTAGAAATTGAAGATTCGGATGAAGACTTCATTACAAAGTACTCAGCCTCAGATTTTTACTCAGAATGAACTAAGCGATTTAATTCGTGACTTAGGACTTTCAAAAGAGTCTGCTGAATTTTGGGATCTAGACTGAGTGAAAAGAATTTACTTCTTCCAGGACCGACATTCTCATGGTATAGAAAACGTGAAACTGAATTTTTAGAATACTTTGATCAAGAGGGATCCCTTGTTTACTGCCATGATGTTCCAGGATTGGTTAGCAAGTTAAGAGCATCCATTTATCAACAAAATGACTGGAGGTTGTTCATAGACTCATCAGTTTAAAGGGTGTATTGTTGCATAATGGTAATATATACGCATCAGTCCCGGTTGCACACTCTGTTCATTTAAAAGAAAGATATGAAGATTTGAAACTCCTACTTGAAAAGGTGAAATATGTAGACCACAACTGAATGTTATGTGGAGATTTTAAAATCTTAGGTATGCTCTTAGGCCAACAGTCTGGCTATACTAAAATGCCCTGTTTCTTATGCGAATGGGACAGTAGAGCACGAGGTGAACATTGGCAAAAGAAATAATGGCCACGTAGAATTAATTTAGTACCTGGTTCAAAAATTATTGTTCAAGAAAGTTTGGTCGATCCGAAAAAAGTTCTTCTGCCTCCGTTACACATTAAGTTGGGGCTAATGAAGCAATTTTTTAAAGCTTTCGACAAAAACTGTAACTGCTTCAAGTATTTATGTTCAAAGTTTCCTAGTTTATCAGAAGCCAAGCTTAAGGAAGGTATTTTTGTTGGGCCACAAATTAGAAAGTTAATGAAAGACAGAGTGTCTGACTCAATACAGAATGATAAAGAAAAGGCTGCATGGGTTGGCTTCAAAAATGTAGTTCAAAAGTTCTTAGGTAATAACAGAGATCCTGATTTCAAGAATATAGTCAACGATACGTTAGAAAATTATAAACATTGGGGTGCAATATGAGTTTGAAACTTCATGTTCTTCATTCCCATCTTGACTATTTTCTAGAATATCTCGGGGCGGTGAGTGAAGAACAAGGTGAAAGGTTTCACCAGGACATTAAACAGATGGAGATGAGATATCAAGGAAGATGGTACGTCGCCATGATGGCAGACTATTGTTGGTGTTTAAAAAAGAGAATCTTCTGAAGGTGAAACTTCACATAAACGGACTTCAACTAAGCGTTCATTTGAAAGCAAAAGAAAGCGTTTTCATTCGCAAAAAGACATGTAAAAATGTTAACAACTTTTTTGTAATATTATTTTCTTGTAGGTACTTGTAAATTTTGATTTAAATTTTGTAACTAAAAATGAGAAGTATTTTACTGTAATGCATTATTTTAATACATTTTATTAGAAAACCGTTCATGTATTTTTACTTTATGAAAAAAAACCTTGCTTGATAGAGCAAAATACAAATCATTTTTGGATTCGGCATGAAACAGTCATACAGAATTACATTAAAATATAGAAACCCCCATTTTGCAGGCCTATGTTATCTGTCATGTCTCGCAACATTTTTATTTCATTTGTAGAAATTATATTTGTAACATTATCATGGTTTTATTTAATTATTTTGTGTGAAAATTATAATTATTTGAATTATCTGAATAAAAAAGTAAGTTATTATTAGAGTGCGAAATTTAGGTATTGATGACGTCAAATCCAGGATTGTCTGTAGGTTATGTGTCAGCACATAAATATGTTCATGCATGTATGACACAATATATCTTACCTTGTAATTTATTTAACGGATTCCGTAATATCCGAAGTTGATAAATTTAATTTATTATAAACAATCATTCGAAGAAAACTGGTGGTGTTGGGGGATGTAACACTAATGTAACACACACATATACATACACAAGTATTTTTCACTACTAGTTACCTACAAGAATAAGTATATTACTAATATCTGCTCTAAATTTTTTGGATGTAAACTAGTAGGTATTGGATCACTTGTGCTTGGGAACTTTTTGAGACCGTGACAACTTTTATTTTTATCTATATCCATATTTTTGTAACTTTTTTCTCAATTTTTTTTCTGCAAGACTTCTTCAAACAGTACTTCAATCAGTCGTGCTCTAAAATATTGCTTGGGTTCCATATTCCAATATTGAGATATTGTATAACCTAAATCCTCCAGTCGCCACTGACAGAGACATGAAAGTAACTTCTTGTGATGTTCCACTCATTGACCGCACGTTAGTTAAGTGCTTGAAAAGCATTGAAAAGTGTTTGCATAAGTTAGAGCCAACAGTTTTGCTCGTTGATGCGACAGCCAACGGCCAATATCTAGCCAGTTGGGTATTGGCTTGCACTGGTTTTTTTGGCATGGACGCGACTAGAGCGATGCTAGAGCCTTGCGGTTATCGCATTTTCCCAATCGCGCGACTACTGCCGCGCGAATATTGCCGCGCGACTATAAACACTTCAGCCGCGTGATTATCACTCGACCTTAAGAGAAGTAATTCACAAGTATTATTTTTACTGCACACAAGCTAATTTACGGTCACTTTTTGAAAATAAAAATAGGTTTTTAAATTACGAATACTTATTTATCTAAATCTACCCAACTTAACCATGACACGATGAGTATGATACATACTTTTTTATTTATACATTTCTATCAAGTTTATGGATTTCCAATCCATCATTTAAATACTTCCATTTTCTGACACTGTGTATATCAATGATTTATTGTTAGTAATGGCATTGAAGTTAATTCTAATAAATTTCGCTGTTATTTTATTAATATGATTTAATTAATAATCTACTATTACATTTTCATTATGTGTTTCCCCATACCTTTATCATTACGCAAGTAATTAGTTACAAGAATATTAAATTCTTAAAAGCGTAGAATAACTTATTTTCAACACTAGAAGGTCACTTAATATTATTGAAAAATAAACACTAAACGAGTATTCTTCTCTGTTTGCTCATTAATTTAGCATGAATTACATAAATTAGTAATAGTGCAATTTTTCCTGTTTGTATTAGCATATCAATTATTAACTCTATTAGCTTAACTGGCATGACAATGATTACCAGATGCATAGTGTACCTGATTCGTCTTGATTTTTTGACACTCTAGACCATGAACTACTTTGAGTCAAACTCAAATTGTTTCGCTAAAAAAAAGTTTTCAAGTATATGTCCAATTTATGCAAGAATATTACGATTAGTTTTAGACTCAGTAATGCAATGATCGTTGCTCAAAATCTTGGCACACTGTTCCATAGAAGAAAAAAATAAGGTAATGAACATTCTAAAAATTGACAGTATTTGAAGAAGCTGGTATGTATATAATAAAATTTTTGATGATAATTGTTAGACGCCGGATAATTTTCGTGGGTGCAGGGCCGGCATATGGTATAAGAGAAACACTTGAGGATTTAGTCCTATTTGATGCAAAATTAAGACATACGAAAAATGAGTTGATCGGCGTTATACAGGCTGTTTTACAAGTTAATTTGTAAAAACCGTCACTAATAAACTACCTTTTTTTTTTCAAGAAATAAAAAAATTAGTTGCATTTTGATACATCATAGTTTTCCTTCAAGCAGGACTCATTCCCGAAGCGTTATTCCGAAATTCGAATATTTTTTGTCCATTCCACCTTTTGTTACACCTATCTTAGGACACAGTGTATATACCACTTCGTCTGATACAGCAGCAAAACATGTTCACTTTTAACGTCCAGTCACTACATATTAGCAGTGGAGCTGTACACTGAATGGCGCTTAAAATTCACGCCTCGTTCCAAAAATCTACACGCATTAATTTTTGGCGTCCTACGTGATATTATCGACATTACTGTTACTGTTTATTTTCATCCTCACGCCGTCTACACACCTCGACGTTTGTAGCTACGCTGAAGTGAATACGCATGGTCTAGATCATGCTGCGTATGCACAGCTACAGTTCCTTCATATGGGAAAAACAGGCCGGTTGAGAATCTGGTCCGGGATTCACGGAAATTGTCCGGTATATAATGACTGTTATTGTCTTAAAATAGTTATATACAATTTAATTACTTTTGGTGATGCCAATTTCTTACTACCTATCTGTGTCGAAAGAAATATCTAGAGATAAAATAAACCAAATAGAAATAGAAATCGTACGGGCAACTTAAGAGTTAATGACAATATTCCATAATTTCTTTATACTAGTGCTGGCAACTGAAACCGGTTTTCTGGATGACCGGTTAATCAGTTTTGGATTATTCGCGATTTCATACAAAATCGAAAACATGTAAACCGGTTACTCGGTTAACCGGTTTTTCGTATAACCGGTTAATCGGATGACTGGTTATTCGAATAAAGGTTTTTTGAAAAACCGGATAATCGAACAACCGGTTATACAGGTAACCAGTGTTTCAAATAACCGGTTATTTGAATAACCGACTATTCGGTTTTCTGCGCCTTCAAGTGTTGTTGAAATCTGAAACTATAGGCAGGCAGGTGCCACCGGCGCTTGTTTAGTTTAGAATTTACATAAAACCTGATATATTTTGTATTTTGTCATTTTTGTCGCAGTTTGTAAATATTAACTAAACACAACAATACTGTCCAGCGGGCGAAAGAAGGCCCGCACGGCAAGGAAAAGTATTACCCATAACTGGATAAGTCGCCAGTTTTCTGCGAAACAATAAACTAGGAATATAATATTCTCCCAATAAGTAGGTGCGGATGCAAACGATCGCAAAAATTTCCTATGTACCCGGTTTTATCCGAAACCAGTTTTTGTGAAAATCAATTAACCGGTTTTACTTTTGCCAGCACTACTTTATAGAGTACCTAAAATAGATCCGATTGTAAAAGTACTATAATTTAATAAGAAATGAAATAAAAAAGAGCCAAGTAAAATTACTTACCTTTAAAAATAAAAAGGAAAAACAACATCAATTTAAACTAGTCCAGTCGGTGGAGTCGAGTATTTTATAAACAAAAAATTTTATTGAATTTAGCATAACTATTAACATAA
Source organism: Rhamnusium bicolor (assembly GCA_029963845.1). Classification (NCBI taxonomy): domain Eukaryota; kingdom Metazoa; phylum Arthropoda; class Insecta; order Coleoptera; family Cerambycidae; genus Rhamnusium; species Rhamnusium bicolor. The sequence goes on from JANEYF010002289.1 coordinate 704,069, forward strand.
TTTTCAGAAACACTTCTTGATAAAATGTGAAAGTTTTCTCTAAATGTTGGAAAGTCTGTGTTAAAGTTCGTGAAATTGAAACATTTTTAAAATTATACAATTATTAAAATGTTGTTTATTTCCTACACACAAGTGGAATTTCAGGAATCAAAAATTACTTCCACACTGCTGGTGTGAAGTTGGCAGTAGAATTATAAAATTGTTAATAATTTTGTTAAAATAATTAGTATCTCTGTTTTTTGTATATTCGGATGGTGCTTATTGGGTGGTGAATGATGTTATAACAATTTATCAATTAGCACCGATGGTTGTTGTGCTGGAGTGAGGTGATTTTATAATTTGTTTAAGCCTTCCGTTTTTTTTTATATATTCAGAGGATGCTAAATAGCACCGATGGTTGTGGTGCTGATGGGAAGTTGGCACCAAAATTATAAAATTGGTAATAACTTTAATATAATTAACGCTGTGTTTTTTTTACATATTCAGAGAGTGCTAAATGTTGGTATAGATTTTGCAACTAGTACCGATGGTTGTGATGCGAAGTTCACATACACTTTAACTTCATCCATGTTTGTAGATAACAATTTGGTAATCTGTAACATTTTTTTCCTTTTAGTTTTTCCTAGAAATAAATTATGAATACTTAATTGTGATATTGAGTAGTAAAAAGAATTAAGAAAAGGTAAAGCACTGATAATATTAGATTTGATAAAATTTGTGAGAAAAACAGAGAATAAGTTTTTATCCCAATGTCAATATTTATAATAAAAATATGACGATGTATCTCCAGCAAAGAGCAAATAAATAATGTAATAAAATATTACAAATTATTTTTCCGTTTTAATATTTTCCATGAATTTAAATTGGTATTTATCTCAAAGACTGGCAAAATTCGGCTAATAATAATAATAATAATAATAATAATTTTTACCGTTTAAAATTTTAAGAACTGCCAAATTTATTCCACATTTCAAATTATCAATTTACAGCCTCATTCCAACATTTGAATAAAATGTTTATTGATTTATATACAGGGTCAATCCAATTAAAATAACTGCAAGCATCTGGCACTTCCGGTTATACCGGAAGTCGATATCAACTTGCTTATTTTAAATGAAATACGCCATATATTTTAGAGCTTTCGAAAAGAGCATAAAATTCTGAATCAAAAACATGTACTATACCCTATGTCTAAACCCAGCCGTTTCAGAGATATTTATCACATTCTCCATACAATACAATACAATAAACAAATTCAAAAATTCTTCGTGCGTGTAATTTAAATGCGGTGGCATTTTTTGACATAAGAAAATGACTGACATTACTGATTGTTTCTAATCATGGCTAATTTGATAAAATGTTTACTAAAAAATTCTTGAATCTCTAAGAAAATCGCAAATATATCAAAAAGTTCTAACATAAACCCCCACAATGCTTATATCAGAAGAAAAAGATTAAATTCCTTTTTTATCCGTAACTTGATGTAAAAAAGTACAGGGTGTTTCATACATGATTATATTGCAGTAACTGTGACAAAGCACTTTCAGCATGTAACTCAACCACCTGTTTGCTCACACTGTTTAAATTCTTTTAAAGATACCTCAAATCAAATGATTTATCTCCTGTTACTCCAGGGCATTCTATAAATCCAGAAGAACTCTCCTTAAAGTCCTAATGTCATTAACAAGCGGTGACTGATCCATTAGTAATGTTCCAAACATGTCCCAGGCATATTCGATGCAGACAGTAGATGTAAAGGCCAATGATTAATTTCATCCAGTTCCAACGAAAATCATTCACTATGTTGCCAACGACTCTTGCATAAGTTTAACTTGTCATTGTACGTTTACAAACATACAACTTCGTACGGCTTCCAAGGAAAATTCCAAACTATAATGGATCCACATCCGAAAGCATTCACCTCTTGAACGTACCGATCATCAATCCGTGAATTTGACGATCTCCAGACGTAAACTTTGCATTTGTCGCGATGGAGACAAAAACAGCTCTCATCCGAAAACATTACGGTGTTCTACTTATCACGCCAGTTTACTCCTTCTTTACACCAAAGTAAACGTTGAACTCGTGATTTACTGTCAAAGGAGGTCATCTTATAAGTTTCATACAGTACAGAACTACCTTATTAAGATGACTTAAGATAGTTCGCGAAGGTAATATGAATTCTAATTCCTGGCTCAACAGAGATCAGTTTCTTATAAGATCCATGCTAGCTCTCATATTGCTCTAAGTAATAATCCTCCTGTCCTAGTATTTCTTGACCTACATCTACCTTATTTTAGTCGTTTTCAAACAGTTTCAGTCTAATTCAATCGATTGTTCAAACGAGAAATCACACTTTGAGCCACTTTCAAGCGATTTGACACATCAAACTGCTTCAGTTAAAAGCAGATGCCTGTTCATATTATGGAACAAACATTGACGCAAATTTCACAGGAACAGGCTAATCAGCAATGAAACAGGAATAAGAGCTGGTGATATTATTGGTAAACCAAAATTTAAATTTACAACCGTAACGGATGAGGACATTGAAAAAAATAATTAACTCTATAAAGTCAAATGCAGTAGGTGCAGATGGTATCTCCTTACATATGCTCAAACTGTGCATACCTTTTTTAACTCCGTACTTGCGACACATAACAAATTTTTCTCTTACCAGTGGTGTTTTTCCGCAAATTTGGAAAGAGGCTGTTGTACGCCCTGTAGCAAAAATAAAAAAATCCTATATCTTTCAACGATCTAAGGCCAATTAGCGTCTTACCCCTTCCCTCTAAAATACTCGAAAAAGCTATTTCCTATCAAATAAGAGAGTACACCGACCAATGTGATCTAATTCCCGTGTCGCAAGCCGGATTTAGACAACATCACAGTACAACTACCGCTTTAACAAAAGTCACCAGTGATATTTTTTCAGCTTGGGACAAATCTGAATTGACTGTTCTCGTAATGATTGACTACAGCAAAGCATTCGACACCTTAAATTATAAGCTACTGTGCAGTAAATTCTTATATTTTGGTTTTGATTTGGAGACAGTGAACTTTTTAAATACATATTTAAGTAATCGATCCCAAAAAGTATTCCTTGAAGGTAACACTTCAGATTCGAAAATAATTAATAAAGGTATCGCTCAAGGATCTATTTTGGGACCTCTGTTTTATTTGCTCTATACGGCTGATTTCTCTAAAACCCTAATGTATTGTAAACACCATGCATATGCAGATGACTTCCAAATCTACAAACACATAAGTGCTCATGATGTAATTCCGTCAATTAATATAATAAATGATGAGCTGCAACAACTTATTTCATTGTCTCAAGATCACTGTCTGAAAGTAAACCCAAATAAGAGTTATGTGATGGTATTTGGTCCGAAAAAATTAAAAATCACACATCTCAATGATATCGAGATCAAAATAAATGGTTCACGCCTGCCAATAGTTAGTACTTATAAAAACTTGGGTCTGCTTTTAGATGAGGATCTTCGGTTCAAAGAATATGTCGCTACGGTAATACGCAAGGCCTATTGTAGTTTAAGATGTTTGTATGCTAATCGTTTCTTGTTGAACACTAGTTTACGGAGGATGCTATGTGATAGTTTGGCATTATCATTATTTAATTACTGTGATGTTGTCTACACGCCGTGTTTAGATCAAATTACTTCCATGCGAATTCAGAAACTTCAGAATGCATGTGTTAGATTCATATTTGGTCTGAGGAGGAGTGACCATGTGTCTTGTAAAATTAGAGAGTTAAACTGGCTGAAAATGAAGGAAAGGGCCAGGTTGCATCTTGCAAGTCTTGTCCATTCTGTAATACACAACCGATGTCCTACATATCTCTTTGACTTACTAATATCAAATTTCTCAGTACATAGTCGTGATACTAGATTTAATTATAGACTTAGAATACCTGCACATAGAACCTCAATTTACCAAAGATCATTTAGGTATGCTGCTGCGTCAATATACAACCACACCCCTGATGAAATAAAGGATCTATCTAAATGTACTTTTAAGTTTCGCTTTAAAAAAATGCTGCTTCAAACGCCCACCTCATAATGCCAAATCTTAATCTTTATATGTATTTATGTTTTTTTATATCGTCTTTCATTTTGAACAAGTGTTAGAACCAGTATTGAAATAGGTAAGGAAAGTGGTATTCAAATGATGATTCTGGTGTTCAGTTATTTTTATATATAATCAATTAATTGCATGTGTTTTTTTTCTCAATGTAGTATGTACAGTATAGTGGTAGAACAGCTTTAGCTGAACTACGCTGTAAATAAAGGCGATTTATTTTATTTTTTTTTTTTTCGGTTGCCCGACGCTGGACAGTCCTCCCGTGGCCTCCGACGCCTCACGGGAGTCGCGCCAGCACATTAACCTCAGCCACTCCCCACATCCCGCAGGGTTAGTGACTGTAGGCTCCGGAATCGTGTGCCCTAAGCAGACGGAGAGAACCAAGAATGACCGCCTTCTGCATTTGGCCTGCCAGCCACTCAGCTGATTTTTGGCAGGCCGGTATGATCTTCAGTTCCGAGAGCAGCGTAGGCTTTATCCCCCCGAGTACACCGATAATAAGGACGACCATTTTGACCGAGTAGCCTGGGTACAGCACTTGGAGCTCGTACCGGAGATCGCGATATTTGGTCCGTTTCTCCTCCTCCTTCAAGGTGATGTTTTTCTCAGCAGGTGCCGAGAACTCGATGACATACATCACCTTGAGTTGATGGTCGAGGAGGACTATGTCAGGCTTGTTGGCTTGGATTAGCCTGACAGTCGGGAACGAGTAGTAACAGTAAATCCGGCATTTCTCGTTCTCGACAACGGACTCAATATCTCCGGGGACGTAAGGCAGCACTGGTGTCTGGTCTACCCCGTACGAGTGCCTTAGATGGTAGTATAGCACTCGTAAGGCCGCGTTATGTCGGTGGATGTAGGCCGAAATCGCATATATGGGGCATGCAGAGAGTAAATGCATGAGCGATTCCGGCGCCTGATGGCAGGTCCTGCAGTTGATATCAGGAACCTCTACACGCCACACGCGGCTACGGTAGACCAAGGTGTTGATAACACCATCTTGGCAAGCCATAATGAATCCCTCGGTCTCCGACTTAAGCCCTGCTGACCTTAGAAAGGCGAAGGTCAGCCTGGTCGATAAACCCAGTGTTTCGATGTTCTTATAGAAGACACCATGCTGGGGTTTATCGACGTGCTGCCGAAACAGAGTTTCCTGTTCGGCAGCTCTAATTCGGGCTTTCAGACGATTTGGCTGAAGTTCGGTGACTGACTCAACATCAGCACCTCGCCGGCCTCCTCGCCTGATGTCAAATGCGAGACCGAGTTCATCTGCGGCTCTTTTTGCTGCCTTGAACAATCCTGCTCCCACTCCTACAGTTTCGTGATGTTTTACGAACCGCAAGAGGGGATCTGAGCTCCTGAGTATGTTACATGCCATACTCAGTACTACTCTGCCATGCGTACACTCCAGGCTCAAGAGTCCTCGGCCCCCCCCGTTGACGTGGGAGGTACACACGAGGAACGGACGATCTAGGATGAATACTTCTGTGAATATTCATCATCTTGCGGGTATCTCTGTCTAATTGGCGCAGCTCATCTACCCTCCACTTTACTACTCCGAAGGAGTAGAGCAGAATCGGAACGGCAAGCATATTAGTTGCAGACACCTTGTTCTTCCCCGAAAGTTCGGAAGACCAAATCTTTCGGAGGCGGTGTCTGTACTTGCCGCGGAGAGAATCCTTTATTTGTGTTACATCTTGGATGTGCCTTTGTTGCACACCCAGGTATGTATAGGTCTCTCCGGCATCCAGATGTCTTAGGATGCTTCCGTCTGCGAGCTGCGCATCTTCAGGAAATTCCCCGCATCGTCCTCTCTTGAGGTGGACGACTGCACATTTGTCCAACCCGAACTCCATACCAATTGCCCGCGTATATTCTTCGACCACCCTAAGAGCGTTTTGTAGTTCACGCTCTCCGGAGGCATAAAGTTTAAGGTCATCCATATAAAATAGATGGGTGACCTTATGCCTCCGGTCGCTGGGTGGCCCACATTGATATCCGCGGGTTTGGCGGAGCCCAACAGACAACGGCAGCAGTGAGATGCAGAAGAGGAGAGGACTCAGGGAGTCACCCTGGAAAACTCCTCTCCTGAATGCCACCTGCTCTGTCGTGACCCGCTGCGCACCTGATGTTATGGTGAAGCGGGTCTTCCAGAGCGGCAGCAGCTGTTCTATGCATCTCACTAGTGGTGCTGGTACCGCAAGACATTCGAGCAAGTACAACAATAGCTCGTGCGATGTTGTATCAAATGCCTTGCGGTAATCAATCCAGGCCATCGATAGATTCCGCTTGTATTGCACAGAATCCTGTGTAATACAGCGGTCTATCAGCAGGCTGTCCTTGCAACCTGCCATGCCCTTCTTGGCACCACGCTGTTCGTGTATCTGCTGGAAGACCGGATCAACAGACCTCAATGTCCTAGCATACAAGATACGTGTAAATATCTTGTATGCGGTGAGTGGAAGGAAATTTCTTCCACCACCAGTTGTTAATGCCGTCTGGGCCCGGGGCAGCGAAGTTCTTGGTACCAACAAGTGCTTGTTGAACTTCCTCCGTACTGATTGCCGGGCACACTTCTTCTGGCTCTTGACGATGTCTGTGACACAGAGCCTCGAAGTGTGCAATTGATGGAGTGTCGTAATTGAATGGACGCGTCGTTTCGTAGATTCCTTTCCAGAAGGTTTCGACACCTTCTACAGTCGGCGGATTGTCGACAACACGCTGTGGCTCTTGAAAGAGGCGGGAAGGATTGGTACGGAACAAATTGTTTTGTTCCATACTCCTCACTCGCCTCTTTAATGTTTTCTTTATCGCCATGAGCGCTCGGATCCTATCTAGACAGTGCTGCTTGATGGTAAGCATCACTGTCAGATTTAGAGTATGGTGTTGACGTCTTAATCCGGCTGCTATTCGCCGGATTCTGGGAGTAAAAACTCTACCAGACGTCTTATATTCCACCACACTCTGGATCCGAGAAGCGTGTTGTCTGGCCGACTGTATTTTGCCTTCGATTTTTTGTACACGTCGCTTGGCTTTCTCGACCCCGTGATTGGTTGACCTCTCACGGGGGACGAGTTGCTTCGCGGCGTTGTACACGGCACAGTTGATTTGCCAGATGTCTACATCTTCCGGAATTTCCTCATCGATGACCGCGTCCATTCTAGCCAGGTCTTGTGGCTTTAGGTTAGCCCTGGTGTTAAGGCTAACCCTCGTCCTTAAGTCTACACTGGTGAACTCTAAAGGATGTTCCCCATCAGCTGGTAATTGCCGCGGTGGTACTGCGGCTGGCAGTTCTTCCAGCTGACGGGGTGCCCTTACGTAACCTGTCCTGAGCAGAAAGGATACTTGATCTCTCAGATGTTGTTGAGAGAAGGCGCGATGCTCTGGATGCATTTCGCACCAAAGTGCATGCAATCGCGCCATGTATCCCCTTCGCTCAGGTTCGCTGCTCTCGCGGCAGGTCAGCAAGTCATCCCGAAGTTCCCTCGTCCACTTAAAGCGTCCTTGTCCATTGCGTTCGTTACCATTGAGACGTTCCGGTGAGGCCCCTCCCGCCTGTCTCTGACCCCCATCCGCTTGGGGTCGATCGTGAGGGGCCCTTCTTCGAAGATTATATGGAACCCGAAGTAGAAGGGGTACCAGGTGGTTAGCCTTGGTACCCCCGGCCGGCATTTGTCAGGCAGAGATGCCTCTGCCTGTCCAGGGTGCACCAGCGTGGAGGTTGCCGGTCCTTTGCAATATTATTATTATTATTATTATTATTATAATGAGCCATGTTATCTATTTTTATTGAAATTCGAATTTGTAATTCTTTTTCCTGAAATGACAGTTAAGGAACACCAAAATATTTATTGTGGCTTAATTACTTCATCATCCCTCAAAGTGAGGAAGTTATGTATTCGTAAAAAAAATTTTTGAAAATCTTTATTGTATTTCTGGACGAATCTCGACGAATTATGACGATACACAAAATTTCAGACAGAAAAAATGTTCTGTCTGTGTGTCTTTGTTCGCGATAGCAGCTACAGTTTTTGAGATAAAGCTTTCAAATTTGGTACACACATTCTAGAACTCAAGGAAGAGATTGAATTCGTTGATGAGCAAAATCGGTCTAAAAAAAATATTAGTGACATTCCACCAATGTGACTTTTTTGAAACGTCAAAATGTGACTTGATTGAAACGTCAAAGTAACCTTTTTGAAACGTAAAACAACGTGACTTTTTTGAAACGTCAAAAATTACTTTTATTATGAACTACACCACACGTCGAGTTTTACTACGGTGAGGATGATCCCCAAGTAATTGGCAGCGGTTTTTTCCTTTGATTGTGAAAATTTACCGTAATAATCATAATTTATTTCAATCAGTTTATGCACCAAAATAATTGAAGGGAACGAAAAAATTGTTATGTATTTGGATTTATTTTAACATCAGGAATATGACAAAATATTTTCTTTCACTGAAATTAAATAATTAAAATTTCTTAGAGCTTAGAATTTAGGTACTGCTGACGTCAAAACCAGGATTTGCCATAAGTTATGTGCCAGCACGTAAATATGATCACGCATATATGACAGAATATATCTTGTAATTTGTTTAGCGAATTCCGTAATATTCAAAGTTGATACAGTAAACTTATTATAAATAGTCATTCGAAGAGGACTGGAGGTATTGGGGGGTATAACACTAAGGACTGGAGGAATTGAAGGGTATATCACTAAACTAACACACGCAACACAGACAAGTATTTTTCTCTACCAGTTACACACATGAATAATAGTATATTACTTACAAGTGTTCTAAATGTTTTGTAGTCAAACTTCGGTATCTCTCGTTGAAAATTCATTTATGTTGTGAGATGTTTAGAAGAAATTTTCTGTCTAATATTGTCACACTGATAAACTGTATGTGGTCTCTTCCCGTTATTCTCAGTTGATCCACAGAGCGCAGGTATCTACGTAAATTCCCAGAATTGCCACAATTTAATACAATTGTAAGAGAATCTAAGTTTTTATTTAATATCGTACGTTTTCCGATAAAACAAGTTTACGTATTAAAATTTTAAAATGAAATAAAATTCACAATATCATTTTGTATAAATTTCTGTTTTTCTGTTGTTTGGGAATGTTTCAGTAGGTATTTACAATATAATATGCATAAAAGACGTCACTGGGAACCGATACTCTGTCCGAGCTCTAATCATAAGTGTGGGATTGCATAAGAAATTATTTGTGAGAAAGAATTGTGTAAAACAAATATTACAAGTTCGAAAGAAAACGAGTTACAAAACTGAAAAAATGATTCCTATGGTTCCTACATTGTTTCGGCGTGTGTAGTTCCAGTAATTAAAAGCGCGATTTCGAGGTGTTAAATTTGAATTTGAATATTTGAAATATGAACTCCCTCTTTAATTTGTGAACCAACCAATCATTTGTTCCGTATAAAGGTCGGACATCTGATTAATTATCTTCAGTTCAGAAGATCGACTTACACTTTCAACATCTGCCCACGAAAATTTTACAACACCAACGGTTATAATGAAGTTCGCGGTTTTCTCTTTACTTCTGCTTATTGCAATCATCTTTACCTACGTCGATGGTAAGAATTTTTTTAAAAATTTTTCCTTTAGATTAAATTTATTTCATTTTTAATTTGTTACGATAATAATTGTTTTCAACTACGTCAGGTCAAATTATATTTAAACCTAAATGACTTAATATTATATTTATATTTTAACACTATTTTTTTCTGCGCATAGTTAGGCTTAAAATATTGGTATTTAAATTGTGTTTTGAACTAGAACTGGGTTGATAAGCAAATATCTTAACGTTTTTAGGCGAAGTTTCTTTCCTTTTTTTTACACTAGTCAACATTCTTTGCATTTTTTAAAAAATAGGAGTGTTTTGTTATTATTTTTTATTGTACAAATATGTATACTACTAAAATTACATTATTATTTAGTTTCATTTGGCCTGCAATTTATTTTCTGATACGATGGAAAACCATGAGTCAAAATTTATGCAAATTTTAAAAAATGTCGTTGCTGCTAACCAAACGTTTATTAAACTATATTTTCTCGTTTAAAATAATATATATATATATATATATATATATATATATATATATATATATATATATATATATATATATATATATATATATATATATATATATATATATATATATATATATATATATATATATATATATATATATATATATATATATATATATATATATATATATATATATATATATATATATATATATATATATATATATATATATATATATATATATATATATATATATATATATATATATATATATATATATATATATATATATTATTTTAAACGAGAAAATATAGTTTAATAAACGTTTGGTTAGCAGTAACGACATTTTTTAAAATTTGCATAAATTTTGACTCATGGTTTTCCATCGTATCAGAAAATAAATTGCAGGCCAAATGAAACTAAATAATAATGTAATTTTCTTATGTAATTTTGAGGAGGAATGTCCTCAAAACAATAAGAGGTATCAGAAATAAATAGGTTTAACCATGACATCAAACTACGACATGATACTTTGTATACAGGGTGTACAATGAACTCCTTGCAATTTTTAAAAATTTCATTGTTTACGAAAATGTAAAAAAACAATGGAGAGTTTTAATTTGTCATATTAGGATGATCTATGGACAAATTTGAAGAAAGTGCCTAGGGCGTTTTTTGGTATCTGATATTTCTAGAGATACAATTTTTTTCTGAAAAATGTGTCACACTTTTACACATTGACCTATCACTCTTCAGTGAGCAGTTGAAATATAGATTTTTCACTCAAATTCGATTCAACAAACACGACTTTAACCACCCCACAATATTCGCAATTTAAATGTAATATTTAGCATTATTCGTCTTCAATTGGCAAAGCACTGAACTTTCTCCACTCTCGAATCATGTTGAGTACTATATTGCTAGTATTAGTCTAGCTCACAATTTAATAACGGTGTTAATTAGTGATAAAGGTCGTAAAAATATTGGCGATAGCTCATTGGATTCGGAATGACGTCTAGAAAAATGTATGAAATTGTTTACCAGCACATAAAAAATTGCAAAAGTTATTAACAAATTAAGATAAAAAAAGGCATTTAGTTTTTCGCAAATAATTCAGAAACTATTAATAATTAAGAAATTAAAAAAAAAGGATTCTTAATGAGGACGAAATTTCCAATAAAAAAAGTCCTAACTCCCGGAACTGTACCTCCATTATTAATAATTTTAATTTAATGGTGAAAATAGTGCTCCGTGTGGCGACGCGACGCTACCGCAGACCTCAGAATCCGACCGTAGAAACAAAAAAAATTTCTTTTAGGTATAAAATATTAATTAAAAAATTTCAAAAAATTATCGAATCATCTAGACATCCCAAGGTACAATATCCACTTAAAAAAAATTTGTTTCCATCCATTTTTCATAAAATGCTCTTATTGATAATTAACAAATTTTTTTGGAGTTCACGTTTAGGTTTATAATCAGATAATTGTTAAACTAAAGACGTGAAAATTATAACCGATGCTGGATACATTGTGACAAGTATACTTTATGAAATAATTACATCACCATATTTTTAATTGTTATAGTTCATTAGTTATTAATCTTTTACGATAACAAAAAATTAATAAACGGTAAAAAAAGGTGACAAAAATTTTTTCTCAATATTTGTTTAAAAAAATATTATAAATAAATGGATTAGTTGCATATTTTAGAATTTTTTTTTTGCCAAATTATTAATGGAGATTTAAAAAAAATTTTTTTTTATTGTTAATAGTCATTTTTTAACTTTTTCATTATTGAAATAATAGATTAACAAAAGATTTTTTTTTATAAATTTATCGTTTGCAATTTTCTACAATGTAAAAAAAATTTTTTTTCTCGCTTAAAATTTATTTGATTATTTAATAATTAATTTGTAGTAAACAATGGTCGAATGTATTAATGTATTTTTATAGAAAAAGAAATACTAAAAACAACCATGTATTTAACCAATACAAAAAAAAAATTTCGATTTTTTATAGAATTTTCAATTTTGCTACTCTACAGAGATTAAAGTGCCTCCTTTCTTTGTTAAGTTATTAACCTCTATATCTTTTAAACTATTAGAGATACGACAATGGATATTCAAGTCATGTTTATAATGGATTAATTAAACAAAAGAAACAGCTGATCACTAAAATGTATAAAATGCTGAACGAAAGATAAATATAAGTAAAAATAATCGCAATGAAAAGTAAACAAACCATAGAGAAAAACCTGACAAAAATTGAACGATTTTCAGGAAAAAAGGCCGTTTTGAAAAAAACAAAAAATAAGGTTCGATTTAACTATTAATAGAATAAAAAAAATAGTTACTGTATAAAATTTTTGAAGATATAGCCGAGAAAATTGGAAAAAAATTCGAGTAACACTGCATAATTTGCTAAAAAAAAAACTATTTATTTTTAAATTAACAATAGTAGCTTCTTGAGTTATAAGCTAATCTAACTTTTTATAATGTATAGAAGGAAAAAGTATAGAAAAATATTAAAAATTGATACAAAAAACAAAAATACAAAATCATATATAACGGAATACGAATTTGAAGAATATTAATAAAAATACGTTTATAGTTTAAACTATAAGAGATATGGATATGATCAAAAGCTTATTCGGTAGATATTTAATCATTGAACAAAATTGTCTTGAAGGTCTATTACTGTATCTGCAATATTTAATAAGCTATAAGTCATAAAAGATTCGAAAATGACAAAGAAACCTTAATTTTTTATAAACAAATGCGTATAATAGCTGATTAACAATAGTTACAAATTTGGTATTTAACTCATTTTAAAGATTAATTAATCCTTTATAAAAACGACTTGAATATCCATTGTCGTATCTCTAATAGTTTAAAAGATATAGAGGTTTATAACTTTACAAAAGGAGGCACTTTAATTTCTGTAGAGTAGCAAAATTGAAAATTCTATAAAAAATCGAAAAAATTTTTTTTTGTATTGGTTAAATATATGGTTGTTTTTAGTATTTTTTTTTATAAAAATAATATTAATACATTCGACCATTGTTTATTACAAATTGTTTATTAAATAAACAAATAAATTTTAAGCGAAAAAAAATTTTTTTTTACTTTATAGAAAATTGCAAATGATAAATTTAGAAAAAAAATTTTTTTGTTAATCTATTATTTAAATAATGATTAAAGTTAAAAAATGATTATTAACAATAAAAAAAATGTTTAAGAAACAAAAATTTTTTTTAAATCATAATTAAGTATATCATTCCACTAATAATTTGGCAAAAAAAAAATTCTAAAATATGCAACGAATCCATTTGTTTATAACAGTTTTTTAAACAAATACCACTAAAAATTTAAAAATTATAAAACCTAATAGTGTTTTGAAATACAAAAACAGTGATAATTGCAAATATTGGAAAAGAAATTTTTTCACCTTTTTTTATCGTTTATTAGTTTTTTATTAACTTAAAAGATTAATAACTAATGAACTATAACAATTAAAAATATCGTGATGTGATTATTTCATAAAGTATACTTGTCACAATGTATCCTGCATCGGTTATAATTTTCACATCTTTAGTTTAACAATTATCTGATTATAAACGTAAACGTGAACTCCAAAAAAAATTTGTTAATTAACAATAACCGCATTTTATCAAAAATGGATGAAAAAAAAAAATTTAAGTGAAAATTGTTTCTTGGAATGTCTAGATGATCTGATAATTTTTTGAAGTTTTTTAATTAATATTTGATAGCTAAAAAAATTTTTTTTGTTGCTACGGTCGGATTCTGAGGTCTGCGGCAGCGTCGCGCTCGCCGCGAGGAGCACTATTTTCACCATTAAATTAAAATTATTAATAATGGAGGTTCAGTTCCGGGAGTAAGAATTTTTTTATCGGAAATTTCGTCCTTTTTAAGAATCTTTTTTTAAATTTTCCTAATTATTAATAGTTTCTGAATTATTTGTGAAAAACAAAATGCCTTTTTTATCTTAATTTGTTAATAACATTTGCAATTTTTTATGTGCTGATAAACAATTTTTATACATTTTTCTAGACGTCATTCCGAATCCAATGAGCTATCGCCCATATTTTTACAACCTTTATCACTAATTAACACCGTTTTTAACTTGTGAACTAGACTATATTGTGGGGTGGTTAAAGGCATGTCTACTGAATCGAATTCAGGTCAAAATACCTTTGTGTCACTTGATTATGTCAAATTGTGACTCTTTTTCAGAAAAAAATTATGCGTCTAGAAATATCAGAGATATCAAAAAACACCCAAATTTTTCTTTCCATTAGTCCGTAGATCATCCTAATATGACAAATAAAAACCTACAACTGTTTTTTTATATTATCGAATCAATTTCAAAAAATTGTAAGGGTTTCAATTTGTACCCCATATACAACGACTGTTATCGTAGTTTAATGTCATCTTTAAGCTAGTTTATTTCTGATGAAATTTGCAAGAAAATCTTCAAGACTGTATCTCGATACCTCCTATCGTTTTGAGGATATTTATTTTTCTTCAAAATTACACAAAAAAAACTACATATTTAGTTTCATTTGGCCAGAGGTTTAGCTTATTACGCATTGAAAAACTATGCTCTTTTATTTGTAGTGTATTTCACGAGAGAATCCCCCTCGTATAATTCAAGAAGAATCCCCCGCGGCTCTATCTGTCCTTGTCTATTATATTAAATGATTTCTGTAACCAAAACTAGTTGCATTTGCAGTTTTAGTTACGACGTTCTTTAATGTAGACGAAGACGGATGGAGCTCAGGGTGATTTTTCTTAAACAACCGGTTTCTCTCGTGAAATACACTTTAATATAGAATGTTCCAAAAATGCACTGTATAGGGTTATCCACCGAAAAAGCACACTCCTATATTTTGTTTATTTTCAGTAAAAAAAAAAATTTTACAAATAAAAGTGGTAGTCGATCAAATAAGCTCTTTTAGAATCCCTGCAAAGAATATGCAGATGGTCCCATAAAAGTGGGACAAACAAAACTTAAATTTTTTTTAAATGGAATGCTCTATATTTTTTTTAGATTTTTATAATCTGTGTTCTTTTGTAATTTCAAATATAGGCATGTTGTATCTTGTCTTTTACTGTTTCTTATTTATGGCAAAATTTATACCATCAGCATTTGCCAGGTTATCAGGTTAGCCATGGATGAAAAGCACATAATTTGACACTCATGCCTTACAGAATAATTTAATAAATTCAAAAAGCAAACTGAATAATAATTATTATTATAACTACTATTATACATACTATACCAAATGAAATGTCACCCGTTGAAGAATTCTTGTTATTTTTTATAAATAGTGAACATATCGTATCGCTCTGATAAAGTAAACGTTTTCACATCTAATATGACACATGCAGTTTGCTTTTTAAATTTATTAAATTATTTTATAAGGCATACATATCAAACTAATTGTTTTTCATCCATGGCGAAACTGATTACCATGCAGGTGCTGGTAGTATAAAATTTGCAATAAATAAAAAATAGTAAAAGAAAAGATATAACATACCTATACATTTGAAATCACAAAAAAACAGATTTCAAAAATGTCAAAAAATATAGGGTGTTCCATTTAAAAAAATATAACTTTGGTTTCTCCTGCTTTTATGTTACCACCTGTTTATTCTTTGTAGGGATTCTAAAAGAGTTCCTTTGATTCGTTACAAATTTTATTTAAAACATTTTTTTTTTCTAACCCGAAAAATAAACAAAATATAAGGGTGGGCCTTTTCGTTGGATAACCCTATACACATTCGGAACACATTCCTCACGTAAGACAAGAAGTTCCTTGGGTCTGATAATACTTCGTTTCCGAGATACAGGTTTATAAGAATATGAACATTTTTAACAAAAAACGGTGTTTTGAGTTTCCACGACATTTGGCATAATTGACTAAAAGGGCAATTATTTATAAGGCTGGGAATCGAATACGAATAATTCGAGTATTCGAATTTTCGAGTATTTGAATACGAATTATTCTAATGGGAAATTATTCGAATACTCGAATATATTCGAATACTCTAATACTCAAATATTCAAATACTCGAATATTCAAATACTCAAATATATTCGAGTAATCGAATATTCGATTATATTTGAGTAAATTTGAATATTAAAATATATTATTAAATTATGTACGAATAGGTATGCAGTTTGCATCCAAGCAAAGTAGGTAGATAGTAGGTATAGGTAGGTACCTATTCTAAAATCCAAATATATAAATAGACCACATTAGTGGCACGTTTTACTCCCAGTCAAACTATTCCATCTCTTTCTCGACTCGACCTTATTCTTACTGTACAGAGGCAGGGGTTAAAATTAAATTTTAAATTTTAGAAAACCTGTAAATATTTAACCATTGACTTATCATGTATTTGTTTTACCTTCACGATCTACGTCTTTTTTAAAATCATTCTAATTTTAGTGCACTTTTATTTTTTTCGAAAAGGAAAAATAGTTATGACACAGAAGTATAATAAACTAGCTCTGTTTTCGTTTTATTTAATCTTCAATAGTTAAATGTGAACAATAGCGCCTCAATCCTAAAATAAAATACTAACTGAATAATTCTGACCCTTAAAGCACATGTACAGGAGACATACCCTATTGTGGGTATGGAAAGCAAATCAAATTGCCTGCTTAGTGGATTACGTCACGACTATTATTGTGGTATATCAAACCAAATACTCAAATTCATTATTCACTAGTATTCAGTGCTATACCTCTTAATAATGAATATTCGAGGATCCGGATTATTCGGATACCTATTCGAATAAATCGGATTATTCGAGTATTCGAATATTCGAATTATTCGAAAAGGTATTCGAATAATTCGATTAATCCGAATATTCGAATATGCGAATAGTTCGAATATTCAAATATTTTTTCGAACGGTTAGTACATCATGATGGCGTGTACGTCTATGTGACACTAATTTAAATTTTAAAGATACGCAAACATATTAGCGTGAATAAGACAATGACAATAATAAAAATTATACTATCAACTTTTCATAACATTAATTATTATTATGGTAATAGTAACAAGTTTTACTATATTTACTGTCATCCACATAGATAATATCGTGGAGGTGTTAATTAATTTTAAATAGACACAATATAAATTTATTTTTATTGAAAACAGAAAGAAATATAAACATAGAAATATAACGGAATTATACAGGGTGGAACGATAGTGCGTCCGACGTCGGTATCTCGAGTTCTGTGATAGCTAGAAATTTGATTTAAAAATATAAGTAAACTAGACAAAAAGTCTACAACCGGAAATTGTTTTCGAATATACAAGATGAGCCAAGACGATTCTACAGGGTCAAGTAACATTTTGTTGAACGAAATGCCATATACAGGGTGCGCCACTTAAAACTCCCCAAACTTTCTTATTTTTTAAGCGACGACCGTGTTGGATACATCAAATTGTAGATATTTTTAAAGCCTTTAAACATACATACAGGGAGATTTAAAAAAAATTAAAAATTGTTATGAAAAGAAAATTAATTTCCTTGAATATTTTTTTACCTCACCCTATACATAAACTGTGTTAATGTTTTCTTATAAAGGTTTTAATTAGCTTCAATTAATGTTATTACGTCATATTCGAAATTCTTTTTTGGTTTTGGAGAAAAAAGTAAAAAAACACTCTTTTCGTTCCAAACTGATTTTTTTTTTAAATAAATTTGAAACGAATACTTCTATGCTTTATTTGTAAAACACATATAAACAATACTTTTCCTGACATATTTGCATAAACTTCCTCACTTTTGAGGAGGTCTGTACTATTTCTCTTAGATTTAATAAATCATAAATCAACCATCTTTGGTAGTATTAATATTAATAATTTACCTACATTTTTTAAATTAGCCATGGAAGTTTTGATATGTCATATTCAAACAAAAATCAGAGTTGTGTCAATTTGTTTGCAGTTAAATATTAATTTGCTCATCACTCGAGCAACAAATCGTCATTTTGAATTTTGAACAATATTTGTAATGCAATTTCCTTTTTGGTACATTTTAATAAAAGCTTGTTTTAAAAAAATTCTTTTTTGTTTCTTGTTGCTGTTTTGTTATGATATGTCTTTTACAAATAAAGCATGCAATTATTATTTACATTCTTTTCAAATTTATTAAAAAAAAAAATCAGTTTGGAATCGAAAAGAATGTTTTTTAATTTTTTCTCTAAAACCAAAAAAGAATTTCTAATATGACGTAATAACATAAATTGAAGCTAATTAAAATCTTTATAAGAAAACATTAACACAATTTATGTACAGAGTGAGGTAAAAAAATATTCAAGGAAATTAATTTTCTTTTCGTAACAATTTTTAAAAGAATTTATTTTTAAAATCACCCTGTATGTTTGTTTAAAGGCTTTAAAAATATCTACAATTTGATGTGTCCAATATGGCGCACCCTGTATATCAGAAAATTTTTTGAAAACTCTTTGTGGCCTCCTTTCACTCCTGTATTATTATTGACTTTCTCCCAACCACTTTAATGTAATTATACCATTTACACGTGTATATAAAAATATCACTACAATCACAACTATTGATTTTAAGAAAAAAATATGTTAGTATCTGTTATGAGACATCTGTGTGTTGACACAGCCATTTTCACTTCCTAAAAGTATACAGAATGGCCAAAACGGATTTTCAAATTTACCACTTTTTGAACTGAATTTTTTCAATTTTTTCAAATGCAACACCCTACCCTGTATAGTTTTGAACGATGTGAAGTAGGATTGAAAAATGAAAATTTTTTGTACATACATTGCTGTGACTATTTGTGACAATTTTCAATTTATTGAACAATAACTGCAAAATTCGGCAATAAAAATTAAAAATGAGGGTTTTTTCAAATAATTCAAGAGAAAGTATTATAATCGTGTTACATGATGCCCATAAAAACATCACACCAACAGCAATCCAAAATTTTAAGGAAAGGATAATAAATGCTTTTAGAAGTATCACTCCAAACACTATGAACAGTAGAACTTTCATTCCAAAGACGCATAGAAATGTGTCAATCAAAATGGGCAATACGTGGAGCATGTTTTATAATATCTTCTCTTGAATTACAAAAAAAAAAAACATATTTTTAATTTTTATTGCTGAACTGCAGTTATTGTTCAATAAATCGAAAATGGTTACAAATAGCCATAGGGATGTTCGTACAGAAAATGTTCGTTTTTCAGTTCTACATCACAACGTCCAAGAATATACAGTGTTTCATTTGAAAAAAATTGAGAAAATGCAGTTCAAATAGTTGTAAATTTAAAAATTATTTTTGGCCACCCTGTATACTTTTAGGAAGTGAAATTGGCTGAGTATCACTACAGATGTCACATAACTGGTACCAACATATTTTTTCTTAAAATCGAAATTGTGACTATGGTGATTTTTTTAATATACACGTGTAAATGGTATAATATCAACAAAAAAAAAAATCATTACATCCAAGTGGTTAGGAGAGAGTCAATGATAATACAGAAGTGGAAGCAGGCCACAAAGAGGTTTCAAAAAATGTTATGATATGCATGGCATTCAATTTAAAAAAAATGTTAGTTACCCCTGTAGATTCGTCTTGGCTCACCTTGTATTTCCAAAAATAAATTCCGTTATATACTTTTTTGTCTAGTTTATTTATGTTTTTAAATCAAGTTTCTAGCTATCATAGAACTCGACATATCGAAGTCGGACGCACTATTGCCCCACCCTGCATAATTCTCACAAAACAGAACAAAAGCTTAACACAGAAAAGGAAAGGAAAATAGTACTGAACATAACTACGTGTTATACAGGATGATTCATAATAACTGGAGATTCTTTGGCTAAAAATATGAAGATTTAACCTAACATGCTTAAGTAATGTGTGCCTAGTTAATGAGCTACAAGATGATAAATTGTTTTAAATGATTTTCTGTGTGTAACTCGAAAACGACTTGACATATCAAACTCAAAATCGGTACTGATGAGTTTCTTGTGGTGAGAAATCATAATTTCATGTTAGTTTTGATCTCAATTATACAGGGCGTCACATACAATACATTAAATGAGAAAAATGTGTTATATTTTCTTTTCAGAACAATTTTCGAAATATTTAACGATTAAGTGAATACTACACACTATAATAGGTAACATACTATATTATAAATAAAATTTTAAAAGAAACTGAATATTACACACTATAATAGGTAACATACTGTATTATAAATAAAATTTTAAAAAGAAACAACATTATTTTAATGGATTACCCAATCATAAACTACGAATAACAAATAAAAAAACGTATGAGTATGTCGTGGCATTTTAATTATTTGCTTTACAATAGCATGTAAAAATAATAGTTTTTACCAAAATTCTATCTATGACGTAAGCCAACCTGATGCAAATAACGAAAATATTGTGTAATGTGTAATTTTCAGTTAACTTTTAATCATTAA
The DNA here is from genome assembly GCA_029963845.1 of Rhamnusium bicolor. Taxonomy (NCBI): domain Eukaryota; kingdom Metazoa; phylum Arthropoda; class Insecta; order Coleoptera; family Cerambycidae; genus Rhamnusium; species Rhamnusium bicolor. The sequence goes on from JANEYF010002289.1 coordinate 724,736, forward strand.
ATATCACGAAAACGGTTGACTTTAGCGACTTAACAACAAGTATACCATTTTTACTTAGAATTAGTGAATACACCTTTCCTTCAAATAAAAATAGTCATACAGTGGTGATGAAAAAAATATCTTTTTCATTTAATATATTTTACGGGACTGTATAAATGAGGTTAAAACTAACATAGTATTATGCTTTCTCACCACAAGAAACTTACTAATACTGACTTTGAGCTTGATATGTCAAGTAGTTTTCACGGTACATGCTGTATCTCGTTATCTAAAGTCTATTCACTTGAACTTTGCAGTGGTGGGTTGGTGGGCCCGATTGACAATGGGCAAAGTAGCGAGTCTATTGTAAATTGCTTATTTCCAGACATGAAAAATATTTCAAGGTATTAGAATTAAGATAAATGTCTTCTAGGTTTATTGAATCAGTGGAAAAATATTTGAACAGAGTGTACATACGTAATTTATTTACAATAATAAGAAAACCCTTTTACTGGTTAGCAGTGGAAAGAACCAAAATAGCAAAAATAAAATTTTTTAAATATATGAAGGAAATTTGCTTTTTTAATGTTTCAAAAATATTTTATTAGAAACTCTACACGTGTTTCGGCTTTTTAGGCCTTTGTCAAGAGTACAGGGAATACTGAACAGTAAAATTTGTGTCCATTGCTTATATAACTACATCTGGTACCTACTATAAAACTATTGTAAAGTATGTTTTTATAAGTGGAATATTACTTTATTTTTAAATCTAAATTATTTTATTTAAAATATGGTGGCCGGTAAAAATTTGTTGTTCATTCGTTAAGTTTTTATTATTTTTAACAGCTTTACTTATTTCTAATTGTTAAAAATAAAAAAAAAAAAAATAAATAAAAAAAAATAATAAAAAAAAAAATAATAAAAAAAAATAATAATAAAAACTTAACGAATGAACAACAAATTTTTACCGGCCACCATATTTTAAATAAAATAATTTAGATTTAAAAAATAAAGTAATATTCCACTTATAAAAACATACTTTACAATAGTTTTATAGTAGGTACCAGATGTAGTTATATAAGCAATGGACACAAATTTTACTGTTCAGTATTCCCTGTACTCTTGACAAAGACCTAAAAAAGCCGAAACACGTGTAGAGTTTCTAATAAAATATTTTTTGAAACATTAAAAAGCAAATTTCCCTTCATATATTTAAAATATTTAATAATGTTTCACAAGGAGCCAACCGCAGAATCAGTTCAGTGTATTAAAAATAAAATTGACATATTTTCTTTAAAGTTTTGAATAAGAAACTAAAATGACTGCTTACGCCGAAATAAGAACATCCTAATTTAATAAAAATTTCGATTTAGCTATAAGAAGGCCAAACGTCTTAAAAACTTCTGTTACTTTTTATTTAGTGTACCCATAAGAAATAACGTCAGAAAATAAAACAATTTTAAATTCTACCTGCTTTAGAGTGGACCAACTTTTTACTGCACAATTTTCATATTTCTGCTTTAAACAATGTTATATTTCTCTCTATCTTAATATAAAGCAATATGCTGCATTATGAGAATTTAGTACTATTGACCTGTGTAAAAAAAGTGATTAAAATATACACTATATTATACTCCGTTCATTCATATGAGTACATAAAAAACTGTTTACCTGGGCTCTCAGAGCGAGCCTTTGTCGACCGTCAGTCTTGCGTAGTTCTCTGCCATAGGCGCGCGGTGCATTATAAATGCACAAAATGTATTTATATAATACCGCGCTCCCGTGCTAGAATTTTTTTATGTGCTAAGTTAAGATGAAATAAGTTTATATCTACAACAAAAATCCTCATTTCGTCGAGATCTATCGACTGTTAAAATATTTGCTGTTAAAACTGAGTCACCTCTTATAATAAAAAAATAATTTAAAGAACAATAAATCAATAAAACATCAAATACCTTACCGATTATTATTATAAAATCAGCCAATAAGCAATGTCAATAAAGGTAAATAATTTAATATAAACATTACGCAACAGTTAAATTATTGTTATGCGTTTATTTATTTATTTTTTTGTTGGAATTTTATAATTCCGGTATATTTCTATGTTCGTATTTATCTTTGTTTTTAATGAAAATGAATTTATATTGTATGCCTATTTAATAGTATATTATATACCTAAGTTGAGAAGTGAGCTATTATTTACCGAGCACTTTTATATCCTGAGGCGTGTAGCGCCGAAGGATATAAAGTGCGAGGTCTATAATGGCCTTCTCAATCGAAGTATATATAGAATTTTTTTACTACTAACATTGACATATTACCATATTTGATTTAATTAGATTTTGATATGTCATTTCCCATTTATTTTCAAATATTTCGAAATATCAAGTAGTCTGGGAGTTTAGTTGTCAAACTGACAAAATGAAATTAATGGAATAGAATTTTAGATGTCATTTTCCAGAAAATGGACGGTATTTAAAAGTTCTACGTAAAACGTGTGAATAAAATTATAAAATGGGAGAAAATTTTAGTGACAGTGATTTAGAGATGGAAGTGTGTACCCCGTCTGAACTTAGAGAAGTGGCAACTAGTGTAAGTAGCGATTTGTTGCCAGAAAAATCAAAAAGTTTGTACATGAATGCATACACTCAATTTACAGGAAATGTAGGAATACACATGATTTGCCATAACTGTACAATAAACTATAATTTGAAATAATTTTTTATAATTTTCATCATACCACTTACCGGTGTTGCCTTTCCTAGTTTATTTGTTATTTGCTTAGAATTAAGTTAACAAGTCATTTCGTTAAAAATATATAAAATTTTTCATTATTTACCTAGGTGGTTTTTTATTATAATTTTTTACCTAGGGTGAGAAATACTACTTCTCATTAGAGGAATGGAGTAAATAATGGTGATTTCTCAGGTTAGTACTAAAAAAAATTAATTAACACGTCCATATTATCTACGTAGATGACAGTAAAAATAGTGAAACTTATTACCATTAAAAATTATTTTGATTTAACAGCTGGTAATTATTTTCTCCTCAATCGTCTAAAAAGTTAATTGTTTTTGGTAAATTTTTTGAGTGGAAAATACGAATTGTCATAAATTTACAAAAATATGTTCTTCCTGTAACGAGATAACCTGAGCCGGCATGCCATTTTGCACTTTTTTCTTCTTCACTTTAGTCTATTTTTTTTTTGCAGAACTTCCTCATTTAGTCTTAGTAGTTATGTCTTAAAATATGCTCCAATTGTTAAGTATGTCATAACCTATATATCACCAGCCGCCGCTGCTTAAAATATATAATTTAGGGAGAGATGGAAAGTAGAGTTTCCTTCAATAACCTACACATTCATAAAGAATTTTTTGGCAACTTCCCGTCCATGACCGTTGTCAGATCAGCGGTTTATCCCCACTCGTCAAATTAAAGTTATTTTTCTGATACCGATGTGTATCTTGCGAAAATGAAGTGGTTACCAGGTTACTTTTGTCAAAATGTGTATTCTCGTTTTCTTTATTAATAATTTGTTTTATATATAAATTATCCTGAACAGGATCTGTAAAACTTGAGATTCATTTGCACATATCTATTTACAGTTAAATATTATACCATTCAATAATATATTGGCAGTATCCAAATCGACGACAACCTCATAATTTGCTGCATAATTTAAAGTTAGATTTACCATTTCTTGGTCCATTTTATTCATTTCATTCCAATCGATCATAACCAGAAAAATACTATATTTTGACATTTATACAAGTAGCTAATGGTATAACCGCTTGGAACTTGACTCGATGTGCTGGCAAGTAAATCAGTTCCCGTTTTACATATAATGACGTCATGAACGACGTCAACACAATACTCCCCTCCAACCGTTGTCTCGCGAAAACGGAACGGTTTTAATTTTAGTATTACCGTTGATGAAACGGGGAAGTCGTAAAAAAAATTCTTATAGTACACCAGTATAGCCAAATCTTAAACACACTTAGTAGAATCTAGACGTCTGAATTTCACATCTTGTATACCAATCGAGGATCTAAAAAAAAGTGACCACTGAAACTTGTATACAATGACCTGCTGCACGCGAATTTTTGGGTCGCCAATTGATTTGGAATTGCGAAATTACTGAAATGGAGGGGTTTTCAAAATACGCGATTTTTTTTAGATTTTTTGTTCAACTTGTATCTTTTTTCATTAGTGACTATATTAACTTTAAATTTTAAACAGGTAATATTTCAACCCATCTGATTACACTGAATAACATTCAACAAGTCATTGCTGTATTACTAACATAAAAAAATAAATAACATAGCTGTATGTAATTTGCAGCACAAAATGTAGTCGCCTGCTAACTTTATTATTATTAAGATAGCTAGATACTATCTGAGGCAAAGTTATAGATAATGAAAGAAGGCAGTTTTTTTACTAAAATATTCTTTTCAGATTTTGGTTAGTTGTCGAGAAAACAGCCGTTAAAGCGACCGCATATTTTGAGCTCAAGTATTTTTTTCAAGTTTTAGTTAGTTATCGAGAAAACAGCTGTTAAAGCGACCGCATTATTTTGAGCTCCAGTTTATCATGATTTCGCATCGTATTAAATGGTGCTCAGACTGTACAAAGAGAAACCGTTTTCAAAATTTTCACAACGTTGTGGCCTTTTTACAGTTTTTTAACCAATTATAAAATTTCAAAGCAAAACTTGATACAGTTTTATATATTTTAATTGTGCCTCATAATATGGGGTTAGGATAAATTTAACAGTTTGACATTTGAAATGTCTAATTTGGTTACAAAAATGTCAATGTCAATAAAGAGAAATTATTAAAATATATGACATGAATTATTATTGACAGTATCGAATGACGCTGAAAATTATTTAAAAATTGTAATGAAACATTTCAAGGTACTTTATTAAAATTTAATTGAGGTAAATGAAGAATTAAATAGAATGGTTTTTCTAGATCAGGATTATATATACTGGTATAAGAACGTTATGTGCTGGCCACATCAGATATTTTTAATAACGAAGATACGACATGAGAAGTATCAAAAAACATTCATTTCCAATTTTTTGACTTAGCGGTAAAACTGACTTTTATGGGGTGTTCGCAATTCTCAATCTCGAGGCGATTTCAAAAATCGAATGTAGTAGGTGATTTTCTATGCGAAACCATTTTCAGTTTTTTTTGGTCCTCGAATGGTATAGACCTCTTTTCCGAAGCGTTTCTCAGGCGGCTCGGTTGTCTACTACTTATAGATACTTCATAACGAGCTGCATATTGATTGTTTCACTTTATAAAACAGATTCTATCATTTCCGGTTTGGACCATTGACCACTTACACTGATTATTAGTAGAAACCATTTATAGAAATGTTATCTCCTTTATTATTTTTTCAGTAAAAAAGTATTTCTATAAATACAGTATTACCACCCAAGCTATAATAATTATAACAACATTGTCCTTCGATTAAATTGTAGTTTATACTTCATTTTGTGATTACTTTGTGTTGTACGAGGATTGCTATTATTTAATATACAATTCTTTGTGTGGTATATTAAATAGCCCCCAATATATTTGTCATATAGGTATAGTAGTGAATCAAACCAATTGAAACAGAATTTCTTTCCTAAATTTGAAATGGATTAGTTTTTTGGGTTATTTTTAGCCAATGTTAATATTAAAATTAATAAGAACATAAGCAATATTAGACATAATTGAAGAGAGGGCGTTTTTTGGTATCAGATCAATTCGTAATATTTGTTTCTATCCAAATAACATTCCACAGTGTGATTGCGTTGATTTTCATTAGAAGATGAGGTAATGTTTATAATATTTATATATATTTGTATATATATATATATATATATATATATATATATATATATATATATATATATATATATATATATATATATATATATATATATATATATATATATATATATATATATATATATATATATATATATATATATATATATATATATATATATATATATATATATATATATATATATATATATATATATATATATATATATATATATATATATATATATATATATATATATATATATATATATATATATATATATATATATATATATATATATATATATATATATATATATATATATATATATATATATATATATATATATATATATATATATATATATATATATATATATATATATATATATATATATATATATATATATATATATATATATATATATATATATATATATATATATATATCGAGCCGAACGTTGTGGGCTCCTGGCCACCGCGTCTCTTACGGTCTCGATATTTTCTTGTGTTCGAACCAACTTTTCTTTTCTGCTTTTCTTTTTAAGTGCAGAACTGGTTTCTTCGAAGTTTCTAACCTATATTTTGCTGGTGTGGTCTGAAGAAAGTGCATCGTAACGATTTCCATGAAAGTGATTGCACAACAATTGTCTAGTTGATATAGCTATCATTGCCTTTGTAAAACGTTTTTACGGCAAATGCCGGGTGTTCCGCCGTTCACCGTGACATTTTCATAAAATGGTAACTAATTGACAACATTTCAAAAGTGACAGCACTCCACTATCGTTATCCGTTTGAAAATGAACCGAAATTCATAATCGTCCTTTCGTTTGGCTCACCTAGTATTTCTCATATTAACAGATGCGTCCCAGTTTCTTTATTTCATTATTGTCTTATGATATTTAAAAAGACAGCAAATAACAACAGGGCTAATTTTTATAATTCCTCTAAGCGTCCCAGTTAAGCTATAGTACATAATCATGGATAACTTTTGATCTTTAACCTTAGTGCAAACATGTCATAGATAAAAAAAATTACACGGTTTTTATATTTAATTTTATTATATGCGCATACAGTGGAAACTAATCAAGAAAATTCGTTTAAAAATACTGTAGTGATGTAATTTTTATCTATTTAATTTGATAATAATATTAGTGTTTTGTTTCTCATTTATGTAAATAGTAATAATGGCTATAATTAGATTAAAAAATTATGTGTTCTATTAAATCTAATCATTGTTATATTACATAATTAAAGGGCCCTACTTACTCAGCTCGTAAGAAAAATGTGCCTTGTGTGATTGAAATATGCGCATTTTACTTGCGATCTCGGTTAGGCTTGAATTCGAGATCAAACTAAAAGCCGCGAGCAAAATGCTCGTTAACATGTGTCATATGTAGATATAGCATTTGTTACTTGTTTTTTCTAGTTCTCTGATTGCATTTGTTTGTTTATTTTTATTGTTATATTCAGGGAGCCTGTTATAATATTGTAAACATGACCAATTTTCGGACAGTAAAAATTTAATGACTGAATTTATTAAATTAACATGAGATGAACGTTTTCTACGTAATAACCAATCCTTTGATCATTTGGATCTATAGCGTGCACGTTTTTTTCTTAGCTACTGTAGCAATAACTGCACCAATAAGGGCGTTATTCGAATCAGTAGACATCTGGGTATTGTCACTGGTAATTACAGAATTGATTAATCATTACGTGCAAACTTTGCAGTAAAATGTGCTATCTGTGGGACAAGTAAACACATTTAAAACCATTATGTAAGGGTGCATTATTTCACAGAGACTGACTGTTTGCATCGAGAAAGCTTGGTCAAGGACCCCAGAAATTAAATCTCTTAATTATGTCACTTGTCCGAACTGACAGATCATTATAAGCCATCTTTTGCCAACTAAAATATTTAAAATTTATGATATAAATGACACTTTAAGTATCTAATAGAGACAGATTTATGTCTATAAAATTTATAGCCAACTCAAGAAAGAGTGCAGTATAATGTATATTCAGAAACATGCATTCTCAAAAAAAAGCTTGTCTGGAAATGCTTTCTAAGATTACAACTTCTAAAATTTCAAAAATCTATTTACATAACGTAACAATAACCAATATCAGGTTTCATATAACCCAAAATAATCTTGTCATTCGGCTTATCACACTTTGTTTCATATCACGACAATAGTTTTGTTAATTCAAAATTGGCAGCAGTGTTAACTTTAACCAAAAATTTTGTTGATTTGCTTTGTTCCAAATGGAATAATTATATTCAGCAGGAATAATTTGCCTATAGTTCTTGTACCCAAGACTTCGGTTCATTATACTTACTACTATCGAGGTACTTGATAGATAAAAAATATAAATTAACTAGTCATCGAGAACTATTTTTATGGTTTCTATAACCAAAACATGGGTTTGTTTTTCTCTAAAAGAATAATTTACCTGATATTTACAGCCTCTATAAATTTCCTGTACTTCATAACAACTTAGACGGTTTTAAGATATAGGTTACGAGCAACATGTTCTTGGTTGTGTTAATCAAAATATAATTTGAAATTTTTAAATAAATAAATTATTCAAAATTTACAAGCCGAAATTCGGCAAATATTTGACCTATGTTTAAAATAAAATTATTTTCAATTTAATGATAAAATTTCTTTCCTATGGGTTTTCCACTTAGTCCACTATTATCCAATATATTCTATATTAAATCTATATTAAATCCCCACATAACAGAAAACCATATTATCGTCTGGTATAGACGATATCCTAATATGTTTCAAAAGGAGTGGTAGACGGTTAAAACAACCTTAACTTTAGTCAATAAGACAAAATAACTAATACAAATTTCACAATAGAAACAGGAAATAAAATCAATAAACTTTCTTGACCTAACCATAAAAAGCAAACCACATCATTTTCCTACAATATTTACCACAAACCAACGTATAGGGTGTCCCAGCTAAGATGTCATTCGCGACTAAGTCGGTAATTCAAGACAAATTCGTAGTTCAAAAACCATTGTGATGTAGTTTTTTCTGAGGAATCCGATGCCGCCAATAAAGAAACAATTATTGATAAGACAAAAAAGTTGTAGCAGAAAAACTGATTTGTTCAAAAAAGACAATGCGTCGTGTTAGAAATAATACCATTATTGGGGCCAAATCATAGTAGGCAGGTGTCTAACTATGACAACTGAAAATAGCTAGCTGCGATGTCACTTAAATTCCATGATATATGGTAGATATGAGGATAATGCCAAGAAGCTATTAATATTTCGAAAACGGTTAGAGATATCGCAAAAATGGTTTATGCATTTTTGATGAATAATTGAATGTTTTGTTGAAGTCAACCAAAATATATTGGGAGGTTCAAGATTCTTGGAAGAAAAAATCATTTCCGACCACACCGAAAGTGTTATAATGTGTAGTGATGTGAATACATTAGTTTTGAGGCCATAATTTCTTTGTTTGATGTTCAATTGTTTCATTCCTGGGGGCATCGGATTCCTCTGAAGAAACTACATCACATTAGTTTTTGAATTATGAATTTGTCTTGAAAATTACCAAGATAATCGCGAGTGATATCTTGGCTGAGACACCCTTTACACTGACACCATTTATCCCTTCAATTCCTATACCATCCCTCTCATAAGTTTGCCGCATATAAATCAGTGATACATCAAGCTATCAGCATTCCTTTATCCAAAACAAATTTAAAATAAAACCGGACATAACAGGACTTATAGCACATAATAACAGATACCATCAAACTACAGTAAATAAATTGATTTACAAAAATAAAAGAATATTCTCTTCAAGGAGATTAAGAATATGAAAAAAAAGATAAAATATATATTTTAGTATCATATGCAGGTCCCCTCCTAATTCGATAATTGTATTGTTGTTAACTTTTTTTATTAATTAAACACTACAGATACATATTTTTGAAGGTACTTCAAGGTATCTTCAGTGATACATAGGTCAAACAGGTAGATCGTTTGATATAAGATATACAGAGCATATTGACACATAAAGCAACACTCCAATTTTCATAAAAATTTAAGATATTTATTCCATACCATAAGTAAAAACCATATACCAAAAATATTACGTATTTGTTCATTTAATCGATAATAGTAATGTTATTATTATACGGAAACAATCCGCTTCAAACGGAAATCAGAATTAGGCAAATGTTTTGTAATTAAGTCAGTTTTTTTTTGTTACAGCCCAAGAATGCCAAGGTGATGAAGTTAAACAAGAAGATTGTAATACCTGTAGATGTTTAAAAGGAAACTGGGCTTGTACGCGAAAATTTTGTATAAAAAAACGACAAGGTAATATTTCTTAGTTATAGGAAGGATATTTTATTTACGTTGAGTGTAGATAGTTGTTAAGATTTTTATACTGAATTTTTATTGTTTTTCCCTTTAATAGATGATTTTCTAAAATTTAACTAAAAAAAGTAATTGCAAAGTAATTTATATTCAGTGTCATCAAAAACGAAATGAAGTTGTACATGGTACATGGTAGACAAATGGGCATTCGTTTCTCCATGCTTACTGTCACGTAAAGTTTATTTTAAAGTAATTTGCAACGCATCTTTGACAGCTGTCAAGGGATCCAAGTCGCCGAGGGTTTTTATGGTGCAAATAAGATTAAAATATAGATAGATAGATTAAAACTAAATTATATCATTTAACACCAAAAAAGAACAGGGTGTGAAAGGGGGTGTGAAGGGGGTGTGTAGGGTCAGCTCCTTAATTATCGTTCCGAATTTATTGATTTAATTAAAGAATATGAAATGATAATAAGAATAAGATGATGACATAATAATACAGTGATTAGCAGAGACTGAAAACAGCCCAGATGGACACGAAGCTTTAGTTACGCCTAAACGTCTAATTTATATAGAATATATAGAATATTATTGCAAATTTCCATACTAGTGATTTCAAATACTGTTTCTTGAGGTGTGCTACCAAACTCAGATGACTATGCTTGGTGAACGCTAACTAGAAGATGACATCCAAGGAAGTAATCGTTTTTCATTAACATTATCTTTTATTTTATAATATAGGTCATTACTACTGCAATAATTAAATAAATTTGGATTTAATTATCTTCTAGTTAGAAGTAATATATGAATTGATAAGCTTGCTAACCGATGACGGAAACTGATTGGCATAGCGAAACTCATTGGTAATAACCAAAGAAGATGTTTCCGTTGCGATCCGGTTACTTTACTTTCTCTAAAATTGTTGGCAAGGGGGGATGATAAATTCCTTATCTGCTTACATTTCCAGCTTTTTGGATTCATTTTATTCAATTGAAACTGGCAAGAACATTATTTACATTTATGTTGATTCAGGACCTGCGAGAATTTTTTCGTTTGGGTTGTTGTTGACACATAATTTTAACATAATATAAATTTATTATTTGATAGTTGCTAACTTATAATGTCTTCTTTATTTTATAGCTTTTGAAGCCGGATTCAATGCCAACTTACCAAGAGAGAAAAGAGGTAAATTATTATTATTTATAACTTTACAAAGCTGCTGATAAAAGTAACAAAAAATAGGTAATTTTACTATTGAACTTTGGAAAGTCAAGAAATTTATACTTACAAGTATTTTTTACCTATTTTTTGGATATTTCTATATTTTCTTTGCTTATTGGCTTAAGGTGTCATGCTCTTATTGCATATTGTTTTTCTGGCTATGCCTAAATATCATATTGGGAGCAAGGAAAACATTAACATATTTACTAAGTATTTGTAATGGTTCTTTATTGCTTGTATCATTCTCCATCGCTTATAGCATTCAATATTTACACTATCAGTTCATACCGTGGCGTCAAATTTTGGGCATTATGTACATGGCAAAAATAAAATTTAAAATAAAAATTAAACATATATTACGATAATTGTATGTGTGAAACTAATTGCTTAGCAACTAATTCTATCGTTAAAGAGCTTTATGAAAAAATGTGTATTATGGCAAGACAACAGTGGGGAAAGAGAATTTACTTCAAAAATTGAATGGTGGAAGCCGTTACTTTGTGATAATCAACCATGATAATAAAATAATACACTTTACTTTGTTTTTTATCCTTTTTTTTATTGTAACTAAACATTACCGCAATTTCGACACTTAACGTGCCATTTTCAAACGATTCATAACAAGTGAATGAAGGACAAAAGAATTTTTGCAGTTTTATACCTATAAAGTTGACCGGATTATCTAAGTATTTAAAATACAAATGAGATTACGGAAATTTTACAAATTCAATTCGGATTAATCAAGTTTTTTACCCTAGGGTGACCGGATATCTAAAAATTTAACAATAATAACTAGATACTTAAACATTATTAACAAAAATTTTTTAGAGAGGTGTATGATATAGATCCAACTGGTCGTTAAGAAGTTTATTAGGTTTACTGTGATTATTATTGAATATTTCTAGACTCTAATAAATTTTATTTAAAGCTCTTTTCTTGTATATGTAAAATATTCAGGTTCTCTAATTTTGTAAAAGTGTGACTAGATTCTAAAAAAAATTATTTGAAAAAGTTGATTCAGTTTTGTTAAGTCTAAAAGAACGTAAGTGTTCATTATACCGAGTTTTAAATGTACGACCAGTTTGACCTAAATAAGTGGCATTACAATCCGGGCATGTTAATTTATAAACTCCAGATTTCTCCAGATTATCAGTTTTATTTTTTGCATTAAACAAAAGGTGTGAAAGTTTTGACTGTGATTTAAAACTAACTGTTGTGACAAGATGTTGTCAATTTTTTCTGAAATATTTCCATAATATGTTGAGACATATTTAATGCTTCTTTTATCTTTGACCACAGAATCAGAATCTCTGATTCTGCGCTTTGACATATGGATAAATATTGTGGTATGCTTATTTTAATTGTATTCTATTAATTAAAGTTTCTATTGCTTTTTTCTTGAAAGCCATTATTGAAAGTTATTGTTTTTATAGTGTCTAATTCTGTTTTTAGATTTTGCTATGAAATAGGTAACGATAGAGCTCTGTGTTTCATAGAATTATAGGCTGCTAGTTTATGAGATTTAGGACTCAGTGATGAATTTGATAATGTGCTATCTGTGAATGTCGGTTTTCTGTAAATGTTGTTGCAATATTCACCAAATTCTCTTATTATAGCAATATTTTTATCGAGGAGCTCCGCAACGTTCAGTGTAGAGATCAGCGAACATAGTAATGGTCCACTTTAACATAAATGATGGTAATTGGTTTACAAATAGTAAAAAACCAATGGCGTTAACACCGAATTCTGTGCAACATCACTTCATAATCATTTGAAATTATATCACTGGTTTTAACATGAAGGATATCAGTTGAAAAAGATATAATTCAGTAATATAATTCCTCGATATCCCAACATAAATAATTTTTCCTTAACAATGAGCCTGATTGAGTGAGTTATTAGTTTATTAGTTGCTATTTTTCTCTAAAAAAGTACTGGTAGATTTCCCGTAAGCATATTTCATATTTTTTATATTTTTACCACTCTGTAAAATTTTCAGCATGCTTGACTATTTCTTACAAAGCCTTAGAATAAACAGAACTTTTTATAGAGAATGTTGTTGCCTGAACAAATTTAAAATGAGAATATTTACTTGTTGGAAATCCATCCGGGAACATGCTGTATATTTTTTATCAACTACCAAACATTTAATCTATTTATTAATCTAAAATACTGTATATTAAAAGGCATATATCAGAAGTCATTGAATGTATAATATAAACCAAGGTATATTTTTAAGCCTACAAATCAACATATCCACAAAATTTTCATAAACTTAGTAGCGCCACCAGTGCTAAACTGTTGCAATATTTACTCATAGTATTAAGTTACGTATGGCAGTTTTTTCTGATTATCTTTTTACCTACCCGAAAAGTTTTACTATAGATTTGTTTCTATTTTTATTTTTTTTGTGGTCGTAACTTCTAAATTTACAAAGAATCGAACAATCGAAGAAGTTGCTATCAAACATTAATTTTTTGCCAGGTTGTGAGTGTCTGTATAGGAATAACTTCGCAGTAAGTTTACCAAATTCGATAAAATATTTCACAGATAAACTACAAGTAACCGAAAAATGTTGACCAAAATTCGCTCTCCTTCGGACAAAAGTAAATTCTGTGATCAAAGATTAGATGCTTAAAAAAAAACTGAATAGGTAATTATTTAGAATACGATAAGATGCTTAAATTTTCCTGAAAATTTTTCTACCCCCCTAAAATAAGGTACGCTGAACACGAATATGAAGTTTTTTTTTCGCCGGAGACAAGCCGTTATGAAAAAAAAAAAATATTTTTTTTTGCACTTTCACACATCTGTCACTTTTTTACACTGGATGTATCTAACGATTTGTATTATTTCCCTCACCCCAATAACACTGAACGGTTTGGAGTATAGTATACGTCATTTTTTATAATAAGAACAATTTTTTTTCCTTATAAAAAGCTTTGTATTTGGGATAACGCCATTACATGATAAAAATGCAACTAAAATGTATGTGAAATTAGCGACGCGTTTCAGATCAGATAGTGTCTAAAGTGCCCCTGTGAGATACCACAAACCAATTATACCGATACACTCTACACATCATCAAATGTTCATTGCACATTGTCATATCCTGTGCAAACATTCCTACTACCCTTAAATAAGTTAATAAGATTGCATTCTTCAATAACATTAAGAATTATTCCTTGCCCTAAAAATTTGGGGTGGAAAAGGGTGTTTTAAATAGGGTGCTTTTTACATACGATTATGGTTACAATAAAAGCGGTTGGTTTAGCGAATAATTTTAATATGAGGAAAAGATGGTTTCAGTATAAGGGGTTATTGTAACCATAATCCAATGCAAAAGGCACCCTATTTAAAACTTACCCTTTTGCACCCAAAATTTATAGGGCAAGGAATAATTCTTAATGTTATTGAAGAATGCAATCTTATTAATTTATTTAAGGGTAGTTAGGGTGTTCGTACAAGATATGACAATGTGCAATGAGCATATGATGATGTGTAGATTTGTGCAATAATACAACCTAACCTAACCTAATACCTGTTCCTCTCCTTTCCTGGCAAAGATAATTGCTCATACCTTCTCGTTGGTCCTTGCTGAACAATAACATATTTAAAGATATAATCCATTTCTTTAATTACGTTATCGACTACATGAGCAACTTACCCTAAAAATGATCCGATATGGTTCTAAACTGAACGCTAGTTATACAATGTCGTATCTTTAGACACAACAGAATAGAATCGCACCTAACTTCGTGACTATGAATGATTTTACAGCATTTTTCATGCATTTTTGTATTTAAAATATGGTTTTTAATGTGTAAAACATTATATTTGTGTACAAGATAAAAGTAACATCGTCTTCTAAGCATTAAAATAGTACCATTAGTAACAGGAAGTGTTAAATATATCACAATAAAAAGTGACAGATGTGAGTGAAAACGCAATTTTTATATTTTTTTTTGTCATGAACAGCTTGTCTCCGGCGAAAAAAAACTTCATATTCGTGTTCAGCGCACCTTATTTTGGGGGGTAGAAAAATTTTCAGGAAAATTTAAGCATCTTATCGTATTCTAAATAATTACCACTGAATACTTTAAAATTTGTTCCAACCGGAGGCGGAGCTACAATTTTTTAAATTGAAAACTACACAACTTGACATGGAAGCGACAGCTCAAGCTATGTCTAGTTCGGTCATCCGTAGTTTCTTTTTGATTTATGTTAGACAATATTAGATATTTGAAATTTTGACTTGTAGGAATGAGCTTTGATTGTAAGTGATTTATATTATTACGTTATATTACCAATTGATTTCAGTATAAAAATTCCTTAAAAGCAAACTCGGACCGTACATCGTATTTATATTTCAGTATCAATTCCTATTGTAGTTGTTTTTAATTAAGAATAAATTTATTTGTCACCATAATAAATATTTGTCATGAAACGAAATCCTCTGATTATGAAATTCAATCACAGAAATTATTTTTTATCTCACATTAACATAAGCGTCTCCAAACATGTCTATCTAAATTTATAACAGTTTGTATCCAAAATAAACGAATAATCAATGTCCAATGAATCTGTTTTACGTTCGGAATAATAACTATGTTCTCAAAATAATAGATCTATCACCAAATAAAATGTTTCAGAACCTTATTACGATGCATGTTTTATTCTTCTTTGCCCGCTTGATGCAAAAAATGTGCCTATTGGCCAAAAAAGGAAAAGAGGGTGCCCCACAAAATCAAAACCAGCTCTTATTATTCAGTGAGTCCTTTCGCATAACTAAATTTTTTGTTCAATTATTATTTTTAGCTTTACCGTTAGTTTACTATTAGTTATGTCCATACATAACGTAAGTAGTTTTCATAATATTTAAATTTTTAATAAATACAAGTCTTTAAGAAATTTGTATATTTATTTAACTTCCAATTAGGACAGACATACCTGTTTATCACAACAATTACAGATCATCATCTGATTGCCATATATTTATAGACAATCGTTTTGAAATAATTTGGTGTTAACAAGTTGGTAACAGATCTATCATTCTGAGAATAAATCTAATTATTTGGTGACTAATTACGTTTTCGGGTGATTTGCCATAAATTTATAGATAATCGTTTTGAAATAGTTTGGTGTTAACAAGTTGGTGACAGATCTATCATTCTGAGAACAAATCTAATTATTTGATAATTAAAATCACATTAAATTGGTGACCGATAAAATAACACCCTTTTTAATTTAGAAATAGTGTATCGTAATGATACAGACAAAGACAATGCGACTGAAGTACGTAGTAACATTTATAGAGCAGCTCCATCTACTAAGACAGCATCGTACTAAAATGGTGATTAAAAATCACTTCTCTTTGGCAAACCGGTCAATGCTAGTAAACCGGAAAAAATATCGTTGCAAATAAATGAATAGTATGGAATAAAACGTTTAACTGAAATATGTTTATAATGATAATCTTTCGTCAGTCGGCGCGACTATTTTTATCAGTATTATTGTTATTAATTAAAATCGATTAATACTTCTAATAATTGCTGTTAAGAATAGTATACTTGATCATTTTTATCAGAAATATTTTGATTTCGTAATGAAAACATGATCAAGGGTATCCATGAATTTTCAAACTTATGTCTGTGATTTCATTGTTATGTCGGACTGACAAGTGCTGGTAAAGTTTCATTTCAACTGGTTACTGATTTATTGAATATTTTCAAGATCACAATGATTTCTTTGGAACAAAAAACATTTTTACTGGAACCTTAATATAACGTTTCCAAAAATAAAAATGGTAAGTATTCACATTGTGAATGTTACGAGGAATTCCGGCAACGCTTTCCAGATTTTGAGGTGACTTTAAAACCATTATGGAGGTTATCTCAAGGATAGTGACGAATTTCCGAGAATCAGATACTTTTGAAAGAAAAAATGTTTTGGAGGACTATATAAAATAACAGTGCAAGTTGTTGGCAATATTAAAAGTATTATGGAAAACAATCCTTGTAAATTTTTGAGGAGGTTAAGTCATCAGACAAATATGTCTTATGGCACCTGCCAAATAATTTTAAAGAAGAATCTGCATTTTTACTCCCTATAAAATTCATTTACAACATCAATTATTGCCAATGGACCTCGTTCCGCGAAAGACTTTTTTCGAATGGTTCCTAAACAATTTAAACAATAATGATATTCCGAATATTACCTTTTCTATCCACAAGGCCATGGTTTCATCTTAGTACTGAATAGTGAACAGTCAGAATATGAGAATTTGGACTGCAGAAAATCCTCACAAATACATCGAAATACCCCTTCATCTCTTCAAAGTGGGTCTCTGGGTAGCAATTTCGCAAAAGTGAATTTACTTCACTTTCTTTGATCAAAACGAGGATGCAAGTTTTCTGCTCAACACACGTTGAGTCTATTCATTCAGCAATTACACGCTGATGAGCTCACTCGAGGATATTTTCAACAGGACAACGCTTGAGCACATAAGCATATACCACAATAATTTTTTATGAGCATTTTACGACAGTAAAATAGTGGATCCGTTCTCCAGATATCGCTGTTTTAAATTTTTTCTGTTTTATCACTTGAGAAACCGGGTTTATCGAAAAAACCTGGAAGAATTGTAAAATAAAATTTATGAAGAAATCGAGATCATTACTTCAGCGGTATTGTACAAATGTGAAGAAACAAATATAATAATGAAATCACATTATTAATAGTTAATTGTATGCTTTCGAAAATTCATAGGTGCCCTAGATAGTATTTTTTCTCGGTATCTTTTAATCTACTGTTTTCGAGAATTGGAATTTTAAAAATCGATATTATTAAAATGTAGTTCAACCAGTGATGTTTTTGGCCAAATTTAGGTAAAAACCTCGTGTGAAGCATTTAAAACTCTCAGTAATAAGAAGATATAGCTAGTTGATTTGAAGTAGATATATAGGGTGTCTCAATCGTAATAAAGGGAAATTCTAGAATTAACGGAAATGTAAAATAGTGCGAACAAACTTAATCAACTTAATTCAAGAAGCACATACTTAGGAAAAAAACAGGCTGTGGATGTTTTATAAAAATCAAATTTATTTAATAACTTTAAAACGTGAAGAGATTCTGTGCTTAATCGGAACCTAAGGTATTCTATTTCAAAGTGCAAGAACTAGAAAAAAATTATATCAACTAGCGTATATAGAGAATTTGAATGATATTTCAAAGAACAGAAAAGAAAAAATTACCAACAGTATTGTATTTTAATCATTTTAATGATTAACTTTGACGACCCAATTATGTGCATATAGTCGTTTTCAAAATATCACCAATTTTATTATGTTAACACGAAAAAGAGTAAGAAAATGAATATTGAAAAAAATTATTAATTTTGCTGGAAAACAGTGCTACAGAGGACTGTGACAGTGCACTATATGAGATTTTTTTTGCAACAGTAGTTTTCTAAATAATGCGTATGTTTCACAAATTCAATTAAATTTTTATTTTAATCATTGGTGTACTACAATTTTTTTATGAAATAAACCTCTACCTTCCAGTATCTACACCACTGGATCTTATTTACTTTCTGTTTATCGCGTCATGCAATAGATCGCCTTATGCCAGCCATAATCAGTTCACATACAAAGTTCGAGGAAAAACCTTCTTCTCGTTTTAAAGTTTCTATCTAAATCGATTTATATGTCTCATGTTGCTAACTATGAATTTTTCAAAATGTATGTAAGTTGGAAAATTTTGTTGCGCAGTATTTTTGACTGTTTCATCGAATTCCGAAATTTTTCGGAATTGACATTGAGATTGAGAAAATCTGCACCACTTTTATTTGTATTTAAAACCAAAGGTTCTTCACTATCATTGAATATATGTGTGATAAACAGGTAAATTGTATGTGAAGACATAGCCGAATTACAACCATTTTTATTTTTCTCCAAAATTTGTAGATATCTTAGCAGCCAATTTTAGAAAACGGGTTTCCCCTCATAATTTTAACAATTTTTTTTAAGTAAATTCATATATGTATACTTACCAAAACTGTTAAAAAGTCAATATTCAGTAAAATTTGATAATGTTCTCATTAAATTAAACATTCGCTTCTTCCTAATCAAATAGTGACGTAATTTCATTAATAAAAAAAAAAAATAAAAGACAGAGGGGTGAATGTGCAGAATGAAAGTTAATTATGCTTTCCTCTCATTAAATGGCGATTTAAATTTACTTAGTAGTAAATAAAAATGAAACGACTATTCAAAAGCAAAAGAAATTTATTTTTGTGGATATCATTAAAAACATATTGCAATTACAACATATAAACACGGTGTATATTGAATTGACGGTATTTTGCGCTCTTGTCACTGGTCATTCCCTAACTCCGATGATGTAAAGGTGCGTCCACATTGTTTGCGAGCAGCCAAAGCAAATACAGCAAGCGCAAGAAACACAGCACGGGCAAAACAAAAACCGTGTTTGCTATGTTCGCAACGTTCCACGTGCTTGCGATCACCTGAAACGCATCTTTCGATAGTTTGGCCGAGTAGTGGTACATCAATGGGATGATACATGCCCGTGCGAGCACACTTGACTATGGTTAATGCAGCTAATAACAACATTTCATTGCCCGAATCGCACAAACGCAAACACTAAGCTACAATGTGGGCAACCTTGCTTGTGAACAGAATAATCTTGACAAACAATAACGAATGCAAGAAGCAACGAACGTAAGCGGGATCACGAGTGTGAGCAGGATCACGAACAATGTGGACGCACTTTAACTGCAACCACATACTGAACCTGTTTGTTTATTGCCATATATTGCGAGGATTACGTTTATCTGATTTTTTTTAAAACAATACTGAAATAAAACAATTTTATACTAACGTTAGTTACTTTGTTAAATTTTTTTTATGAAAAAAAAATGTAAATGATACAGATATGGTAACATTGCTCAAAATGACCTTCTACTATCTATTTTATGAATGAAACTGACATCTTCAGTCACAACAGTTGAAAACGCAATTAATAAAATAATTTTTTGGTCGTAATTAAACAGGCATTCATAATAAAAAAACAGTCCCTTCATTTTTTTCGTAACTATTTTTTTTGTAGTGTAGTTACACATTAAAATACAGTAATTGCCAATTTTTTTATTTTTGCTAAATTCGTACAGGATTTAATTTCTTCTTCAATTAAAAAAAATATTACCAACAAATTTTGACCCTCAATATAAACCGTAAATTTCTTAACAGAACTCGAAATTTTTTCGAAACTAATCAAGTTTGTGCAAATAGGATCTTTAAAAAATAAAATCATGAATTTGTAATGCTCGATTTATTTACACAATATTCATTAGCATTTAGTTATATATCTGTCATGGGACCACGCAATTCTGTTGTTTATTTGTCGTCTATCCATACCTCATTTATATTGCGGTTTTTATAATAATTCGCAAGTTTCGTTTTTGACTAACTTACTTTAAATAATACAAGGTAGAAGTCACCTAACATTTACACGTCCGAGTTACTTTTTACTTTTTTCTAAACACTATTTAAATATTTAAAGTGCTTAGGGCAAGTGTCATTAAACGACGCTATGAACAAAGTAATGATCGTTTATTATAGGGTGGGCAAAAAAAATTACAGCCTAGATTTTCTTTTATTACTACATTATTTATTATTCGATTTTTTTCGCGTTTGGCTTTACTCTTGCAGATAACAGTAATCTGTAGATGACAGATATTTTCAAAAATCATCAATTTTTAAAACCAGCTAGAATTTGTTTTTTCATTTTTTTTATAAATTCGGCTAGGTCTGTTTCATAAAGGAGTCTTCTGCCTTTAATTTAAGACCAAGATCGTTAAAATCGGTCAAGTAGTAGAAGAGTTACCGCAAATTTAGTGAAGGGCTCAAAACAGAATTAGACGAACCAAAAACAAAATATCTAGATTCTAGCTTGTAAGTTTTTGTTTACCATTCGGTTCTCTTTATGTTTAGCTTAAATAAAACCTAAGACCTTGCAGATTACAGCCATATCTTCAGTTTGTCATAAAACATGTTATTCTGCTGCTTTATTAGGGGTAGCCGATTATGAAATATCTTTTCGTCGGTAAACCATATTTTACCTATAGCTTCTCTGGTGATCCAGAACCCTTTCAACCATATGAATGGCCACCATACAGTCCAGACTTAAATCTAGTGGATTATTTTTTATCGAGTGAACTTGACAGGAGAGTATATGAAGAGGTCATAAAATGGGATATGTCATCTCAAAGAAAGAATTACGAATTGTTTTCATCAAGTTACTCAAGATGATAAATGAATCAGTAGGATCGTTCAGAAAATGAGTACAATTAGCAGTAAACAATAATGGTGGTCATACCGCACAATCCCTTAGAATATAAAGTTTAGGCCTTAATGTGCTTTATTTTTGAAAATTATTCACTACGTTTCATTATATTTATCTCCATCTAATTTCATTTTCATAATTCAGGATGAATTCATCCCAAAATTCTTTGTTTCCAGTCAACCGTAATAATAAAAGCTATCGGTCGAAATAAAGTTTAAAAATTATTTAATACAAATTTCGTCTTTTTCCAATCTAATCTGTTGCTTTGAAAACTTTTATGTTTTAGCCAAAAAAAAAAAAATTAATAAATAAAAAAAAATACAATTTTAAAATCGTCCGCCATTTTTGATTTCATTGTTTCACAAACTGAATACATGACTATAATCTGCAAGATGATAGCTCTGATTTTAGTTAAACATAAAAAAAATCGTGGTTTTAAAAATGACGATATTTGAAAACGTCCGCCATTTTTGATTTCATATAATTCATAAACTGAATACATGATTGTAATCTGCAAGATCCCAGCTTTGATTGAAGTTAAACGTAAAAAAAATTGAATAATAAACAAGAACATTATAAGCGAAAATCTAGGGACGTGATTTTTTTGACTCAACCTGTACTTAAAATAAAAATAAACAAAAAGTAAATTTTCTATTAATGTACTCTTCTTGCAAAGCGGTGGCGATACATACGCTGAAATAGTTTCCAAAAACACCAAAACATTGGATACCATATACACGTTTTGCCAAGTTTGAATCATCTGGACATGATAACTTAGTTTTAATCAGCTCCAAATCATGCCAACATGTTTGTCTAAATACGTGTCGTGTATAGTATCCATTGTTTTGGTATATGTGGAAATTGTCTCACAATCAGTGTTAATGAATATATTAAATTAAGATCATCACTTGCTAATTTTGCAACAACACAGCACATTCTAAATTTTTATTTTGCAATTAGCATAATACCCGCTGCTAATTCGACCACAAATACAGGGATGGCCACGGGAATCTCATGATTTTCAAATTGAAATAGGCTGGAAACTATAAGACCAACACTAACACTGCTAGTTGATACCTTGTTTAACTGCTAAAAGTGTGGCATTTTATTGACAATGAATCACATGTGAATCACATTGTGCGTTCATTGTTGAAACATATTTAAAGTTTGGCGAATCGGTTGTGATTACGCAGAGATTATTCCACGCTGATTTCAACATTCGACGTTTCTAGCTAAACACAATGAGTTTGTGGATACAGAAGATAAAATGGAGTGGTGCAAGAGCTCAATGATGATAAAGTAAGTATGGTTCCGTTAATTTCTAACGAAGCGCTTGTTTGATGGTTTCAATCACAATTGTGGGGTTCTCACGGTACACACAGGATATGGTTTTTTTGTCAATACAGAACCAATTAGACGAATTTTCTGTATCCACAACTTTATTATGTTTCGATTAGGAATATTACCGCAACGTCGAATGTTGAAATTAGCTTGGAATAATCGACGTGGCGGCGAAGTTTCTAGCCGAAACACAATGAATTTGTGGATACAGAAGATAAAATGGAGTGGTGCAAGAGCTCAATGATGATAAAGCAAGTGTGTTTCCGTTAATTTCTAACGAAGCGCTTGTCTGACGGTTTCAATGTTTTGTGGGGTTCTCACGGTACACACAGGACATGTTTTTTTTTTCATGATGACAGACAAACAGAAAAATTCTCATAAAATTCCTTTATTGGTGTGACCGGTTTCGTGAACAAGCAAATTTACTTCACATCATTAGACACGGGACTACAATAATTAGAGAAAATGAGTATGGTGGTTACATACATAAATATAAATGTTAATAAGTTAATAAAACTTAAAAACGAGAACATAGAAGACATAATTATTTCCATTTTTATGTACTTGTAATAACTTATAGGTAAAAAAATGTTTGATAAAATTTGTTTACATGAATAATTGAAATTATTTAAAATAATAAAGATTACGTTAGTTTGATTATAACATAGAATTATGTAAAATTAAATTAATTGAAGTGTGTGAAAAAATAGAGGGTTATTTTTATATACAATACTTACATTTTTATAAATAAAACCAGGGTAGTCAAAATTAAAATAGTTTTGCACCATAGTCAAAAGTAGATTAGACGTATCTAATTTCTTCACCAACATACCGGTAAGAGAGGTAATCACTCTTGTCAGTGAAAAATTGTTTGATAGGGATTACTCAGATACTAATATTATAGGTATATCTAATTTATTAACAACTTGTTTAGAACAAAACTTTTTTTAATTTCAACAATGACACCTTTGTACAAAAGACCGGTCTTGCAATGGGAAGTCCTTTGTCCCCTATTTTAGAAGATAATTTTATGCATTACTATCGTTATGTTGATGATATTCTAATTCTTTGGTCAGGTCCTTCAGACCTATTACCAATTTTTTTAAATTACGTCAACTCTATTCACACCACAATTAAATTCACACTAGAAACACAAAACAACTGCATTCCTTTTCACATAAGGTGGCAGCTTTTAATTGTTATATTAATAGATTGTTAAAAATACCTTTTTCCCTAAATAATTATAATCAGGAACTTTCGGTTATTAAATAAATAGCAATCACTCATAACTACAATACTGCTTTAATTGATACCTAACTAACCAAAAGATTAAATAAATATGTCCAAATACGGTCTACATAAATACATACAGAGAAGGTCCCTCCGAAATTCCATACCGTTCTCTTACGTTCATAGGTTCTGTTTCATATAAAATTTCAAATTGCTTTAAAAATATTTTTCATATCTCCTTTAAATCCACTAACTCTATAGAAATGTTGTTTGTCAACGGTAAAGACCAAGTAGATCCACTAGGTAGATGTGGGGTTTACAAACTTTCTTGCAATACATGGAATGGCACATATATTGGTTGCACATACACGGTAAAAAAGAACACGTTCGGTGCATAAGCTCATCCTCAGGTTTTTCCCATTTCGCCAAACATCTAGTAGATAACAACCACTCATTTGACAATACTCTTAAAATATTACTTCTTGTTGGTAAAGGCAGTTTGATTAATAACCTTGAAAGTTTATAAATCCTGAAAGATTCAAGAAATCCCATTACATTATCTCTGAATTCACAAATCCAGTTTCAATCTTCACTGACATTCTCTTTGGTTGTTTAATTTTTGTTTTGTTTCTCTATTGAAATTTGTTTCCATATGCTCGATATTATAATAATATAATTCCAAATATGGTTCTGTAGTCTAGAGGTAACGTACTTGCCTCGAAACCTCGGGGTCCCAGGTTCGATTCCCGGTCGAGGAACTGGAATTTTTTCGGAAAGAGAAATTAATCTCAGTATACTCGGATATTGGATGTGTGTCCGTTGTCTCTTAATGTTTAACCCTCTCCCGCACAAAGTCATTCCAGACCTTCAGGGGGTTGTGATTATTATTATTATTATTATAATTCAACCTTATTTTCTTATAAGTAACTATTACTACCAAGTTTAGTTTGTTTTCGCTGCTATCACCATCTGCAGTTGAATATAATAAACTCCACTATTATAAAAATCCTGGTTCATATAATTTTCAATCTTACTTTTTATTTAACGTTAGTCCTTAGATAGTTCGATAGAAGGCACCATCTTAATCAATTTTCATTATTAAAATATTTCCTATTCGATTTTAACTTATTGTAGTGTATGTATGTGTTTTTAAACAAAAAAAGCACGTTAATTTTATAATTTTAGTACAAAGTTAATCTATTAGATACAAAATTTATATATTATTATCCTACATTTACTTACCCCCCCTTTTGACTATGTTGCAAAACTATTTTAATTTTGACTACTTTGGTTTTATTTATAATATATATATAAATGTAGGTATTATATATAAAAATAACCTTCTATTTTTTCACACAATTTAATTAATTTAATTTTACATAATTCCATATTATAATCAAACTAACGTAATCTTTATTATTTTTAATGATTTCAATCTTTCATGTAAACAAATTTTATCAAAAATTTCTTTACCTATAAGTTTTTACAAGTACATAAAAAATGAAAATAATTGTCTTCTATGTTCTCGTTTTTAAGTTTTATTAACTTATTGATATTTATATTTATGTATGTAACCACCATACTCATTTTCTGTAATTATTGTAGTCCCGTGTCTGATGATGTGAAGTAAATTTGCTTGTTCACGAAACCGGTTACACCAGTAAAGGAATTTTATGAGAATTCTTCTGCTTGTCTGTCATCATCAATAATTACTCATATGGGATTAACCTACCTATGTTTTTTTTTATACAATGCAGAACCAATTAGACAAATTTTCTGTATCCACAACTTTATTATGTTTCGATTAGGAACATCACCGCCACGTCGAATGTTGAAATTAGCATGGAATAATCTATGGGTAATCCAAACATATTTGAAATATGTTTCAACAACGAATGTATGATGTGATTGACTCCACTGATTCATTGTTCATAAAATGCTACACTTATAGCAATTAAACAAGATATCAACTATCTGTAGTTGGTATGGTTTCCAGCCTATTTCAATATCTGTATAAGCAATCAAAGTTTTTTCCTACTTTCTGTGATTTCTTTCCGATTTGGTGGATTTCATGCTTCCAGACGCCGACGTTTTGAGAGTTATTTCACAACTAACATCAGTTCCTCTTGAAGGATAGTAACGATTTTCAGGTGAAACATTAATTTGTAAAAATTTACAATTATTACAAATACTTGGTAAATAATGATATTTAAAAAATTCTTACAAGTGTTTTATTTTCATATTATGCAGAAGTACCTGAGGCTGCTGACTTAAGTACAACACCTTGTGCGCCAAACGACTATTTTCAGATCGACTGTAACACATGTTACTGTAATACAGACCACACTGGTTATTTGTGTACTGACAATAACTGCCATGCAGATTTGTATTCATTATCTACGACTACTCATATTCCTCTGTCTAACGACTCGATGCTAATTATTTCCAATCATGGCGTAGAACTGATTGAGAACCTTAACTCAAATGACAATTCTCTTAGCAGAATACCTAAGAGTGTCGCCGATGGGAATAATACCGAAAGTGTCGGCGACGGGAATATTACCGAAAGTGTCGACGACGGGAATAATACCGAAAGTGTCGACGAAGGGAATAATACCGAGAGTGTCGACGAAGGAAATAATACCGAAAGCGTCGACGAAGAGAAGGATACCGAGTCACCATTACCAGAGACTTATGCGATCATAGATCAAGCAAAACCAGGGAATGAAGCGGAAACGGACCAAAAGAAACCAGATGTTTATGCGGTTAAAAACCAAACAAAAATAAAGGGTCCAAAACATCCAAAGGTCGTTTCTGAGTTACACGTGATGAAAACAAAACAGAATTCCAGTTCGGTCAATCCGTAATGTTTTAGAGGTAATTTAGGTTTCTCATTTATGGGAACATATTGTGGCGTTATGTGTTTTATGTTTTTAGTTAAATTGATTAAATTATTTAACTGAGGAGGAAATAGCTGGAAAAAGACGAAATAGTATTATAGGTGTTCAGGTCCTAACCCAGCATTTGAAGAGGTGGTAGGACAAATTAAATCATTTAATATCGAAGACTCGATGGCATTGATTATCTGACTGTTTGTATTTTACTAAGATAAACTGATTTTAAATCACTCTGAGTACATACAGGGTTTCTTTGGTACATGTAAAAAATCAAATAGGTGGTTCTTTGGATTATTGTAAGAAAAGTAGTTCATGTAGACATGTGTCTGGAAATACTTTCAAAGGTGGCTATGACCCTTTGAAGAGCCCATAGAAAAACTATCTTTTATCATACAATTAAAGATAAAAATCTAAAAAGCAATTAGTACTTTTAAATTAAGGTTCATTTTTAAGAATTTGTTCAGGTCTCTATATCACCAATGGGATATCTACCCCATATCTCGTTTCCAACATCATATATTTGTTTCAGCTAACACAGCGTTTAATAAATATGTTTTTACATACATAAGTTGACTTTTTGAGACTGGGCTAAGGAGCGTCTAATGAAAGCTTTTCTTTCTGAAAAGTACATTATCAAAATAAATATCTGATGTGGCTAACACATAACTTTCTTATATCAGTATATATCATCCCGATCTAAAAAAATCATTCTGATGTGGCCAGCACATAACTTTCTTATATCAGTATATATCATCCCGATCTAAAAAAAATCATTCTAGTTAATCCTTCTCTTACCTAAATTAAATTTCAATAGCGTACCTTGAAATGTTTCATTAACATTTTTAACTAAATAATTATCAGCGTCATTCGATACTCTCAATAATAATTCATGTTATATATTTTAATAATTTATTCTTATTAACATTGACATTTTTGTAACTAAATTAGACATTTCAAATGTTAAACTATTAAATTTATCCTATCCGCATTGTATGAGGTCAAATGTGTAAAAAATTTTAGTTTACATCATCTTTATTTAAGTAATTGGAAAATATATTTTATTGGCTTAATATAGTAGGCATGGTTTATAATCTCTCATCAAGAATATATTTTTTGTAAAGGCAAATACAAAAAAGTTTGGGTCCCGTAGACTTCCTTTCAGCTGGCCAATTTTGCTCATCACCGAATTTTTCGTTGTCTTTGGCCTTTAGAACGTGTGTACCAAATTTGAAAGCCTTACCTCAAAAACTATGGCTGCTATCGTGACCCTACAGATATGTGGACAGATTTTTTTATTCGTAAAATTATGTTTTCTCATTATAATTCATCAAGATTCGTCCAGAAATGCAATAAAAAATTTTTTCCACGGAACAAGAATTCAAACAGCAATATAGAAAACATAGAAACAGAAAGATTAAACGTAGGTCGTTGTGCGTTTAAGTGGCGCCTCGGGTGGCGTTTTATTTATAGGTGGCGCGTAAAGTTACAAATTCGAAATACTATCAGCCACTCCTCATTTATATGTAAGAAAAAAGTAACTTTGATCTGGACCGACATTCTTTCTTGCACATGAAACGAAAATAAAAAACATACTCATTATGTTAAAAAAATCATCCATCACAGGGAAGACATTAACGACATTTGCATCGCTATTGTGGAAATAGGCAACTCATGTTATCCAACATTTCCCGATTTCTAAAAAAGTCTTTTTTTATGTTATGTATGTACTGAGACGAAGAAGAGCCACCAACTTTAAAATTGGAATTCTAATTTTAAAATCGAAATTCCGAGATTAAATTTGGAATTTCAAGGTTAAAGTCCGAATTCCGAGGTGTCGGATTTCCAAGATTAAAGTACAGATTTCAACTTTAACCTGCGCTACAAAACATGTCATTTGTTGCTTATTATCATACTTGTTACTTCGACTTAATACGTCTTTTTCCCATTCGTCCGGAATTCCAACATTAATATCGAAGTTCTGACTAAAATCTTGAAAATCCAACTTTAAAATCGGAATTCTGACTTTAAATGGGAACAAGAACTAAGTTTTCGGTGGCCATTCTACGCCTTCGTATGTATTTGTTATTATTTACTAGTTTTTTAAGTATTGTCCTAAATCAAACCAAAAAAACGTGGTAAATTAAAAAAGCGTCTCAATTTTTTCAAATATTCTTCAAACTAAATTAATCCTTGTACAAAATTTTAACTGGGCCTTTATTTTTTTTAGAAGCGTTCTCGTGTATACCAGGACAAATTTTTTCAATGCAATGCAACACGTGCACCTGCACCCCAGATGGGAAAAATGCCATCTGCACACTTAAATATTGCGGTCCTACGGAGAATGTCTGACAGTAGCATAATAAAATAATTATTAACATTATGTGTTAGATGTTAAGTAATTTTAATTTTAATACGTATTTTACATTGGACTTTTTATACCTTATATTTAAGTAATTTTATAAAATGTAATGTTTTTACAATTAGTGTTAAGTGCCAGAGTATTTGTCTAATTGCTGTTGATCACATAGATGTATTTTTAATAAAGTTTGGAATATGAATGCTTTCTTTTAATAACTCTTCTGCTTTCTTTTTCTGCCTTTTCTAATCTTCCGTGTAATAAATGCTTATTGAATTGGGAAATTACTAATGAAACAGGATTATATGTATGCAAAGAATTTGTGAATAGCATGACTAATATCTGTTCTGTTTCAGTAAATTTACGAGTGAAGTTTACAGGGTGAATTTAGAAAATAAGAAAACGTAGTAAATCTATAAATATGGTCAAAGTGGTTTAAATTTCATTTTAAAACAGTTTCGCAATACCAAATAGAGCGTATCAAACAAACTTTTTTAATTCTGGCCTTTACTTGACATTATTGAGAAATTCTAATGAATTTTAGTGACTATTTCCCTCACCTTAAAAGAACCAATGATATAGCAAGAAAATTTGGACCAATAAGAACAAACTCAGCGAAAATTGCATTCCAAGTTAAAATTTTACATATAAAGTTACAGCGAAACTTGCGCTGGGCTTGAAGCATCAGTTGAATCAATATAAAAATCGAAGATTTTTCTTTCTTTTCTATTTTCCTGTGAAGATAGCAGGCTTATAAAAGCAAAAAAGAATATAGTTAATTACCTAATTTTTAAATATTTTGGGTTTTTCTATAGAAAATGATAATTTTAAAATTCGATTTTTAAATAAATCCTCTTAAAAATTGTGACACGGGAATAAAAGTATACCCAGCCGTGATTGTAATAATTTGAATTGTTAATTGAGTTAGTAATGGAAATGATGTAATAAATATATTTCGTGCGTTAAAAGTAATCTGATAAATTCAGCAATCAAAGCCTTTAAGAAACCGCATTCGTACATTTTGATGTGATTTGACTAAAAGTATCCTCGACTGCGTCTCAGGCACATTTTGTCAAATCACATCAAAATGAACTCAAGCAGTTTCTAGGCAACACGTTTTCTTGCGCTGAATTTTCGATAATTTTTAATGCATTTAATATGTTACTACAGAAAATTTCACACCTGGCGTTAATTTTGTATCGTTACCATGGCAACCATAAAAATTTCACCTGGTGGGTACCCTAGGTGAGATTACACTTAACAAATAATGACACGTTTATAAATTGATGTTAAATTTTTTCAGATATGACTAGCGGAAAACACTGAGTGGAACTCCGCAGTCATATTGAGCCGTTTTTCATGCCGTCCCACTATAATCTGTCAAACAGAAAAGTTAAAATAATAAAGCATAGCGTCTGGACCGTGTGATTAAGTTAAAAAAAAAACCTTTAAAATGGATTCAGAAACCCTTTTACTATTTTCGATCTTCTTGCTACATATAAACAGCCATATATATTTTAAGTCGGGTTGCCTCAACTGATATATAAAAATTTTTAAATATGAAAGTTCCACCGTCATCAGTTCTGCCAAAAGTTTAATGCGGGAATTTCTTGCAATATGGCTGACACTTGACTAATGAAATCAATGAACACGTTCCGCTTCCGTTCCATTTTTAACTAATTTCTGCTAGTCCAAACACCATAATTCGATTTTGAATATTTGGCAAAATCCACGAAGCCCAGTGGATGTTTTTTGACACACCCTGTATAGTAACTCAAATTCCAATAATTAAAAAAATATGTAAATGCTATTGTGTAAGAAAATTGATTGTTAACTCCTGTGAGAGAACCACGGACGCAATCGACTTCTAACAATGTCTGACTACACAAAATCAAAAATTGCTTGTCTTCCAGAACAGCCAATTGTTCTTGAAGTAAAAAAAAAAAACGATTTCACCACCCAAACATTTTCTGTTTGATTTGGAAATTTTTACTACTGGGTATTTTGTAATCGTTTGAAGTTAACGTCATGACAATTTTTCTTAATAGAATACCCTTTATGTTTTTAGAGATTTAGAAAAAAGGTATTCTTCCAATTATGACGATATAAGGTTTATTGGAGTTATTTTGACTATTTATCGATGATAACGAGGACAGCTGAAATTATATTTATGCAACGTAAATTATTTATTTAGAGTAAATTTTCAAATTCTACAGAATTATTTTATAGTAAATACTCCTCCAATTGATTACCTTCTATTATCTGACAGTGACCGAACAGATAAATAAAGGCAATGAAGTTATTTTGTAGCTACTGGAGGACAACGTTATTAAAAGCAGCTCTCTAAATTCTCCAAGGAGAAGAGTTTGGTTTCACTAACAAGAGATTTTAGGTGTCCTCATACGAAAAATTGAAAGGAGTTAGGTCGAGAGATCTTGGTGCAATTCAATTTGTCCCCCCATTACCAATCCATCTCTCAGAAAATATCTCGTTCTTATCCTTTCGAACGTTAATTCTATAATGTGGGGGCATATCATCTTGTTGTAACCAAATATTATTCCGCATTACTCGTGGATTTTTGATCATTCATTTAATTTTATTTTTTTCATTTTAATTTATTATTGCCAGAAATACATGATCAAGGAGCTTGAAATAGCTATTTGCATATAGATTTTCTCGCAAAAAGATGAATCAATAAGGTGTCAATCAATTATTACCCTCAATGCATTTCATTTATAAGTGTATTGCGTGTATTCATCTCTTCCATCCAGAGTGGATTCTGATTTGACCAGTAAACAGTAAACAGTTGTGTCTATTAAAATCCACTGAAATAGAACATAAATTCATCGGAAAACATATGCTGCAGAAAATCTAGTTGTCTATTAAAACCATACGTCATAGCTTAGCATTTTCTTTAAGTTCTTGCACTAGCCTTTGTAGGAGTGCAAGTTGTTCGATTTTAAAATTAAGGATCTCTTACTGATATCATTTTGCAAAGCTAAGCAAAGAGACTGTTGTCTTCGGTTGTTCCTGGACATTAAGTGGGCCGTCTAGTACAACATAATCATTCATAGTAGATCTTGGATGGCCAGTTTTCGGTAGGTTCCTCAAGTTTTCCGTATGTTCAAAGTTATAGAAAAATCGGCATTACGTCAATTTGGAAATTGGATTCCTATTTAAATAATTAAATATGTCTAATTTAATAGGTCGCACACCTGTTGTGCTGCGAGAGGCAGCAGTGACAATAGTGAACTTCACAATTTTTCACAGCAAAAAAAACAATAAATATTAAAATCAGATGCTGTTAAAAACAGTGCTGAAAAACCATGTCACCTAGCGTAAAAAACGACACATTTTTCATTGTGTCCATGGAATCGTGGAGAACGTTGCTCGATATCCTCAAAAATAACCTGCATATACCTTACATGGGTGTAATCAGAAAATTACTTCTCTTCCAAGTATTTAATAACATACAGGGTATTTAATTAGAAAAAACTGTCGAGACGCCATCAATCAAAGGAGCTAACATCAAACGAGTGTAAAGTACCAAATAAAATATTAACGATTTAGTAGAAGAACCTTCATAAAGTCAGGTTTTGAAGGACTATACGCTTTATCTATAAGCCATTCCACAACTTTTGCATCACAAAGAAACAATTGCCACTCAATCTAGATTACTTTGGCTGAAGTGCGGTCAAAGCCATCTTAATGATTCATATTATTTTGTTTTGATTTGTGGAAACAGGTATTTTCTCGTGGTTGTAACGTCCGTCGAGCAATCATCTCCAAATAATCCGCCATACTGCAGATCCATTCCAGTCCTCGATTAAATGTTTAATGCTACTTTCTTCTATGATTTCATACGAAATGAGTCACTGAATAACAGTAGCGAAACTAGCTCAGAATTAAAGATGGGTCGCTGGGTGGGCCACTAGTATTACGTTAGTAGACAACAAAAAAAATTGAGTTTCCCTCTTCCTTCAGCTACATGGGGTGGCAACAAACTTTCTTGACTCAACTTAACTGTAATTATATTTTTATTGACTAGCAGGTGGACACAAATGTGGTCTATAGATTGTTTGGGTGGGCCCTGGACCTCAGGACTCACCATTAGTTCCGCCACTGCTGAATAAATAGGAATATGTGAGATGCAGTATATTTACCCACTAGATGGACCCAATATATGGAGCTAATTTCAAGAGAACTTCATACATTTCATTTAATATATAGGGATAATTTTATGAAGTTCATGAATTATCGAGTATGGTCTAAATACTGGCCATAGAAAAACATTCATAAGTGGATGTTCTAAACATTGCTTCATGATAAATGTTCATCTTTTAGTTTCGACCGAATATGTGGGATTAATTTCGAGAGACCATTCATTTCATTTTATATGTGGAGATAATTTCATGAAGTTCATGAATTTAGGATTATGGCAATCAAAATATTGGTCATAGAAAAACATTCTTAAGTAGATGTTCTAATTATTACTTCATTATAAATATTCATTTTGTAGATTCAAGGTGTCGCTTAACCAAAAATAAGTTTAAAACAATACTTACATTTTCATACCTTAAAGAAGAATATTGTGGGAAGGAGCTCATCTGCTTTTTCTGCTCTGGTTCTTTAGCTTGCTGCTATAGCTGAAATTTCTACCACTTAATTTTAATTTTAAAATCCAATTAAAAATGTGTTTTACTTTTTTATTTCAGAAGATGCGTGTGTTCCTGGAACCTCATATAAAAAAGAATGTAACAATTGTAGATGCACTGAAACAGGTATTGAAATTTGTACGCTTAAATTATGTTTGAGATAGTGGGGATACATAAAAATTTTGTAGTATATAAATAGCTTGTAGATAGAATCAAATAAAATGTAATATAGCACCAACTTTTTTATTCTAGAATAAGACAATCAAGTTTCTATTCCCATTTAGAAGGAAGCATGTAACAAGTAACTTAAATGCGAAAAGATATACGCACTCGCAGAGGCATCAGGACAAGTTGATGATGACAAAAATATTAACGTCTCATTATTCCTACATCAACATATGCAATCACATATTTTCAGTGATATCATATTCAGTGTTGATTATCGTTGATTTAACCGTTTAAGAAATACATATTTTTGTCATCTTGGCACTAAGGGGCTGGACGACCAATATCGTCTCAAAAATGTCTAATATAAAAACCTGATTTATGATCTGAAATATACAGGGTGAACCATTAATAATGGGTCATAGTTCAAGGGTAGGTTCTTTGGACCAAAATAAGAGGATATAACCAAATATGCTCTAGTAAAATGTTGCTGTGGAAAAAGATACAGGGTGTCGAAAGTTGAAATTATTTTTGTCGTTTTTTTTGCAATAACTCAACCACCGCTTGACCGATCTTTACCAAATTTAGTAAGGAATATTTTTTAATCTAAGAAACAATAATTTATAGATCACATCACGTTAGACCATAGATGGCGCCGCAGTAGTTGTATCTGATGATGAATTTTTCTCATTCTTTTTGACAAAACGTTGTGGTATTTCTGAGTAGAAAATCTGATGAGGGTATCATTTTCACGTAAAAAAAGGTACACTTGGTAGAACTTGATAACTCTAACCGTTTTCGAGGAAACTGCCGTTAAAGATTTCAATAATTTTTTGAAAGACAAATTCAAATTTAATAAAACAAATTGTATTTATTGAATAGTGTGCTTCATGTACATCATTTAGCCATTTCATTTTGTTCTTGTGTTCCTCATGTTAATTTATCAAGTTCTTTAACTTCTTTATTTAAAATGCTTCGACATAATAATTTTTGAAATGAAGAAATAAGGGATATGATATGTGTTTACGCACAAAATAATTTTAGCGAGCGTACTGCAGCTAGGAGATACTCAGTGCAATATCCACATAGAAGGCAGCCCAATTATAAGATTTTCCAACCTCCGTTTCGTCGTTTGGGAGAAACGGGTTCATTTCGCCATAAAAATGATATAGGACGACCGAAACGATTTACTCCAGATCAAAAACTAGAAATTTTAGTTCGTCTGGATGAAGTTCCTCAAGTCAGCTCAAGTCGTTTATTAGCGGCAACAAGAGTGAGTAAACAATCTGTTCTAAGAGTCTTACGCAAAGAACGATTCTACCCACATCACTTCACTCCTGTACAAAATTTAATTCCAAGGAATCTTCTACCAAGGTTAGAATTTTGATAATTTCATTTTTTCTCAATAAACACAACAGAGATCGAAATTTTGTTAAGAACGTTTTATTTACCGATGAAACAACTTTTATTCGTCGAGGCGTTTTTAGCAGGAGAAATAGCTATTACTGGGAAATAGAAAATCCTCATGCCGTTAAAGAAAGGCATTTTCAGCACAAACATAAGATTAACGTTTGGTGTGATATTATCGGCGATCAGTTATTGGGACCATTTGCCCTTCCTTCAAATTTATTAGTATTATCTGTTTTTTCTTCGAAATACTCTTGCTGATATATTAGATGATTTCATGTTAGACATAAGGGGCAGAATGTGGTTTATGCAAGATGGAGCTCCCCCTCATTTCTCTATTGCAGTCAGATATGTGACTTTCCCTCACAGATGGATCGGTCGAGGAAGTGAATTTGATTGGCCACCAAGGAGTCCTGATTATAATCCTTTGGATTTTTATGTGTGCGGACATATGAAGCCATTAGTCTATGCAAATACTATCAATTCAAGAGAAGAACTGTGGGACCAAATACAAAACGCAGCCAATTTTATTAGAGGATTGCAAAATGTATTTTTCAATGTAAGAAAATCTTTTATCAAAAGAATTAGAAAAGGCATAGAAGTAGGTGGAAACCATATCGAACAGTTACTCTAAGTTTAGCAATAAGTTCATAAGAAAGTGATTGAGAGTTTACGTTGTTGTTGCGCTTTTGTTTTTACTTACGTTTTATACTTTCTCCATAAAATAAATTTAATGAAACAAATTGTTTCATTAAATTTCAAAAAAGAGTAATGGAATCTTTAACGGCAGTTTCCTCGAAAACGGTTGGAGTTATCAAGTTCCACCAAGTGCACCTTTTTTACGTGGAAATGACGCCCTCATCAGATTTTTTAGTCAGAAGTATCACAACGTTTCATCAAAAAAAATATGAAGAAAATTCATTATCAGATACAGCTCCTGCGGTGCCCTCTATGGCCTAACGTGATGTGATACATAAATCATTGTTTCTTAGATTAAAAAATGTTCCTTTACCAAATTTGGTGCAGATGGGTCAAGAGGTTGTTGGGTTATTGCAAAACGAAAAAAATAATTTCTACTTTGACACCCCGTACCTTTTTCCACAGCAACATTTTACTAAAGTATATTTGGTTATATTCTCATATTTTGGTCCAAAGATCTACCCTTGAACTATGTCCCAATATTAATAGTCCACCCTACGTATTTTCTAATAGAAAACGAACAACTATTATGAATCACCAACGCTGGATTACCCTATACGCTAATTACGCACAGGCGTAAGGCGGCAGATTTTTAGGGGCGGCAGGCAAAATCAGAATAATAAAAATTCGCTCGACTGCACAACTTGCACTTATATAACTTTGTAACTTGTAACATGATAATGAATAGACATAATTTACTATGCCGCTTTTATCATATTTAGAAATTATTATATATATATATTTATTATTATATAAGTAAATCACAACTTACACTTTTTTATTTAATGTGAAATTAGCTACTTTCCTATTATTATTAGAGGCGGAAATTTTAGGTTTGCGTAAAGCGGCAAATACTTTAATCCGTCACTGTGAATCACCACGTTTATTTGTTAAATGTTGATCTTGTTAAGTTATGACTGCAAAACACGGGGTTCAGTGATGTTGAAATAAAGTTTTGAAGTCAATTTTGGATAAACGAATTCATAACTAAAAAATTATCAATTATAAAGTTTTACATGTACATGTGTGGTTGGAAAGGGCATTTATTCCGGTCTTAAAAACACCATTAATATTTGTATATTTAATCTAGCTTGTTATACCGGGTGTTTCAATAAGAGCGCAATATTGCAAGGTTCAATAAATCATGGTTTTCTGTAGCAAAGTATTGAAATATTTATTGAGTTATAATGTAGACATTTGGGAAATATGTATGGAACAACACATCTGGTAAATGGCCGCCACAGCCTTGCTGGCACATGCGCACTCTTTTGGCGTAAAATTGAATAACGATGTTGCATACATGTAACGGTATTTCATTGATATTACGTCTAATTTCGGCCTTCAATGCTTCGGTGGTCATGGGCTTGTTGGCATAAACCTGTGACTTCAGATAATCCCACAGACAAAACTCCAAAGCTGTTAAATCACAAGAGCGTGGCGGCCAATTCTGGTAAAAAACCGAGAGGCAACACGACGAAATGACTCGTGCATTCACTGTCAATGTTTCATGGACGGTATGGCAAGTGGCACCGTCCTGCTGAAACAACATGTCGTCGAGAGCAATATCTTCCAATTGAGGCACAAGAAACTGGGTTATCTTAGCACGATAACGTTCGCCATTCACCATTACTGTATTACTTGCCTCATCTTCGAAGAAAAACGGCCCAATGATTCCTCCAGACCACAATGCATACCAAACGGTGACACATTTTGGATGCATTGCTTTCTCATGAATCATTCGTAGATTTTCTGAACCTCAAATGCGGCAGTTTTGCCTATTAACGAAGCCATCGAGGTGAAAATGGGTTTCATCACTGAAAATGATGTTGTTCAAGGATCCAATTGATGAATTCTCTTCGCTGTACATGGTCCTTTGGCAGAAGTTGTTGACTCAATTGAACTTTGTAGGCATGAATATGCAAATCTTTAGTGAGAATACGCTGAAGAGGGGCTGTTGTAACGTCTAATTCTTGTGCACTATCGACAGCACTGGACTTTCGGCCGTTTGTTCTGCACGACCTCTATGAGCTCGTGTCGTGTTTCACATCACTAACCGAACCAGTACTTTCGATTTTTCGATTATTCTTTTCACAGTATATGAATGAGGAACATTATTTCCACCGAAAATTGAACGTACTTTACGAATCGTGGCAATCAAACTTTCACCATTTTGATAAAAATATTTAACAATCAGGACACATTGTTCTATCGTGTAATGCTCCATGTTTACTAACTTCCATCTGTCTCCTATCAACCCGGCATGTCATAATCCTGTGACATCATGACAGCTAAACTGGCGCGCAATTCAAATCTTGCGCCCTTATTGAAAAACTTTTATAAAAAAATTTTTCATTATGTTTAATTTGTGGGTTGCATTCCAAGACAGAATATCTTGGCTCTGTGTCTAGCCAATTTTCGTTCTCTGGAAGCCCTGTATGGAGCAAAATGTGTCTGAACTAGAATACAATATGTAGTGGGGATGCACTATGTCGACATAGGCAAGGTAATTTCAGTCAGGATGGGCACTATGTCCAAGTTGTAATATTTTGTGGATCATATGTCGACACACGAGCAAAATATCACAATAGTCACTGTGTCCAAATTGCAACAATTTGGTTTCTTGTGCCTATTTTGGAATATCAGACTCAATTTAGTTACATTGTTCCCTTCACAGAATTCAGAGTCATCTGGCTGTCGGAACATGTATGTTATTTGCTTCATACTTCAGTTACTATAAATATACCGTGTCCCAAATTCGATGCTCACCATTGCGATCTTAGAAACGGTAAAAGCTGCAAGGTCGGTTAAATAAAATAAGTTTTAGCTAATTTTATACTGATTCCAAATCCGTTAATAAATCACGGCTAATCAAAACCGTTTTTAAGATTTTCCAAAAAAAAAACAAAATTTGTGATTTCTCTTTTTGGTTGTGGCCAAGTAATCCTTAGTCATACAGATTTTAGACTTTTACATTATTAGGACAGTTTTTGGAGACTAATATTTTTGTCTAGAAGCTAATGCTCGATAGTCTTTTGTTTTCGAGATATCCGAGGTAACTTTTGTTTTTCTTATAGCAGCCATATTAGATTTTTCGGTTTTCAGATTGCGCTTAAAATAAGCTTTCAGACCGTGTAGCTCTTATGGTTTCCGAGATCGCAATGGTGAGCATCGAATTTGGGACACACGGTATAACGTTTGTCACAAAACTGTATTGTTAAAACTTAAAAGAAAATGTTTTTAATTAAATATAAATTTCTGCGTCTGCAGATGAATTTTGTTAATAACTAAATTAGCTGAACTGAAAAGAAAAGCTAGGGTATTTTCTGAAATTATCTACTTAGGATATTAAAATCATTGTTAAAATAATGTAATATTGCTTATAATCAATTCGATTTTAAAATTTTCCCTACAAGACGGATTCATAATTAAAATTACATTTAAATTAGGGCATCCTCTAGAAGATATGCTCTGAACTAACTGGCAGAAATAAAACGTAAAGTATTAAAGATGCCGCTTCTAAATACTACTAGATTTTGATAAAGTT
This sequence comes from Rhamnusium bicolor, assembly GCA_029963845.1. NCBI lineage: Eukaryota > Metazoa > Arthropoda > Insecta > Coleoptera > Cerambycidae > Rhamnusium > Rhamnusium bicolor. The sequence goes on from JANEYF010002289.1 coordinate 764,773, forward strand.
GAACCAATGTCCGCGATATGGCGCTAGTAGTCACCATGAACAAAGTTATAAGAATGATTAATAGAGCCAATTTGCTATAAAAAAATTACTTAAAAAATATACTACCTATAGCAAATTTTTATAATCGTTTGTACATTTACAGGAAAAATTATTATAACAAAAAAACATGTATTTTTTATGACACACAAGGACTGTTTATATGACGGAAATAGTATATTTATATATCTATGATCTAAGATTAAAATTACTTATGTCAAATTTAAGAATAAGAAAGTATTATGAGAACTGATATTAATATTACTTATTAGTGACACTTTTCCCAGGAAATGTAGGAAAATTAAGTTTTTAATTCAAGTTCTTAAATTTTAAAACATTATATACATTTTATCCCAGGATAAACAGTGGGAAACCCAGGATAAACAGTGGGGAAACTATACTATTAAATTTTTAATATAATTGTATATATTTTGCACAAAAGATAGTTACATATTATAATGGCTCTCTGAGATAAACCTTTTTTTTTCACTATTATTACTCTTGAACGATGACACTTTTTTTTTTAAACTAGTTACTTATGACATAAGGATAAAAAATGCAGTTTTTTAGTCCGTGTACACTATATTCATTCGATTGTATGAACAAAACGATAAAATTAATCTATTATATTTATTTTAATTGAAAAAATCTGATCGTAATAGACTTCACGTCACGTTGACACCATCTAATAACAACATCATGACAGTTTGTTTCATTTGTTATTGATCATTATTTTGTTTAAAACTGTTTACCGTCTAAAAAGTACTTTTCGTCCTACGACGAAATAGCTATTTTTCTGAAATCGCTCAAAAATGTCTACTTTCTTTGCGCAATTTGAGATCCCAAAATACGCTATTCTAGTATTTTAGTTAGTTGCTAAGCAACCATCATAAAACAGTACGAGAAAGTTACTTTTTCGACCTAAGCCGGGAAAGGAACTCACGTACAGGTTTTTTATATACCATATGTCTAACACCTGGTCAGTTAGGAATAGGATACGAACGATCTGCGAACTAGGATGAAAAGAGACGGAATAAGACACACCAAGAAAACATAGGGGCAGGCTCGGTCTATGTCCCATCAGCCAGCTAGAACTCTGGTGGTGTTCCAAACACCCGGATTTCGTCATCAATGTCGATTTTAAATATTTTTTAGCACTTACAGTTATTAAAGTGAAATAAGCACTGAATCAGACTTTTATCACAACAATAAATAAACAATGATTGTCAAAGTAATGATTTCATAAGCAATTAGATTGTAATGAAAAAATGTTATGCATTAATGAAAATTCCTTAATTTGTGATAATATTGATTGCGATTTTAGAAAAAATAGTATGTGTACCTCGTAGTAAAAGCACATTCCCGGACTTCAATGCTTGTTACATCGTCGTCCGTAAATGTATTGCTTTTACTACCAAATACATAATGTGCTATTTCCTAACAAGTGCTGAAAGTGGTATGTTTCCGCACGCTCGTAGAAAAATTACTTTTCGTCCGGGAATTGTTATCGCCTAGCAACCAAAGCAAATAGTAATATCTATTATGAAAAGATGATCTTTTGATCCAAATATAAGAACCAAAAAACGTCACTTTTTAATTCAATCGAATTAAAAATGCATTTATTTTACAAAGTTCAAATATTAAAGTTTCTTCCTACATAATTCAGTAAAGAACTTCAGAAACAACAATAATGGGCTCATTTACAATTAATTTTTCTTCTGATAGTTAGCACTGCGTTTAGCAAATGTGACCAAAATTTTATTTATCAGACATGTCGACGTTTCGTATATTGTGATACATGCTCAGGACTATTTAAATTATTTTCCTGTTAAGGTATATATAGTGATTTCACGAGAGAATCACGTTCGTCTAGTTTAAGAAAAATCTCCCGGACTCTATCCGTCCTTTTCTATATTAATTGTCTTTAACCAAAACTGACATATTTGCAGTCTTGGCCACAAAGAATCTTTAAATAACCTTGTGATCAAAGCTATGCGTAGAATCGAACTTTTGGGCAGCAAAACGGTTAAATATTGTTGTGAGGCTCATCTTAATGTAAGAGACAGTTTTAAATTGTTTTTAGCTTAAAAAGACATGGAAAGTTACATGTAGGTATTTCAAGTTAATGAAAAATGTGACAATAAAATTAAGACCTGGTATTATACACATATCTTTTAATTGTCAGAAAAACCGCGTTTTTAAAAAGACCAAAACAAATGGCATTAGATGATCCTTTCACTATTGACAAATTAGAAGAATTTGCTTCTATATAATTATAATTAATTGTATTATATTACACATTATTAATGGCACAGAATAACATATAATACGCTTAGTAAACAACCTAAAAATAGCGTGGTTTTATTAAATGTGTCAGTCATATACTGTTCTCGTGTATTTGTTGCGGACGAACTTAACTAAATAGGATCTGCTGACGGCATTCTGACGTGTTCCGGCCGGACAAAGCATTTTATTATTCAAATACAAATATCTCTCAATTTTCGTTCAATCGACATTTTTTTGGGCTGTTTGTACATGAAGCAGTTCATAAATATTGATAAAATGGGAAAAATAATGTTTCACTAAATGAACCTATTAGAGAAATCAAATGGTTCTTAAAAATGTGCACAGCCCTCCCAAGAGTATAACCAAAACTAATAGTTTCTTATATCAAAATTCGGTTGAGGTATGTACTGTTATCAAATTTGGCATGTGGTTTCATTAAAATTCTATGCTACCATATGAAGCTCTTGTATGGGGTACCAGCAGTGGTGGCTGGTGAATTTTGGTTATAATATATTTCAGTATTGGAGCATGAAACCCAAGCAATATTTTAAGGCACGACTATCAGTATTGAATGAAGAAGTTTTGCAGAAAAAGAGATTGAGAAAAAAGTTACAAAAATGCGCTGCTACACCAGATTACTTCCAGACCATTAGTAAAATATTTGCATACTATTTTTTTTTTCATAATCAGAAGGATCATCCCGTTTTTTGGTTTTCGAACATTTTGATTTTTTAAAGTTTTGAAATTTAAGTTTTTCATTATGTATATTTCAAAATGTCATAACTTTAAGAAAAAACAAAATTTTGGAAAACCAAGAAAAAAGGGTTAAACATTTTTCTTTTAATTACGAAAAAAAAAATAGTTTACAAATATTTTATTGATGGTCTAGGAGTAATCTGGGGTGGCAGTGCATTTTTGTAACTTCTTTTTTCAATTTTTTTTTTGTAATACTTTTTTATTCACTGATAATTGTACCTTAAAGGATTGCTTGGCTATGCGCCAATATTGAGATATGCTATAAGCTAGATCCACCAGCCGTCACTGGGTATCAGTGCTGCTAAACACTCTCAAAAAATACTGAATATCTTCTTGACAATGAGAAATGTCGTATTTACAAAAACTATGCGTTCCTGACCCTGAGAAAAATCTATAAAAATTATTCAGACAGATTATTAGACAACCAAACAAAGGAAATGTGTACCAGAGTTTTCGAAAAACATCATGAAAAACAAACTAGATACCGCGACCTCGAAAATGAGCTCAGAATGTCTGCTGGGTCAAGATAGTTTTCCAGTAATCACTGAAACCTACGCAAAATGTGTAGAAAACAGTGATCTACGGTCCTCTCCTATTTAGGGCATATGATTCTGGAATCTACCACTAATACTGGCGGATGTGGGAAGTTATATTTACCAGCATGGTCCCATAAGTGCGTAGACCACGAGGGGACTGTCCAGCGTTTGTTAACACAAAAAAAGGTAGTAATTTATTTACCAAAACAAAATAGACCGTTTGAACCAAATGAGTAGTAATATATATACAGAGTGTCCCAGTTTTAAACCGAAAAACTGTAACCGTTGAAAATATGATTCTGAGTTCCTATGAACCCATGCCCACAAAACTTTATAACCGAGTTACAGGGTGTTAAAGTTTAATTTTTTTTTAAATTTTCAAATTATATCTTGGAGGGAATGGTTACTATCGACTTCCAATTTTGTACTATTTATAACGGTATCTGGCCCAATAAAAATAGTGAATAAAATCATAAATCTATTCACCAGCGGCGTACAGAGGGGTAAACGGAGACCCCTGTTAGTATACTTACACCCTATTTTTATTGGGCCAGATACCGTTACAAACAGTACAAAATTGGAAGTCGATAGTAACCATTCCTTCCAAGATATAATGTGAAAACCTTAAAAAAAATTAAACTTTAACACCTTGTAATTCGATTATAAAGCTTTTGCGGGCATTGGTTCATACGAACTTTTTTTCTCAAAATCATATTTTCTATCAACGGTTACAGTTTGCCGATTTAAAAATGGGACACCGTGTATATTTTTAGCTTTATCTTAATTATATAAATTATATAATTCGGACGAATATTTTTACCAGAAAACTTTGCACTGAAAATATAAGCAGCGGTTCTGGCTCTATCATTATTGCGATAATACAATTATTATTTTAAAATTTTATTTCTTTAGAGAATAAAAAAATTGACACAAGAAATTAAAATGGATGAAGCAGAAGTGCTTTCTTCTACATTGCAAATGAACTTTAACTTATTTTATACAATTTTTTTTTGTTTCTGATTTGTTTTACATCTTGTACTGGAAAAATGTAAACATGCGTCAGTTTAAATCTTTCGTAAGCACTTAAGCACTGCAGAAATATTATCTATCAAATATTTTAAATAATCACACAATCGGTCTCAGTGCTAAAAGACTATTTAAGTGATGTATCACTCAATCCTATTCCCATTTGAAGATGTTTAAAGGTGGTTCTACAGAGGAAGGGGAAGCAGGGACAGCTGAGGGTTTTATGTCAAGAAATGTCCCCCTAAAAATAAAAACCGGCCAGTCACGGCATTACTCTTCAAATAAGAGTTATTCAGAGTGTTTCGTTTTAAATAAGACACTATGTATTTAATAGACATTAAGCATAAAATATACTTAAATGCGAATATCAACCAAGAGCTACTGTAAAGGAAAACCAAAGATAAATAAATTATCAATGCTTCGACACGTTTAAGGATAATTCTATTTGCCTTGTTATATAAATTTACATTTTATTTTAAAGGAAATTTGAATTTTATCTATGGGCTCCATCTGCGTGGGAGTGTTTTCGGCAATATAGTGAAATCTTGAATACATTATACCCAAAATATCATTGAATGTGAAAGAAAAGTGTTATTCGCTATTTCTGGCTCAAAAGAAGACATAAATGTCTTTGTATAGCGTACTAAAAATATCCAGTTTACGTCTTGGAAGCAATTCGCTGTATTTTTTTAGTCTTAAGTTGTGTCCTAGAGTTACATACTAACTGTAGAGAAATTGTCGGAACAAAAACTAAACTATAAAATACGCTAATTAGTCAACGTCATCAGCTTATAGCACAGTGTTTCAATTGTTGCTAAAAATCCATGAACATGAAAGTGTTAAGAGAAAAGGATGGTGCAAATATTTTTGTTATTACATATTATGTAACTTTCTGCAACATGGTTCTATTATATGGTATGTCTTAAACAAAATTGAATTTGGTACTCTTTGGTTATTCTTTTTAAAACACAATGTGGAATTTAAGCCAAAGTTGTGGGTAACCTATCGGCGGATAAGTTCCACTTATTCTCAAGGACACATATTTAAATTATTTTCTTTGAATGTTTTCAAGCACAATTACTTGCATTTCGTATTTGGGATATTATATAATGGAGCAATATGAAGATAGAAATTCATTACTTGCTTGAAAATCTCTAGAATTATATTATATATATGCAAATTATAAAACCCACACTTTTTTAACTTTAGCAACAATTGTATAAATGTTGTCATTAAATGGAAGATTGGGGTCAAATATAACATCCAAATCACTGAACACACTGGGAAATTGCAGACAGGTGCCCTCGAAGGTGTAGGAAAATAAGTGATTCTTTTTACGGGAAAAAGACGATATATTGAATTTATAATTTACAGTAAGAGCTAAGCTTAAATTACATCAATTGCAAACTATTTCAAGATTGTGTTGTAAATATTCAGACCATAAAATTAGTGATTGATCAGTAGATCTTCATGTCATCTGCATAAAGCAATTAATTAAAACTTAAGGCTAAAGTTATATCATTAATATAAATATTAAATAATAGTGGCTCCAGTATTGAACCATGTAGTACCCTGAGAAAGTTTCAAAACGTATTTTAGTGGTAACTCTGACATTGTACGAACTGAAGCCTATTAACAACATTTGAAGAGAGTATGTAATTTGTCCAGAGACAACTACAAACTCAAGTTTAAGCCATACATAATGATAATGATAAAAAACACGGATATAAAATTAAAAATTTCTTTGAATTCATCAGGTTCCACCCTGTAAATGTATATTTCCTTGTTGTCATTAACTGAATTTAACGTATTGCGTACATCGCATAGGTACCAACTTTTTAGTTGCGAACACGATCGTTGGTTCTTCCTCAGAATGTTGCTTAGGGATCACACTTTCTGACGACAATTCAGTGTTTACATTATTTAAACACATGAACAAACGTGGGTAAGGAAATGTCTTTACTATTCATAATTTTCAATTTTCAAGTTCCCAAAGTGATGAAGAACCTATTATTCCCTCACGGCGATATGGACATCGTTGTCTATGCTTATTTTCCAATTTTTTAAAATGACTGAAACTTGGAAGTCAAATATCTCGAAAACTTTCGTCCTCAACATGCCACCAGTGTATGCAAAAAAGCGTCCTCTGTACGAATCCACGAAAATAGTATGTTGCAAAAAAATTTCGATGATGTCATAGTTCGAAAACAAAACACAATTAAATATTTGCCATTTATCTGAAAAGATTCTTTTTTTCAAAAATGAAATTGATCAGTGTGAGGATTTATTGCGAAAACTTTCCTGGAAATTTTATTGATTTTATTCCACAAATTATCATAGTCAAAATTAAGACAAGAAATATGTACTTGTTACAATTTTTAAGTTATGTATGTACTTTTTAAATCTGTATACGTTTATAAATTTATGACTATATAGTATAATATTTTATGAATAGTACAGTGATTTAATCGTGTTTTGAAAATTATTGCAAATTTATTTTCCGGACGCGATACCGACATATATTCTGATATGACGCAGATATTTTAAAATGTTCATTTTCCACATGCATTCAGTCTTGATATTTCCCCCTTAAGATATTATATGAATTGTACATAAATATTTGTATGTACTGCTACATTTTATATATATAAATTTATGTCTATACCAGTGTCAGTCATAAATCTTTTGAAGTGTATGAGGTATGGAAGATATTTCACTAAATTATATAGCTTATTACTTTCTTTTTAAAATGTTCAATCATAGAGATGTGATTTAGTGAACATTATGCTGTAGCAACAACGTTAATATGAAAATGGAAGTTTTCAGTAGATAATTGATTTTGGGATTATATCCAGCCATTTCTCAGTCTATTTATAGATATGACAAAAAAAAGTAATCCACATACACCGTGTCTTAAAATCTTCTGCAAACTGTTGCAGACGTTAGTTTTATGCAAGAAGAATAAACTAACAAGGAGTGCTTAATCAGGCTTTAGCCAATCAAAACTTAAAGCGTCACGGTGACGTAATTGGTAGCCAATTAGAGGCCCAAAACATAATATAGCTGTCCCAAATTATTGCACTGAAACAATCTTAAATCAATACAATGATTATAGATGTGGCTGAAGACAATCAGAATCAGAAACGAGAAACGATTTTTAACAGTGGATCAGTTGAATAATGCTCTTGAAGTTAAAATCCTAATACTATTTGTAATATGTTCACATTTAACAAGATAATAGAACATAAATAATCCAAGATACTCTACTTCAGATTTAACGAAAATATGAATTTAAGAGGGTGAAACACCCTAGAAACTAATTAAAATTAATATAACTTTTGTCATACAACTTGTAACACCTACAGATTAGACAAGATGATAAAAAATAAATATTCCAACATGCTCTATTTCGGATTTGCCGTAAATCAGAATATAAGGGGGTGAAACACCCTAGAAACTAATTAAAATTAATATAACTTTTGTCATACAACTTGTAACACCTACAAATTAGACAAGATGATAAAAAATAAATATTCCAACATGCCTTATTTCGGATTTGACGGAAATCACAATTTAAGGGGTGAAACACCCCAAAAACTACTTAAATTAATATAACTTTTGTCATACTACTTGAAACATCTATAGATTAGACAAGATGATAAAAAATAAATATTCCAACATACCTTATTTCGGATTTGCCGGAAATCAGAATATAATGGGGTGAAACACCCTAGAAACTAATTAAAATTAATATAACTTTTGTCATACAACTTGTAACACCTACAAATTAGACAAGATGATAAAAAATAAATATTCCAACATGTCTTATTTCGGATTTGCTGGAAATCAAAATATAAGGGGGTGAAACACCCCAGAAATTACCTAAATTAACATAACTTTTGTCATACTACTTGCAACACTTACAGATTAGACAAGATGATAAAAAATAAATATTGCAACATGTCCTCTTTCAGATTTGACGGAATACAGAATATAAGGGGGTGAAACACCCTAGAAACTAATTAAAATTAATATAACTTATTGTCATACAACTTGTAATACCTACAGATCAGACAAGATGTTAAAAAATAAATATTCCAACACACCTTATTTCCGATTTGCCGGAAATCAGAATATAAGGGGGTGAAACACCCTAGAAACTAAATAAAATTAATATTGCTTTTGTCATACAACTCGTAACACCTACGGATTAGACAAGATGATAAAAAATAAATATTCCAACATACCCTATTTCGGATTTGCCGGAAATCAGAATATAAGGGGGTGAAACACCCCAGAAACTACCTAAATTAATATTACTTTTGTCATACAAATTGTAACACCTACAGATGAGACAAGATGAAAAAAATAAATATCTATTATTAGTATTTATTTTTTATCATCCATTACTTAATGTTTACTTCAGCGGAAACAGAAAATATTTAAACCTATTTTTATTTATGAAAAAACCATTGAGGCCTACTTACCTAGGTTCCAAAAAATTACCCTATTATAATGTTGATGCAGTAAAACGTGCATGCACAAAAGTCTGTCTTATATGATATAGTTCTGTCACTTAAAACTTCTAGGTATTTTCATTAAATATAATAATAAAGTAATAAACATAATTAACATAAAATCAGTAAAATCGTAATTAAAAATCACACAACCTGCCATTAGTAATACCACTAAAATAAACGGTCATTGTGTCTATATTTCCTTACTTTGTTAAATGGGGATTAAACACTCCTTGTTAGTTTAATCTCCTTGAGTATTATGGTGGTGTCTCCGAAAGAGGAAATTGGCAAATTTTGGTGATAAGCATTAAACATTGGTAAACGTATGATATAAGTTAGGAAATATACTAATCGACACATTTTCCTTCAGTATTAATTGATTTTATCTACCATTATTTCAATTCTTCGTGTCGTTATGGTACTTCCTTATTGTAATAAGAAGAACTACCATAGCTAAAACTTGAGAATTCCCATTGTGAAAATAAAATAAATTTGCCATGCGGACAGAGTGGTGGGTACTAAAAAAATTGATGAATATTTAAAATTTGAGTGGTAACTAATAAAAACTGCAGCTAAATGACATAGAAGTAAACCCTAGATTATTTCAATATTATTAATTTTTTTACACACTAAGTAACAATCACAGTAATCAATTGGTGGCTTCATGTTCCCATGTGCCAACTTTGGGGCTTCAATGAACACAGGCCACACATAAAGTTCTACACTACCCATTTCCACCTGGTAAATACAAACAAAATGAAAAAAGGGCTACTCATAATGAATTCCAAACGTATATGTCATATTAGCCTTTCTTTTTAACCAAAGTTGTAACGAAGTGATTATTTTATAGAATTAAAATATGTAACTAGGTGCTATTTGTCTGATTCAAAATATATTCATTAATAATAGTATAATTAATATTTGTAAGATAGGTAGTAGTAATCCGCTTGTATAAACAATTCAAATATGCCGAGCTGCAGACAGTACGTAAATCGCGAAACGCGAATCGCGCATATTGTCCCCGGCACTCCTGTGCCCGCACAAAAGTGAAGGACCCCGAGATTGAAAACAAACAAGTTAGTTTCCGTCTGGCCACTGCCCGAAGAACCACGCCGACCAACATATCCGTAAAAGGTGACGTAGTTGCCATATTCCGCGCATGACTACCGCGTCTTCTCCTACTTCTGCTTTCGGCAGTGTTTAGTAGCTTGAGGATTTTTCAGAGCGTCAACGAGAGTCCGTTACTACCGCCAGTACATAGCAGACGTGCCGACACCGACCGCTCCGTAAAACCAGAAGTAGCTCAGGATACGGAAGTAGGTATCAAGGTTTGATAAATAAAGGTTTGGTAAATAAAAGGTATTACTTGGCTGGTGTGTATTTTTCGGAAATTGTTTAGAGTTTGTAAAACGCGACCGCCCCATCCATGGAGTCCGCAAGCGTAAAACCGTATCCACGAACTACCGGGTGTCCTCCAGGCTACCTGAGCACGTCATATTCTGCAGGGTGACTTGGAGGCACTAGATTCGTAACCGCGTTATACAGGATGTCCTCCAGGCTACCTGAGCACGTCATATTCTGCAGGGTGACTTGGAGGTACTAGAATCGTAACCGCGTTATACAGGGTGGCCTCCAGGCTACCTGAGCAGGTCATATTCTGCAGGGTGACTTGGAGGTATGATTATTTCAGTTTGACATTACCGTAGTCTCTTTAAATTTCCAACCGTTAGACTTGCCACTCCTCCCCCCGAAACCGTCACCGCTAACTACCGGGCGTCCTCCAGGCTACCTGAGCACGGCATATTCTGCAGGGTGACTTGGAGGTACTAGATTCGGCATATCATAAGTCCGGAACCATCCATTAGCCAAGCCATAGTACATAAAAGCCATAGTAAGTCATAGTCATAGTATGCTTGTATTAACGCTTGCTTCTCCTCCTGGTATCCGTCCGTCGTCTGTTTATGGCCGATTCATTATTGCTGGTCACCTTTTTTACTGCTTAATCACCGGATTACCGTGCCGCACCGCTTGTGCGCCCACTTACTGTCCCCGCTCGCCTGTAATTAAGACCGTTTGTAGTATAAGTTGTAAATAACCTAGTACTATAAGAACCGTTAGCCGTAGACTAGTTACTAAGATGTATATATAGTGTAAATAATAATTAGTGTATAGAATCAATGTTAATATATTGAATGAGAGTCGTTTCATTAACTGTAGTGTGTAAGTTACCTTTTTCCGACCCCTGGCTTATCCGTTTCTTCACTGTAGTTGCCCGGCCTCTATCGTCCCGCCGATAGAGTAAAGTGGTGTTTCTGCACTCTAAACAGAAACTGGCGCCCATGATATCCGTACCGTGAGCACCGCCGTAGTTTTGGGCGTCAAAGTGACACTTCTGCTCGTGTGAAGAACAGAAGGTTGCGTCATAAAGTTCGGTTTTAATATAGTAGAAACAAAAAAATATTGAGATTGTAACTGGAGGGAATATTTTCTTAAATGTATATTTTCTTTCTTTAATTTCAATATGTTTTTGCTACTAATGTTACTAGTATGAATGTTATTATTCAATCCAATGCCTTTTTGCATGTAGTTAAGATAACTAGTTGTTCTAATAGTTTTTGCTACAAAACAATGACTTCAGAAGTCATTGCTACAAAATGTATTTGAAATGCCGGATTTAATTCAATGTCTACTTAAATATTTCATATTAGCTGATTCAAAATGACAGTGTAAAATGTAGGATATTATAGGTGAATTATTATTGTATCAATTTATCATATTAGGTTCGAAAGGATGCTTACATAATACCCAAACAGATCATTTATTTTTTCTAGAAATATATGATGTATTATTATAATAGTCACTTATCTTAATATTACATAAAAATTAAGAGAAATGTCGTCCCTGCAATTTCTAAAAAAATCCAGCGTATACTTACAATCGCAGTTTCTATTTGAATGAACTGAAAAATTAAATATCCACTTCCCACTGATGCAAATATATATGAAGAAAACCTGTATATAACTTGTTTACTGCATAATATAGACAATAATTGGAGTTACCATACTCCCACCATTGCCATGTCTCCTGCCTCCGTACTAAGCGTACGAGTAGGTTTTGTATTAACATTATTTTTGATTTCAAACACAATAAAAGATAATTGAAAAATGTGTTTTGTTCTTTTTTAAGTATGTACAGTGTGTTTATTAAACAATGGGCCAAATTTCAACAGTGGCTTTCTTTGGTGAAAATAAATCGATTTAGAGCAAATTGTGTTAGCAATAACTTAAAAAGTTGCAGGTTATCAAATATAACTGTCGCCGAACTTACTACTTTTCATTAATTATCATATTATAATATTTGACCGCAGGATCTGTTCAAATTCTGCATAAGTTAATATACCAAAATGAAATCACCAATACCTCCAGTGCTTTCGAGTGATTGTTTATAATAAACTGACTTTATCAACTTTGGATATTACAGAATCCACTAAATAAAATACAAGGTAAGATATATTGTGTCGTACATGCCTACACATATTAACTAAGGCTGGGAATCGAATACGAATAATTCGAGTATTCGAATACGAATCATTCTAATGGAAATTATTCGATTATTCGAAATATTCGAATACTCGAATATATTCGAATATCCGAATATCCGAATACTCGAATATTCAAATATTCGATTCTATTTGAGTACATTTGAATAATAAAATATATTATTAAATTATGTACGAATCAATATGCAATATGCATCCAACCAAAGTAGGTAGATAGTAGGTATAGGTAGGTACCTATCCTAAAATCCAAATATATAAATAGATCACATTAGTGGCACGTTTTACTCCCAGTCAAACTATTCCATCTCTTTCTCGCCTCGACCTTTTTTCTTACTGTACAAAGGCAGGGGTTAAAATTAAATTTTAAATTTTAGAAAACTTGTAAATATTTAACTATTGACTTTTCATGTATTTGTTTTACCTTCACAATTTGCGTCTATTCAAAACATTCTAATTTTAGAGCACTTTTATTTTTTTCGAAAAGGAAAAATAGTTATGACACAGAAGTATAATAAACTAGCTCTGTTTTCGTTTTATTTAAGCTTCAATAGTTAAATGTGAACAACAGCGCCTCAATCCTAAAATAAAACACTAACTAAATAATTCTGACCCTTAAAGCACATGTACAGGAGACATGCACTATTGTGGGTATGGAAAGCAAATCAAATTGCCTACTTAGTGGATTACGTCACGACTATTATTGTGATCTATCCAACCAAATACTCAGATAGAGTATTCACTATTCACTAGTATTCAGTGCTATACCTATTAATAATGAATATTCGAGGATCGGGATTATTCGGATACCTATTCAAATAATTCGGATTATTCGAGTATTCGAATATTCGAATTATTCGAATAGGTATTCGAATAATTCGAATTATTCGAATATCCGAATACTAGAATAATTCGAATAATCCAAATATTCGAATATCCGAATAGTTCGATTATTTGAATATTTTTTCGAACGAATATTCGAATACTAAAATCTGGAAAATTCCCAGCCTTAATATTAACCCTCTAACAAATAACCTGCAGCAAATCTTGATTTTGACGTCATCAGTACCTGAATTCCGAGCTCTACTTATAAGTTCCTTCAAGCTTACCATGGATATTTTTGTTATCAATTTTCATTTTTATTCCAGCCCTTGTCCCTTTCGACTCTTTCTCAAAACAGTAATCACCCTATATTTGTGTATCACTGAATTATAGACATTTTGCTGTTTGCAAAAATGATTTCAGAAGACGATAAATTAAAGAAATATATAATTGATTTGTAATACCTAAGAATTACAATGCTTCTTCATTTTCTTTTTTATCACATCTGAAAGATAATTACCATAACAACCCTCTTCGCCCAAATTATCAATCTCGACTAAAAACTTGTATAATCAAAGTTAAATTAATTAATATTAAAATTATCTCTGTTAAGTTGATTCCAATACATGTAGTACGAGAATATTCGTACAATAACTGATGATTTGATATGGAATTAAATTAATCTAGTGGAAATAGTTTTTTGTTTTCAAATGATATCTATGGAAATCGAGTAATGTTAACTAAAGGAAATGATGCAAAATTCAATTATATATGGATCGTGAATTTTAAGGGTGATTGATATTATTTCACGCATTTTAGTTTCCAGACATTACTAGAACGATTTGTTTTAATGATTAATATTAGCAAAACCTATACAGGGTAGGTAACATTAATAAATTCACCTTAAGCAGTTCTTGCATGATTATTGTGCAAGTCATTATGTTTAAATGGATCGATTAATGGTATGTTTGCCGCTCTGGATAGTGTTTTTATGAGTTGATTTTCCTGTATTTCTTTCGGTACGTGCGGGTAATGGAAAAATATTTTTATGAAGACAAGACTTCATGTAAGTTTTAGTTTCTAGTTAAGTATAGATTTAAATAATACAATTATACAGGGTGAGTCAGTTTTTTGTAGACAAACTTTAACAGGAGATAGAACACATGTTTTTAAAAAAGAAAAGTTCCTATAAACATATGTCGTAGAACGCTTCGTTTCCGAGATACAGGGTGTTGAATAGAATTTTTTTTTCTCGAATTTTCATTATAACTTATAAACGAATGCTTAGATTTTTTCCATGTTTGGGGGATAATGCCTATTAATTAAGGGGCATAAAAAAAGCGATGAGAATGTTTAAAAACTTGCACAGTGGCGGAGTAGAGGGGGTGCTCAGCCACTTTCTTAAACAGACCTTCTACACCAATGACTATTTTTTTAAAAAACTGTTATTTTTGTTATCTACATACAGTTTAACAAAAATAATGTCCCTTCTTCTCTTTCGAAATTCCTGTGCGTTTCCGAGTTATTTTGATTTTTAGTGTTTGATGTGGTACTAAATTAAGTAATTTATTCAGGGTGAGTCAGTTTTTTTGTAGACAAACTTTAACAGGAGATAGAACACATGTTTTTGAAAAGAAAAGTTCCTATAAACATATGTTGTAGAACGCTTCGTTTCCGAGATACAGGGTATTGAATATAATTTTTTTTTCTCGAATTTTTTAAGTATGTATTTGTATGTATTGTATTTGAGTATGGCTTGATATAACAAATATTTATTTTGACTACATTGGAACGAGATAAAGAATAAGAGATTTCGGCTTTTTAGAATCCTTAACAAACCATATTTAGGTAGGTTTCGTTGAAAGAATTAAATATTTAGCCGATAATTGATAATAAATAAATTACTTAATTTAGTACCACATCATACACTAAAAATCAAAATAACTCGGAAACGCACAGGAATTTCGAAACAGAAGAAGAGACATTAGTTTTGTTAAACTGTATGTAGATAATGAAAATAACAGTTTTTTTAAAAAATAGTCATTGGTGTAGAAGTTCTGTTTAAAAAAGTGGTTCAGCACCCCCTCCACTCCTCCACTGTGCAAGTTTTTGACCATTCTTATCGCCTGTTTTATGCCCCTTAATTAATAGGCATTATCCCCCAAACATGGGAAAAATCTAAGCATTCGTTTATAAGTTATAATGAAAACTCGAGAAAAAAAAATTATATTCAACACCCTGTATCTCGGAAACGAAGCGTTCTACGACATATGTTTATAGAAACTTTTCTTTTTAAAACATATGTTCTATCTCCTGTTAAAGTTTGTCTACAAAAAAACTGACTCACCCTGTATATTACAGAATATTCGTATAACGAACTATATTTGGTATCTTGTCTTCAGCAGTTTCGGCCCTTTTGTCTCCGGATGTGGAATATAGCACACCTTACCCCTGAAACGGAACCTGTGTCAAACTGTTTCAGATAGTTAACAAAATACCCAAATAAGATACAAAAAGATTGATATTTTTATAAGTATTAAACTAAAATATTATAACGTATTTTAATTTCTGCGAATTATTAAAAAAGAAATAAGTAAATAAACACAACCATTTATTTTACTTTATCAAAAGGAATCGAAAAGTTAAGTTTTCTATTTAAATATCAAGAAAATGTATGCAAGGTTAAAAAATTGCTTTCACAAAAATATCAATCAATGTGTTATGATCGGGCCTACTCGGGTCACTATCTTTCAAAAGGAATGGGTTCGCTGTGTTTACAATGCGTTGCATTTTAAATATTCCAATTTCATAGAAAATGTGGGTTCAGCCATATATCCAGGTTAAGATTACTAGTGCCACCCAAACATTAATGAATTCTGGTGGTTGAACCTGATGGCGAAAATAGGTCGACAAGATAAGTGAAAAAAAAAAGAATGATTTTAAATAATGAACATTTTTGTCAGAATATACACGGTGTCTCACCAGGAACTGCATCGATCGATATAAGGAAAAGTACGCAAACCAAAAATTTTGAAAACTTAGAAAGCTACTAACGGCAACATGACCAATCCAACTAAAATAATTACACCCTATATATTTTAGGGTCTTCGAAGAGCATAAAATTCTGAGTCAAAAACATATAGGATACCCTATGAATAAACCCAGCCGTTTCAGAGAAATTTGACATTTTAAAAAAATTTTGACAGGTGTAATGGTTTACAATAACCTTTATAACTTTCTTAGTGTAAAAGATAGTCATTTGTTTACTATTTCTGTGCGGAAATATCATAAGGTGAGCTACGCTCTACAGTTTCAAGAAATTCAATAATAGTATACCAAGTGTTCCATTTTTGACGTTACATTTTGTAAACTTCAAACCGCGAAAACTTGCTTAAGTCAAATGGAACACCCTGTATCTTTTTACATCAATTATGTATAATTAAATTCCTTTTTTTTCTGATATAAGTATTTTCTTAGACAATTAATAATTTTTTAGTAAAATTTTTATGAAATTAGCCATGATTAGGAACAATCAGTAATGTCAGTCATTCTCTTATGTCAAAAAATGCCACCGCGTTTAAATTACTCCCACGAAGACTTTTTGAATTTGTTTATTATTTATGAACAATGTGATAACGTAATATCAAGAACTTATAGTACATTTAATACTCGATGTCCACAAAAATGTCACCGTCACCAAACACTGTAAAACGCATACTGGATAATTTTAAAAACTATGGCTCTGTCAAGGCAAGAATTCAAAAGCGGAAGCCTATTGTTGATGACGAAAACGTAGAAATAGAAATTCTGGGGTATTTT
The DNA here is from genome assembly GCA_029963845.1 of Rhamnusium bicolor. Classification (NCBI taxonomy): domain Eukaryota; kingdom Metazoa; phylum Arthropoda; class Insecta; order Coleoptera; family Cerambycidae; genus Rhamnusium; species Rhamnusium bicolor. The sequence goes on from JANEYF010002289.1 coordinate 782,127, forward strand.
CATGAATTTCCAATGATGTCATTAAGACAAGCTGCTCTGGAATCGGGACTATGCAAGGATTCAGTTCACAGAATCTTAATTAAACATAAATTTCACCCGTTTTCGTTCCAAATCGTTCAATGATTAAAAGAAACAGATTTCCTAAGAAGAGAAAATTTTTGTGAATTTATTCTAATAAGGTCTGTAGGCGACGATTCTTATTTGGGAAATATTATATGGTCAGATGAAGCTAAATTTACCAAAAATGGACTTTTTAATCGACACAATTTGCATTATTGAAGTGACTCGAATCCTCATGTGTTCAGGGAGAGAAATTTTTAAGAAAGTTGGCAGTTTAATGTTTACTGTGCCATAAGAAATGATAGAGTGGTGGCATTAGAATTTTATCAGGAAAATTTAAACAGTTATAAAGATTTCTTCTTCTGCTAATATGAATAGCTAATTTTTTTTGTTTTCGTTTTTTTTATGTGAAAGATCTAAATATTTTACAAAATTTGAATAATAACTATCTAGAAAATTTACCTCTCGGAGAACATAGAAACGTTTTTTATCAGTACGACGGTGCTCCCCCACATAATGCGTATTTGATAAATAATTTTTTACGAGAAACTTTTTACGATCAGTGGATCGCCAATAATGGACCTTTCCTATGGCCTCCTTGCTCGCTCGATTTATCAATTCTAGATTATTTTATTTGGGGAACTATTAAAAATAAAGTTTATGAGAGCCCATTAACAACTATTGAAGATTGTATGCAGAGTAAGGAATGCATTTCAAAACTTATCACAGGATTCAATTAGAAGAGATACCCATGAAGAACTAATCCGAAGGTGCGAAAAATATGTGGAGGTTTGAGGGCGGAATTTTGAACAATTATTAAATTAAAATGGAATCATGTTTTTAATTGATTTTATCTTAGATATTTTAGTTTATGCAAAGTGTCTTCAATCCAATTAATAGGCATATTACAGTGTTCAGTGGTATTTTCCGTTTTTGTGGATATCTAGTAAGAACTGTACTACAAGTTCTTGATATTACTTTATCACATTCTCCATAAGTAATAAACAAATTCAAAAAGTCCTCGTGGTGTAATTTAGACGCGGTGACATTTTTTACATAGGAGAATAACTGACATTACTTATTGTTTCTAATCATGGCTAATTTGATAAAATTTTTACTAATAATTCTTGAATTTCAAAAAGTTGTAACTTAAACCCCCACAATGCTAATATCAGAAAAAAAGAAATTTAATTATACATAACTTGATGTAAAAAAATATAGGGGTTCAATTTGACTTAAGCAAGTTTTCGCGGTTTGAGGTTTACAAAATATAAAGTCAAAAATGGAACACTTGGTATACTATTATTGAATTTCTTTAAAGTGTGGAGCATAGCCCATCTTAAGGTATTTCTGCGTAAAAGAAAGCAAATGACTATCTTTTACACTAAAAAAGTGATAAAGGTTATTGTAAACCATTACACCTTACAAATTTTTTTTTTTAAATGTCAAATATCTCTAAAACAGCTAGGCATAGGGTATCCCACATGTTCTTGACTCAGAATTTTATGCTCTTTTCGGAATCCCTAAAATATATAGGGTGTTCCATTTATAATAATCAAGTTGGTTTCGACTTCCGGTATAACCGGAAGTGCTTGTAATTATTTAGTTGGCTATATCGATAGAGGCAGTTCCTGTTGAGACACCCTGTATATGGTATAATCTTCTCAGAATGTATTTATTTGGTACTAAATAATCATGTAAGCTGTTTAAATACAGTACAAATAATAAATAAATCTTCGAGGCATATCCTTCATTATTCACAAAATTAACAAGGGACGAAAATTATTATTGGATGAACTGCTATATAAGTTGAAATTGAAAGGCAAAAGTGGATATTCTCTGAAGCTGTAAGGCATTTTTTCAGGAGAATGCCATTCGAGGCACAGTCAAAGGCTTTGATGAATTCGTACAAAGAAATCATTGGGTTGTTGTCCCCTTATATAAACCCTAAGCAATGAAAGATTTAGAGAAAATGAATTTGCAAGTCGGAAAATTCATTATAATGGCTTCAAGCAATCTAATAACAAATTATTGTTTTTACTCGTGTCATATTATTAAATATATTAACTTTCGTATTTATTTCTTGTATATTTCTTACCTTCTAAGCAATTACATTTAGTTAAGACAAAGACGTTTAATTTATAATTCAACTTCTAACAATATCTACCAAATTATATAATAACTTAGATGAAAACCTAAAATTGAAAATTTTGTATTTAATTTTTTTAAAAAGGAAATAAAATCCAGTCTATTGGCAGAGCAGCTGTTAATGTATACTTATTATTTATTTTTTTATTATTTTGGATTTTGTAATGTGTATAAGCAAGTATTTAATAATGTTATATGTTTGTATATGTGTATGTGTATATTCACTATCAATAAATTCATTTAAGAATTAAGGAAAATTAAATTACTTTCGTGAATTTTATTGATTAATTTATCTATTTTTGTTTCATGTTTATAATGAACATATTTATTTAAAAAAATCTGACATTATTGCTTCGTATTTATGTATTTCTAGAAAAAAATAATAAAATAATTATTGTGTATTACAAAAGCACTCTTTGAAATCTAACATGATAATAATAATAAATACATATTGAACTTTATATTTTATACTTTATTTCACACACTACGTAGTCGAACGGTAAGGGCACTTACCTCTCACCCTAAAGTCCCGAGTTTGGTCCCCTGCAGAGATGCTATTATTTTTCTAAACCAGAAATTAATTCTAGCATACTCGGATATTGGATGTGTGTCTATTATCTTTAAATGCGTAGCCCTCTCTCGTACAAGATACCTCAGAGTTCCTTCAAGGATATTGGAGGTTGTATTATCTATGATGTTTAATTTAATTTAATTTCAATGAGGAAAATGGTGAGATGTCGAAAACATACAAACCAATGGTAATCGATAGCCAAAGTGTTTGCAAAATGCGAGTTAAGTTGACCACCTGCAGATAAGAGTAGATAATAAAGACAAGTTAGCATTATATCCCACTCGCCTCCACAGATTTCCAACGATAATACTTCACTTCGTGTCACAGCATCATTGCATTCAGATGTGCAATATATTATTTTATTTTAATCATTTGAAAAACATAAAAGTTTTAAATAAATACTTTTGTAACAATTTAAATTTAAAAATACGTTACGTCGGCCACGCGGCTTAACTCGCGCAGTCGGTAGGATAGTGCCCAACAGTTTTCACAAATTAAAATTTTTGTTCGTATCTACGATTAAGGCATTATTTCGAGAGTTTACAATAAAACGACGTTAATACAAAAGTGATAAAAAACTAACATTTAATTAATGAACGTCATCGACAGTTTAGTTGAGTAATTTGCTAATATTCCAACCGAAGTACAAACATCAATACGACCCTCTGCACCGCCCACCAGAATGGCACTACCAAAAATTTCCGTCCGGGACAAACTGGATTTTATACCACCATTTGATGGAGAACTAGCAAAATTGTCAACTTTTATCAATGCATGTGAAAATATTTTACCACTCATGGCACCAGATAATGATATTATAAGAATAAGATTCACGATGCTCATTCTCATCTGAATGTGCTAGTAAAAAAGTGTTAGGCATATAATGAATCAAAAACAACACTTTTAATACATTTTATCATAGAAACTATTAAAACAACTACTCAGTCTAGGAGCAAGAATTGTATTGAATTAAATAACAGTGTTCTCAGTACTAAAAGCGAAAAAAGGCAATATCTAGATTATTGTAACTTCGGAATTATATTGACATTCATGACATCTAACGTAACCTAAATAAGCCCATTCTTTTCATACATTTCAAGAAATCTAACATATTATTGCTTCGTATTTAGGCATTTCTAGAAAAAAATAATGAAATAATTATTGGGTGTTACAAAAGCACTCTTTCAAACATAACATAATAATAATAAGAAATACCTATAGAACTTATATTTTATACTGTCATTCTTATCTGAATAATTGTTTTAATAGTTTCTATGATAAGATATATTGGAAGTGTTGTCTTTGATTCATTATATGCCTAAAACTTTTAGACTAGCACATTCAGATAAGAATGATAGTATAAAATATATAGTTCTATAGGTATTTATTAATATTATCATGTTAGGTTTAAAAGAGTGCTTTTGTAATACCCAATAATTATTTTATTATTTTTTTCTAGAAATAAATATATTTACGTATGTGTTAAATATTTTTCATGGATGTTAATTGGTAGAGTCGCTCTAAACTTAAACTTCGCCTCTCTGTGTAACTATAAAAATGCATGATTGCATTTTTCTTTAATAAGGTTACTGTGAAATTTAGAGGTCCCTCATTAGTCATTACGTTAAATGTTAATTTTTTTTTTTTGGAATTATATTTTGAATATTGTGCGTAACTAAATCTCCACCCTATATATTATACATTTACCAACTGTAGGAGTGCGTTTGAACTACAATGAAATTTAGCCAACTATTAAAATGAAATTTATTGAACTGAAAAGCTAGAAAGGTAACACAGAAATACGTATGCAGCCCTTACTCGGGCAAACCATCAGAAAAAACCACTAGCGCTAAACGCCAAATTTACTCCACTAAACACTACCCTGAAACCATCAGATTTAATGGAAAATCTACTAAGTTGATAACACTGGAGTGATTGCAACAAAACTACCGCTAAAAGATTGATCCCAATAATTACTAAAGACGTTACTCAACCAGGACTCAGGAATTCCCTTGCAGCTTGGTTACGCTTGCCAGCTATAGCCTGGTTTGCAGTTTACCGCTCATCTGTATGACATAGACAAGACATTGCGTTAACGAACAAAGCGAGTCGAGCTTTAGATAATCAGTTCAACACACCGCAGCAACTTGAAACTTTAAGACGTATCTCCCTCTAGTGGCTGCTTATTGTAATCACTTTGTGTAGCCTGGACTTGACAACTGTATGAATCAAACTACTAATAGAGGTAAAAATGAAATAAATAGAGAATAGTTAAAATTATAATTCCAGTGTTCTTAGCACTCAATAAATCACACTACAAATTTAGGGTGTATTTGAACTGTCAATGAAACTCATCATTATACAAATACAGAAACGATGATTATAACAAACTACCGTTAGAGGATTGATCGCAGTAATTATTAAAGAAATTACCTAAGCAGGACTCATTTGCAAGTTGGTATATTGTTGGTATTTGTTGTTTCTGTGTTCCCCAACTCCACCAAAATTCAAAATTACCTCTTTCCCTTCCTTTCTTTTTGGTCGCTTTTTCCCTTCGAAATTCTTCATCCAAAATTTAATTAATACCAACCCTTCTAAAATCCTAACAGTTAACTTGCCTAGCCGTGGATTTAAATTGCTTTTTATAATTATATATTTTGACTATGTGTAATTGATATTTCACCCATTATCATTACAGTAACATCAAATATAGTAATATGTGTTGTCTTTGGTATAATCAAAGGAATTAAGTATAATAAATTACGAATAGGAAATTTCGCTTCGACTAAAGAAAATTTATCTTCACATCAACTAGTTTGTAACACCCTTGGCTGAACACATATAACGAGGGGTTTTCTTCGCTATTTTGTTGATTAACTTTATTTTAGTTCTCAAATGAAACAATAAAAAACAAAAAAATACATATATTTATGAATTAACATACAAAGCAAAAAAGCTCATTCTGGGCGTGGTCAACAAGTAATTAACCTACAATAACTTAAAACTAAAACACAGAAATCATAGTTTAGTCCACTTAAACAGTTTTTTTATAAAGGGCGCCACCCGCCTTTCTGTATTGTTCACATATATATAATCAAAAAAGTTACAAAGCACTAATGCCGTTGAAAGGGGAAAGAACGTTTATTATTTACTAAAATGTCTCGCACAGCTCAGATGCAAGTTGAAAAAAAGTCTAGGGGGCTTTTTCCCACTCTAGTTCGGTGGACAGGCATATCAGCCCATTTACACAAATTGAATTTCAAATTTACAGCTCACTCTCAGAACGGAATTTGGTGATTTATTAATTAATAGGTACCTATTTTAACAATAATAAGAAGGGATCCTACCTTCTCACTTAATTTTCCTATGTCACATACGTAGTAACTCCTTTACCATAACAGCTTAACCATACAAAATCGTGAACACCATCTCAGCAACATACACTACTAACTCGCTCAAAGGCCAACTCAAGTCTGCTGGCGAAACCTCACTGTTCTCGTACTAGCGTTCCCCCTTGCCCCACACAGCGGTATTCGCGCTGGCGCACTCAAGGTCCAGTGGTCGCACATATTATCAAAGATTTACAAATTAGTAAAGTCGGTTCTAGAATTTTTAAGGTTGACCTCCAACCAAATTATGCAATTAGCATTAAATAAAACGCAAGTTAATTGTATCTAAAAATGGACCGTTACACACATACCTATATCCATTAATAGGATAATAGCCACAGCGTTCTAAATTAATCAATTTAAAAGAGAATCAAATGCAATTTGCTTTTTATTGTCATTCACTTTATTTTAGTTTAAATGTAAAAGTTTTAATTCAATTGGACCGATGTGTGTCAGAAAACCTCACATGGAGTACACATTTTCAATTCAATTGTGACATGTATCAGCTGTAAACAGAAACCGCAAATTTTACGCTTTGAATATCAATTTAATAACAAGTATCATCGGTTTCCTTTACTTAGTGGTAAGGCTTACTAATTCTGTTACCATGCTATCTGTATTTATTTTAAAAATAATGAAAATTGAAATGGTAATAATAATAATAGTAACACTAAAAGGTCTTTGCCTGATATAAAGGCACTTGTCGATATTAATGCATAAGAAGTAGTACACGATTCTAAGGAAACAATCTAAATTTAATTAATATAGGATTGATAGTCCGAATACTGTAAGATGATCGATCTAATAAATGCAAATTCGTGTTTCCCTTGATCTAATGCGGAAGTCGGCTTCAAATAATGATTACGTGTCAGTGTTGTTAATACTGAAAATCGCTTTGTTTCATGAGTACCACAATAAATAATTGTAGGAGGCGCAAGAGTCTCTTTTACATTTGTTTTTGCAATTACTTTTAAACTATTAATAAATATAAACAGTTCGGTTTACTTTTACAACACTACGTTTTGTGGAGGTTTGTTAAGACTATGTGTGAAACATTACAATAGCCAAGAGCAGAAATTTGCCAGGCTACTGGAGGTGGTCAACCTCCAGTAGCCTGGCAAATTTCTGCTCTTCTTAGGACATTTGATGAGATATTATTTTTCAGGTCTTTCAGTATCCGCGTCTTGTTTTTGAATACTTTCTCCTTCAGAAAAACCCATAAATAGAAGTCTGAAATGGTTAAATCCGGAGATCTCAGAAGCAAATGGTAAATTTTGTGCAGTTTTTTCTATTGCTGCAATTATATCGAATTTTGGAATCGTTTTTTGGTTTATTGCAAAATTTAAACCTCTTGGCAATATGAGTTCAATACTCTATTTGACAAATTAATAACAATTTTATCAACTAAAGGACTATTGTTCATATTCTGCAATTTATCAAACTGTTTTTCCCTAATTGATTTTAAAATTTTTTTAAATGTGTAGGCTTTTGTAAATATAATTGTTTATTATAACTAAAAATAATATTGTGTATATGTTGGAAATCCTGTTCCACTATTTCTTGACATAACTGATTTTCTGTCATATATTTTTGTAATCAACAGTTCCTTTTTGTACCTATGATATTTCCCCGTTAAGTTTAAAATAATTTTGGTTAGTACAATTTTTAATCATTACTTGATTTTTAATGTCACTGTCAATATTGGAGTTATTTATAAGTTTGTCTATTATTTTAAATAATGTCTGCAACGGGATTGACGTAAAAAGACTTTTTACGTCGAACGAAACTAATTTTGCGTTACTAGGAACTGTGAGATTTTTTTACATTTTCTATAAATTGAAAAGATTTTTTAATAGAATACTTAGATGCGAAGCTTGTGAAGGAAGGCAATAAGATATTTAATTCCTTGCAAAGTTTAAACGATGGGGCGTTTACGTACTTAGTTAAAGGAGTTAAAATGTAATGATTGTGATGCCGAAATGTAAAAAAGCGATTCGAGGAACACAGGAAATCTATTGTAAACAGTGTATATAGCACGGGCATGTCAACACATTGTATAGAAAACAGTCACTAATAGATTTAAATAATGTCAAATTACTCCATTCGGAAAAGAAAGGAAAGAAACTTGATCTATTAGAACAATTAGAAATAAGTAAGGCTATTAAAAATAATAAAAATTTAACGAATGAGCAAAAAATTTTTACCGGCCACCATATTTTAAATAAAATAATTTAAATTTAAAAAATAAAGTAATATTCAACTTATAAAATCATATTTTACAATAGTTTTATAGTAGGTACCAGATACACAAATTTTACTGTTCAGTATTCCCTGCACTCTTGACAAAGGCTTAAAAAGCCGAAACACGTGTAGAGTTTATAATAAAATATTTTTGAAACATTAAAAAGCAAATTTCTTTCATTTATTTAAAATATTTAATTGTTTCACAAGGAGCCAACCGCAGAATCAGTTCAGTGTATTATAATGAAAATGTTAATATTTTTAGAGAGTTTTCGAAAAATGTTTTTAATTTTCGTGGAATGTAGATGACATTTTTTAGAATACTTCTATAATTCCAAATTAACCATGATAAATATTTTCCAGCATAACCAAATTTACAAATTCAACACAGCCACACAAAATCAATTACATTGGAATTCATATTACGAGAATCATTAATTTTCAAGCATATCAATGTTAGTGTTCGGAATTTAATTTAACCACAATAATTTAGTTATGTTATGTCTCAAATAAACTTAGCATGCAAACTATATTACATGGCATGACAACGAATAATAGCACCAGTTAAATGAAAGATATAATAATGCACTGATAAAATAATCCATAATCTGCAATCATTATGACAATTTATATAAATCACACACTCAGAAGCTATAGAATTCAAAATCAGTGTTAGTTCCCTAAATAGTGAAAAAGTATTGCTTTTTTAAACATTTATTACTGCTTATTTTATTTATTTAATTTATTACAATATCCAACAGACCGATGTCCATTTACAGGATAAGGGTAGATACAACAAAACACACGTACACGTGGGCACGTGTTTCTGACTAATTAGTCTTCAGCAGTATTGTGTAGCTGAGTTAAATTGGTGGACGGTTTGCATTCTTCTGCCTTTTGTAATTTTTGGATTTTCCACCGTGCATTTTTATACGGGCGGGTAGCCATTAATTCACATTGTTTTTTACTGTATGTATTTAAACCCGCGTTAACTTCCTTCTCTGTTCTTATATATTCTTCTGGGTTTGGAATCCCACGCAGATTGTTATAGTTGCCCCCGTGTGCGATGCTTGGTCGACGCTTTCATGCAGAGCCATCCAAATGGAAGACACAAAGGTGCGACTGGCTCCCTGTCAGTGATTTTCCTTTAGTATGTTACTTGAGTTTTGTCCACTAATTTAACTCAGCTACATCGTGCTGATGACGACCAATTAGTCAGAAATACGTGTCCATGGTTTGTATTCTTCTGCCATTTGCAATTTTTGCATTTTCCACCTTACATTTTTTATGCGGGCGTGTACCCATTAATTCATATTGTTCTTTAATGTAATGTATTTAACTTCCTTCTCTACCACTAACAGGAAGGCAGTCGCACCTTTGTGGCTTACACTTGGATGGCACTATATTAGAGCATCGACCAAGCATCGCACCCAGGAGAGTATATTATTATAAGTACAGAGAAAGAAGCTGTATCGCGGGATTATATATTAATCCCGCGATATAGAGGTCATAAATCAGAAAAATGTTTGCAAACATCCGGTGTACCTCAGAGTTCCATTCTTGGATCCCTGTTTTTCATTATATTTATAAAGATATTGCTGCTAATCTTGATGTAAGATACCTTTTGTACGCCGACGATTTAAAAATATTTTATCAAATAAACTCACTGGCTGCGAACATTTACAAAATAATTCAAACCATATAAATGATTTGTGTATCGAAAACAACCTATTTTTGAATATCAGTAAATGTCTTATTAAAGAATGCAAAATGTTTGCCTATTTGACTATAAAATATCCAATACACCTTTAATTAGACCTAATAATATGAAAGATTTTGGTGTCCTTTTTGATCCAAAATTAACATTTGTTGATCACATTAACGCAATAACTACATCATCTTTCAAAACATTAGGATTTGTCCTATATTATTTAGTAAAATCTAAATTAGATTAGAATATGCTTCAATTATTTGGTGTCCAATATAAAATTGTCACATCATAGCAATTAAAAACATTAACGGCGCTTCCTAAAAAAATTTGCACTCTAAGACATTTGGTTGGTATCCTCCGCGAGGATATCCACATGACATTCTTTTATCTACTTTCAACATTGATAGCCTTCTAAAAAGAAGGGTTACTCAATCAATAACATTTTTTTTCAAAATTATCCATAATTACATTAAATGTGAAGATCTTCATAACGGTATATTTTATGTTGTACCTCGTATTGCTTCAGGATACAGTGAACCATTTTCAATTCATAGTCCAAGAACCAATATAATAACACAATCTCCTTTCTTCCAAATGTTTACAAACTATAATAATGTTAATAATTTTGTAGATATTGTTAATACAAATATTCGCTGTATTAAACAATTATAAATATTATTATTATTATCTTATATTCGTATTCGTAATATGTATGTACTTATGTACACATATGTATATATATATATATATATATATATATATATATATATATATATATATATATATATATATATATATATATATATATATATATATATATATATATATATATATATATATATATATATATATATATAGATATATATATATATATATATATATATATACAATTATTATTAATTTAACCAGGGAATGCCGTCACGTGGCCAAAAAAAGAAAAACTCTTTTTTTAAATTTCTAGCATTCGAAACTTTATTGTGTCTTCATCAGGAATTCTACAAAATTTATTAAATTACAAACTATTTTAATAAAGTGAAAAAGGTACTTACTAAAGTGAGGTTATAAATTAAGCAATGAACATTATTATCAGGAAAACTAGTTATTTACATTATAAAAAATATTATTAACTCAAGGTTAATGACAAAAATCATTAATTTGTTGATTATTGAAACATCAAAGCTAGAATAATTAAAACAATCTGAAGCCACTACATGCTACCTATCACTCTACAAAAAGCAAAGGAATGTTGTGTAAAGAAACACCAAAGAACTCTGCTTTTTTTGAGAGAGGGAACAGTAGTGGATTATTTGTCAACTTATAAGATACTGTCATTGAAATGTACCATACTGGGTGTTTTCCCGATTATGGTTATTTGCATAAGAATGTAGTAAATACGTGTAAATTACGCTGATACTTTCCATGTCTGTTCTGGAGTTCATCGATTGTGTCTCATTAAAGATGCACTGTAATAAAAAAAAAATTTGTTTCTTGTTGCTGCTAATTTGATGTTATTTCTTGTCCATTGTTTTAATTTTACCACATACTCATTCCCAAATTGGTTCTTGATATCTTGGTAAAACCCCATTCCTATAACAATTATTTGAAGGGTTGTTACGACTGACTAGTTAAAAAATAGAATTTTAAATAGTAGGGCTTCGGTCCGACTATATAAGATAGGGATTTATGACCTCTATCTTGATCATATTGCCAGCGGTCAGTTAAGTAGGATGCTACCAGATTTAAGAAGTCCTTATCATAGTTTAACAATTAATTACCTATAAATACTCACAAATGGTAATAAATACCAAAAGTAATGCCTAAAAAAAGGTACAAGAAGTCATAATCCTCTTACTGTATTTAATTGAAAATTAAATAAAGTAGCACATACAATTTCGTGTTGATTTAATTATACAAAGAGAAGTGATTAAGCTTAAATTGCTATTGTCCACTAGTGAAAGATTTTTACTAAATTAATAGAAGTTCTTTTTGAGGCCGTCGCATGTACCATTCGCGGACTGGTTTCTGGTTATTACCTTCATCAGTGCGAAGTAGGTATACATAACGTCTGCAAGTAGGATCTCAGAATGAGAAGTCTCTATGTGAAACTAGAGTACTAACGATTTAATAGTAACTGCATCTACCAGTTGCAACACCCCCGTCCAATTGTTGGCATAACACAATAAGCTGGGGGTTGTACTTATTGACCGGTAGCTCAGTGAGCAGGGCTTAGATTGATTTGAGTTATCACCAAAATCTAGGCTGGGCGCCAGGACTTTTGCAAGTACCAAATAATTAAAATTTTACTTTAGAAGGTAAAGATAACGTTAAAACTTGAGTTCGGTTGGGAAGGAAGTTGAATAAAAAGATATTATTTTATAAAAAGTATAATCAAAACAAGTAGGTATATATACAATTATTTACAAGTCAAAACAATTTACTTGTGGTTGAAGACCCAAAAACTAACCAAAACAATGATATGTGAAAGAGAAAAAAATTAAATGCCTGATCTCGTACAAATTTCTTCTGACCAAATAAATGTTTACTGGGGACGAAGATCTTACGTAACTTCCAAGGGGTTAGTCCAGCGAAGAATCCACCAATGGCTAAGCTCTTAATGGGTTCGGTGTCAATTTGACTCACCACTGTCAGTACTGCAGTTACCCTTGAGAAAAAAATGCCAGTTGTATAAAATATCATTTTCCTGCTCCACCCAGTATATAATGATCAGTTCGATCCACCAGTTATCCTCTTCTCTTGGTCCAGGTATTAACATAAAAAGGGGAGTTTTATGAGATCAGTATTATAGGCAAAACAAAGTTAAAAGCTGTGACGTTTGTCCAGCTACGTAGACAAAATATGAGTTAACACAAATTTACAGAGTAAATTGCAAACTAAACAAATTAGGATCGGTATCCTACAATATTTTAGGAAGTTGAAGACTTCAACTAACTTAAGTATCAATAAAAGTGACGTTAAATAGAAAAAATACTAGTCCAACAAATAAACTAGGTGTAGCTACGATAATAAACAAGTGAAATAGGTATTCACTAAATGTTAAGATATTTTTGTACTAAAAGAAGTTAATCTTCAAGAAAATAGAATTTAGAATGTCTGTATACAAACAGACAACTAGAAAGATAACGTAAATAAATATTTGCTAAATATAAAACAATATGAGAGTTTTCAAATTAAAGGTAACGTTAAATTAAATCATTTATAGGTTCCTCGGAGAGAGGTTCTAATGAATAGCAGATAAAGTTAAATAAAGATATATACTTGACTATATGTTTACTTTAGATAATTAAAAGTCAAGTGCCAGATAACTAGGCAGGTATTTTTGCCAGAGAACTAGGCAAAGTTCCACTAGAGCAGCGTTCATGATTAAATACTAAGTAAACGTTCAAGGAAGCAGTCGATATTTTAAATTTAGAAAAACCTTACGTTACTGAGGTCTGGTTGATAAATATATGCACTGGTATAAAATAATCCACCACAATACAAATGCACCAAATTAGATAATTTTCACAAAGGTTATAAACAAATCGGTTTGGTCAACGAGGTGTACCAATCTCCAAATGTCACCAGTCACCACTGTTTAGAGAGCGCTACCAACGTAGCTAAGTGACCTAAAACATCAAGATACAAAGACAGAAAACAACTAACTACGATACAAAATGGCGACATCCGTTGCCGAGTAAATCTAAAATTTACAATAACCGAAAGTTAGTTTAAATTAACACACGAAATTATTACAATATCAAAGGGATATTAGATAAATTGCCAGCAAGGCACGATAAATTGATACTAATTAATATTAATGATGGCTGTTCCAAAGAACAACCAAGGTGAACTGATCACCGAAAGGTAAATTCGCCCAAGGCGTAAATTAAGATAATTACGGTACAATATTATTATGAAAATTACCTCAAAGGTACTTTACATCAATATAGCAACTTTTTAAATAATGATGAGCATAAAATCACAAGATAATACCAGAAAACATATAAATCTTACCAGACCGCAGAACTAGAGATGGTTTCCATCAGAACGCGGCACCAGAGACAACCACTGTCTCTGGCTGCCCTAGTAAGAAGAAAGTAGCATAGTAGTCTTCTGCTACCTAAACTCGATTATAGTTTGGAAAGAGACAGACATTGGAGAGTAGAGTATGAGCAATAAAGATAGATAAATATTTAGTGCAAAAATCTGCAAACCCAACTGTTCCAGTAGAAATCAGTGACGCCATCTCGACTAGACTGGCAGAAACTTAATTCATCATGGAACAACAACAAACTGGAATGAAATGGCTTGCAATTTCGTTACACAGTGTCAATCGCAATGTAATAATTTGGAATAAAAGCTTCGGTATAGCGATGTTTACAAATAAAGTTACAATAAAAATTAAAATACCAAACAATTCCAATAGAAAGGGTAATAATTTACAAATAGTGACAAATAGTAATAAATACCAAAAGTAGATATTGGACTTGTATTATACTTTAATTTGTAAAACTCATTAGTACCTACTGTGTGTATTAAAAATATGTGTAATCACGATGTAGTTTTCTAATGAATTTAGATTTCATTCATACAGTAATGTGTACTTTCTATGAATAGAGAATATGTATTGAAATTCTTTGATGTTGACCCAATTCGTTTTAAAAGTTAGAGAAACACCTCTGATTTTCCAATAGTAAATGTGTACCCAAGTTATTCGATATATTCCAGATGCCAAAATTAATGCATTTATAATTATCCTCATCGACTACTCGAGGCAACATCTAATTATTACCGAAATCTAATGAAGCGCCCTTCCACGAAATTCAAATACGGTGAGGTTGGTCAAACCACTACAAACAATCTGAACTCCTTAACTTACAGTGGTTGTTCAGAGAACTGGGTCAAAGGGATAATAGTATTTACTACCTACGCTCCTATAGATTCATGTTATTTTCGTTTTAGATAACTTTATATTTAGTGTATTAAGTTCATAATATGTATAAAATGCTCAACAATTGAAACGGAACAAACAATAATTTTGGAAAATTTTGAAATAGTGTAACTTGAAAAATGCATGCCCGATTTTCAATTAGTTTATGGAATCGGAGAGCTCATTTTTTTCCTATGAATGTTTGAGTTTTCGAATAGTTTACCGTCAAGATTACACAGCGTGAGAAAGAAAACCCTGTGAATTCGTAATTTCACAAATGTCTGATGTTTGTGACATTTTTTTCGATATCTTTTGTAACGATTTTCAGATTTTTCGGGTTTTTCGGGTTATACGTCGACTATACCTTATCGTCTCGTGATTTTTTTATCAATTTTGAACAAGTGACGGTTACATAATGTGCAATACCCATTTGTCACCAACAAAGTGATTTAAAAATTGATTTAATCTAATAAAATTGAAGAAAAACTTGACAAAAACCAGAAAAAATCATTTGTGTTTCAAAGTAGGAACAGATTTCCTGGCATAATAGATATACAGATAGATAGAAACACATTATTTGTTCATTTGCAGCAAAGTCCATAATATCCATGGGGCGTTCACCATGTCAAAATAGAAAAACAATAGGGAGAAATATAATATAATAAAAAAAAAACTGCCAATTACTGGGGATCAGAGCTTCCTCACCGTAATAAAATTCATCGTGTGGTGAAGTTTATAATAAAAGCAATTTTTGACGTTTCAAAAAAGTCACATTTTTTTGACGTTTTAAAAAGTCACATTTTGATGTTTCAAAAAAGTCATTTTGACATTTCAAAAAAGTCACATTTTTTGACGTTTCAAAAAAGTCACATTTTGACTTTTCAAAAAAGTCACATTGGTGCAATGTTATTAATATATTTTTTAGACATTGGGACCGATTTTGTTCATCAACAAACTCAATCTCTTCCTTGACCTCTAGAATGTGCGTACCAAATTTGAAACCTTTATCTCAAAAACTGTAGCTGCTATCACAAACCACACAGACACAGACAGAAAATTTTGTGTCTGAAATTGTGTAACGTCATAATCGAGGTCATAATTCACCGAGATTCGTTGAGAGATGCAATAAAAATTTTCAACATATTTTTCACGAATACATAACTTCCTCACTTTGAGGGGTGAGGAAGTAATACTCAAAAAATTAAAATAGGAATAATCTACAGATAAACAACTAAGACACTACATGTTGAAAAGTAAAATTTAAAATAATACCATAGAAACAGTTAAATATTTCTCTAAAATCAATTATTAACAACTAAGGCTTAAAAAACATTACTAAATACATACAGAATTTTCTTAGATAATATTGTTATCATTTAAGTATTTGTCCAGTGTATAGTAGGCTTTCTCCAGAAAGATATTTGTTAATTTGTTTTTAAGTTTTCTGTGTGGAAGACTTTGTACATTTATGGCTAATTTATTATAAATTATAATTACAGAAAATGGCACATTTTTTTGAAGATACAGTGCGGCCCATATGTGTGGAATAAATTCATTTTAAGTGTACTTATAAACTTTTAGGAGACGTCTTAACACAGGTCGATGTTTAATTTGAAATTGCCATTTTATATCATAAAAATAAAACCTCATGCGTTCACCCCCTCTGAATTATGACAACCCTCGAAAATTTTAAACTATGAGGGGGTCGTGTGGCACCTCGTTCGAAAGGGATTTTGATTCTTTATTGAACAGTATAAAGTTTTTTAAAATTTGGGGCAACAATTACTACGAAAATTAATCTTGAAAATATAAAATTTTGTGAATGTCTTGTAAACTCAGTTGAGGCATTTTTTTGCTAAATTATTGGTTTTAAAGAAAAGTTGAAACTGATCTTGTTTTCAAAGTTCTTAATACCAAATTGTACCCACCAGAAAGTTTTTGTAAAGTAGACACTAAAAAATTATTTAAAAAAACCTAAAGAAATAACACGATTAACTGTGCCTTAAAAAACTATCAAATGGACCATGAATATTTTTGTTTCCAATTTATGTCACTTTATTTTAAGTTTCTCAGACGCATCAGAGTATTTAATGAGATTTCTTTATTTATTCAACTTTATTAATACTCATTTATCCGAAACTTAGAGCATAGATATTCTAATTATGCTTGGATGCGGTAATAAAACAAGAACTCAAAAGGAGGTTTGTCAAATGTTAAATAATAAATACCCTGGTCAGCAATTATCACAGTCTACAGTCAATAAAATAGAAAACAAATTTTGTGAAACTGGACATCTAAAAAATATTCAAAAACCAGGTAGAACTCCTCAATTTGATAAGGAAAACAATTAGATGGTTGACACTGAGGAAAATCCGCATAAATCAACTAGACAACTGAATGCCAACAATGATGTAAGTAAATCATCGATTCTGAAAGTTTCAAAGAGAGAAATATACATCCTTATCAAACTAAATTTGTTCAGGAGTTAAATGAGGATGATCCTGATGGAAGGCAAGAATTCTGTGAATTAATGATGAACAGAATGCTAGCAGATTTGCAGTTTATAAACAAAATTGTTTTTTCAGGTGAATTAAACGGTACAACGCCAGAACTGTCGATATTGGAGCAGAGGAAATCCTCATTGGACGATGGAGGCTCACGCACAATTTCCTCAATAAGTATTCGTTTGAGCTGGTATAATTAATAACCAAAATTTTGGCCGTTATTTTTTTGAAGGCACAGTTAACGGTGACGTTTATCTAGATTATTTGGCGAACTTTTTAGTCCTGGAGTAGGTTGGAACCTTTGATGTGAAGATAAGACTGTCGCAGTTTTCCACGAAACACCAAAACACTATACACTGCACTCGACACGCGTTTCGCCAACCAAGTTCAATAACGAACGAAAAGCTGGAGATTTACCAAATCAGCTGTAAGGACTGTAATCAAAAGTATGTTGGGCAAACTAGACGATCAATTCAAACTACATTCAAAGAGCATATGATCCATCTTAAATATGGTAGAACAGATAAGTCTAGTGTAGCCCAACATGCGTTTGAGAACAACCATAAAATCGAGATATTAGCAATTTAAGATTAATTAGGAATGTAACAAATACTAGACAGCTAGATGCATTTGAAAGCTTGGAAATCATAAAGTGTAAAAATAGTATGAATAGTGACAGAGGGCCTATCCCAAATAGCCCGCTTTATTGGTTAGTGGGTCACGGTTTACCAAACCATAACGCTTCGGTGAACCGTGACAATAGCTTAGGTATAGATAGGGTAGATTGTTAGCACAAGTTTAGTTTTAATCATCTCCAGATGACGCCAACTTAGTTGGCGAAACGCGCGTCGAGTGCAGTGTATAGTGTTTTGGTGTTTCGTGGAAAATTACGTCAGTATTGTGAACTTTTTAGTGCTCACATTAAAATCACTTTTTCCTAATGTTAATTATTCAAATGAAATAGACAGGTCTATTTGATACCAACAAGATGGAGTTCTACCGCATTATTCACGTAGGATGAGAAATTAAGTTTTCCCTAACAGGTGGATTGGAAGATGTGGAACTATTGAATGGCCACTTCGGTATCCCGATTGGACTCCTCTTGATTACTTTTTATGGGTATATTTAAAATCAATTATATATATAGTATATTAATTGACAAGACAATATTTAAAAAATAGGATAACTGATGAAATTCACAAAATAAGCTCTGAGGTCATACAAAATGTCATCCGAAAATTCAAAGATCGCATTGTTTATTGTCCATAGGCGACTAGCAATCATTTTGAATACGGGGGATATTATTTTCATGCTAAAAGATGGCAATTTTAAATTAAAAATCGACTTGTTTCAGGATTTTTCCTAAAAGTTCACAATTACGCTTAAAATGAATTTATTCCATACATATGGTCCGCACTGTATACATATTTTGGGATGTTCGTGCTTAAAAGATCATTTTTATTTCTTGTACTGTACAGATGAGTTCTGTCCTTTGAGTAAAAAAGATAAGAAGGAAATGCAATGGAGGTGAGGCTGTAGACAAAAGTGGCCTCTTGTAATGGCCGACTTCCGGTACAGAGTCGTAACGTCTGTAATATTCAAGTGGGGTAAATAAAATGGGAATATTTTTGCATTATTACATTTTGATTAAATAAAACATTGGATAATTTTTATTATTATATTACTAAAACCTAAGTATATAAAGTAAAACAAAACATACAAGCAAATTATTTTACAGTTGAATATTTTATTACAATAAATATGTCACTGATTGAAGTATATTTGACGTTAGATTAAATTTAGTGTTAAAAATTATTAAAATATATATAAAAAATAAAACTAAATGTTATTAAATGGCTCTTAATTTAAACAACAAATACTTACGAATGAAAGAAAATGCCTTGTTTCATTGCCTTATGGAAAATTTCATAAGATACACAACTAAGCATTTTTTGTTGTATTTAAGTGCACACACAGATTTAAAAAATACATTCATCCAAAAATGTTCTAAACACGTTTCTAAAGCTCACTGCACAATATACTCACTGAAATAATAAAGAAACATAAAGTAACAAAGAAAATATAAAAGGCGCTTCTGCCTTCAACGAGTTCAACGACTATAACCTATCACAAAGTGGCCTCTCAAAATGGCGACTTCCGTCTATTGATTTTCTTACCACCACTACCTAAATGTTATCTTTTTCTCTTTTTATAGCTATACACAGAGCACAACCTCTATTCTACTCAATTTCAATAACTAACTACTATGATCTAGAAACACATTACGTTTTTTATCTCTATTACTATCACCAGAAGTAATTCTATACAGAGAGCATAGTAACACGTCTATTCTACTCAATTTCAATAACTAATTACTATGATCTAGGAACACATTACGTAACTTGAAACTTATCGCTTATCGCGGTAAATTTATATAAATAGACTTTTTGGCATTGTAAACCACAACTAATACTCGATGCAACTACACGAGAGAAAAAATACTTACATATATGTATATGTATCCCCCAAACATAATTATATCAAAGATTCTGAAACTCCACCGACTGCCAAGGGCAGAGCCAAGTGAACTTAAACATAGCAACCCACGAAGTGAGCATGAAAGGAGGTTCTCGTGGGCATATTCAAATATACTTATCATCTTGAACAATTACGGCCAAGACTGATTTAACTGTGGTTTCGAATAAACAGAACTAAAGAAAAACAAACGTCTGTTTATTGTAATAAAAATGTATTTTATCGTACGGATTTAATTGAAAACAATCACTTGTTCCACTTTCATTCAGACTGAATATAAATCGTACATTAAACTTCAACTATTTGTCAAACATTGACATTTAAATTAGTGTGGTTTTACAACTGGAAAACAAAGTCCACAGATAACGGAATTCAATTTATTTTAAATCCTCTCAAGTATTTCAGTTGTTTATTTAAGTAACATTGGTAATTTTAAGAGAAATTTAAATGTATGTCTTGTTTTAAATATCTTGATATCGAATTTGTAATATTAAAACTACGCGTATTATATTCCCTTTGTACGAATTATGTTTACCAGTTGCTATTGTGTATAAATAATATGGATTTTATCGCTTTTTAATTGGAGTATACTTTATAAACGTTTCATCGATATTTCCTTCTATTTTCAGCTGATGCAAAAGGCCAATGCTACTTCAGATTTCATCCGATGAAAAAATTTTTTTATATAAAGATTCTGATTTCTCACATTGAGTCGTGTTTGGAAAAGCGACAGCAGGTCCATTCAGATAAATTTGTTATTTTTACAAAACGTTAATTTTGGTCATAATTTAGATGCTAATATATGGCACAATATATTCTAAACTTGTTATTTTGGCGAGTTCGGTATTAATCCAAAGTTAATACAAAGAGGGCTGATCCGCTTATATGTATCTATGAATTGCTATTGGAAACTCCACAATAACTACCTCCGTCAGTCAGTAAGTAATTTTTTTTATAGCTGCAATTCTGATAAAAGCCATTAATTTTTTGCTCCCATTTGTATATAGAAAACAGATTCATTGTATGGTACATAAAAATATTTTGTCATTTCATATTGCTTAGGAATGTTTCATTAGGTGTCTACAATATGAGACTATGTCTACGTAAAAGTCGTTTCTGGAATTTATCACTAACTCCCGACCATTAGTAATAATATATTCGTAGTGCCGAGTTGTGTCGGTAGATGTAGACCAATATCGAGTATATGGAAAATAGAAAGTAAGTGCATAATCATTTCTGGCGCCTAACTGCCAGTTCTGCAGCTATGAAACTTCTGCACACTACGTATGGTTACGGTAGACCAATGTATCGACGACAGGCCATAATAAATCTCTTGATCTCCTAACCGTTCATAGACAGCCAGCCTTATCGAAAACGCAATTTTCCTGTTCTTACATAAGACACCGTGCTTTGGTTTATCGACGTGCTCTCGAAACAGATTTACCTGTTCTGAAATTCGCAAACAGATTCGGTTTTTCAGGGGATTTGGCTTAGGCTCAGTGACTGATGGCCTCCTCGCCTGCTATCAAATGCAAGACCAAGTTCATCTGTAGATCTTTTTGCTACCTAAACAGTCCTGAGCCCCCTCCTGTAGCTTCATCGCACACACCTTTTTCTTCTCAGAAAATTTGGAAGACCATATCTTTCGGAGTAGATGTCTGTACTTGCTGCGGAGAAAATTCTTAATTTATTTTAAATCCTGGATGTGACGTTGTTGTACGATAAAGCATGTACAGCTCTCTCTTTAGTTTGCAAACTACGTACTGGAGCTGGCAGTGTTCAGGTAGAGCTGAACGTCACGCAGCAATTACTGGACTGGCGGAGAGGGAAAGCCCCATATCTGTCCTAAAGGTGAGAGAAGCGCAAGATCTGCTAAGGTTGGAAGGGAAATATAGTCTCATTCTTCCCTGTAGGGAGGAGTGGAATGAAGGAAGAATTAATTTTCCCTCGGACTCTCTGGTGTGCTACACAGACGGGTCTGGGTTACCCACCAGATCGACCACCATAGTCTTCCAGGCAGAGATTTACGCCATCCTAACGGTGGCAGGTAAGGCTGAGGTTAGGAAAGGGGCGGAACAGATGGTATACATTTGCTCCTATAGACAGCCCGCTCTAAAAGCGGTGTGCTCACCCACGACGAGATCAGCTCTCGTTTAGGAGTACGGGAATGCCCTAGAAGAGTTTGCCAGGAATAAACAAGTGCGATTGGTGTGGGTCCCGGGACATACCGGAGTTCCTGGCAACGAGAAGCCCAATGAATTGACTAGACTTGGAGACAAGGAACCCTGTCTCGGGTCTGAACCTATGTTAGGTATTTAAAGAAGGCAGGTCACAACGGCCCTCAATGAGTGGATCCACGAGACACTGAGCAAGCCAGAGTCGGAAGACTCTAAATTTTTTAATCGGAGTTCTGACAGACCACTGCAGACTTAGGAGGCATCTATCATTGATAGACATTGAGAAATACTCTACATTTCCAGGATGCGGGCGTGGTGAAGAAACGACTTACCACTTTCTGTGGCAGTGTGAAGTGTTTGGACGTCTGAGACACAGCATCTTTATTTCTGAGGAGATGAACTCCCTTGCATTGAGTGACATCCTGACCTTCATTAGAAGATCGGAAAGATTCGACGAGGGAACAAGAGAAGTACATGGCTGAGGGGACAGCTGGAGATTGGTAAAAGGGACTATCTGCGGCCTACTTGCCAGTCATCAGCTTCCTCCACCATTACCATTATCATTACCATAAGTATCTTCAGAGAATTTCTACTATCCATGACACTATACTCTATATGTAATTGAAGTGGATCATAGTAACCCTCTTTATGAAACGACAAATAGCGCTACTGTTGTAATAAGGATTACAACCATGTTTAACCAATATGGTGAATTATTGCTGTGAAAATGGGATAAGTATTGAGTACGTTTTGTTTCATGTAAGGGAAAAGTGTAGTAACAATTATTGATCTCAGACGTTGCTAACTGCGACAAATGTTGTGAAATAATTTATTATTAAGCAATTTAAAAATATAAAATAGATTATACGTGTTCCCGTACATTACTTTTTGGTATCTCTTATGCTAGTTTCTTTACGATATTTAGAAAACAATTCAAGTTTACAATCAGCTACTTATGTGGTGTACATTTGTCTGCATTAAATACAAGCATATACGATGATTTTGATAAGAATCGGCAAAAATAAACTCAGAGTTGACAGACTTCTCGGTTCAATACATCAGAACATATAGGACTGTGTTTATTCTCTGTCAAACATGATATCGCTCAGTCAACATTATTTTTAGTGTGTGCTTTATGTGCCGTGCATGATTTTCCCCTTGATGAGCAAATCATATACGAGTTATACTAGAAATGTACTTCTGACTATTTGTGCTTTAGGGTGATTAGAATTAAAATTGTTTCCACGTGATTCAAATAATAACGATATCATTTACATTGAAAGCAGTTATTGTTGGAAATCCGCTGAAAAAGTTTTCTGTAATAGCTTTTCCACTTGTTATTAAAAACTTATTTCGTGGGATATAAACAAATTCCTCCATTATTAGAAACTTTTAACTTTCAAAATCTTAACACCATTAGGATCATTTTTTTAAAAATCTGAATACTTTTGAAAAAATACATTCAACAGTATAAAAACATTTTTTCCATCATTCATACCATTGTTACACTTCGTAATTTCCAAGCTTTCAAATACATCCATTTGTCTAATATTTGTTACATTTCTTATTAATCTTAAATTGCTAATATCTATTGTATGCTTGTTCTCAAACTCATGTTGGGCAACACTAGACTTATCTGTTCTACCATATTTGTGATGGGACATATGCTCTTTGAATCTAGTTTGAATTAATCGTCTAGTTTGTCCAACATACTTTTGATTACAGTCCTTACAGCTAATTTCGTATTTCCCTGACTTTTGGTTTGTTTCAATTTTGTCTTTTGGATTGCCTAAAAGTTGTAATTTATTTCCCGATAAATGAATCACCGTCATACCTATATCTATAAAAATTTTACCAATACCACGGATGAATTGTGGATCGAATGGATCGATTCTATTTCGGATTTTCTCTTTTATTTTGAAAGGTTGAGGAATTTCGAAGTGTCTGTAAATTTTCATTTCCTAATTTTTTTTTTTCAATTAAATTTACAGAGTATCCATTATTCGCAACTATATCCTTAATCTATGCCTTGTCTTTTTCAAACTTCTCCTTATTGAGGGGGAAGCTTAATAAACGATGGACTAGAAAATTAAAATTCACCATTTTGCGTTGAGCACATAGTTGGGCCTCAGGAATATATTTTACAGTAGTGGTATCTTTTCTATATATGTTAAATTCTAATTTATTTTCACTATTTCTAATTATTAATACATCTAAAAGTGGTAGTTGTTGAACCTTTTCAATTTCATATGTGAATTTAACTGACGCGAAACGACTGTTTAATTTAGAAACAATGTTCTAAACATCAGCACATTATGCATCAAACACTGCAAAATCTAGTTTATAAAGTTAGTCCCCAATTGATCGCACCTGCAAATTGTAATGGATTTGATGTGTATTTTGGAGCTAGAAAGCTCATGCACCATTTTTTTTTTATACCTAACTTAAGGAAGTATACTAATCGTGATTTCTTTCGAGATTTTGATTGATATATACGTTTTGAACCCTCCTGAATCTATTCTGGCTATTTTCCAAATGATGTCTGTCGGTGCGTGTGTGTATGTGTGCATGCGTGCGTACGTGAGAGCGTGCGTGCGTGCACGCGTGTGGGCGCGTGTGTGCGTGGATACGTGGGTGCGTGCGTACGTGTGTACGTGCATGCGGGCGTGCGTGCGTGTGTGCGTACGTGCGTGTGTGCGTACGTGCGTGAGTGCGTTCCAAATTTGGCAGTTAAGATTTTCAACAACATTTTAGGTGACACATTAAATTGAATGTGAATGTGATACCACCAGAAGGGATATAATGAATAAAAGAAGAAAAAAAAACAATTTCGAAAAAAAAAAAATTAAACATTTTTATTGCATTTCTGGACGAATCTCACCGAATTATAATGAAAAAAATATAACTTTAGCGAAAAAAAATCTGGCGGCATGTCTGTAGTATCGCGATAGCAGCCACAGTTTTTCAGATAAAGCTTTCAAATTTGGTACACATCTTCTAAAGGCCAAAGACAATAATAAAATCGATGATGAGCAAAATTAGCCAGCTGAAAGGAGGTACATAGGACCCGAACATTTTTGTATTTGTCTTCACAAAAAAAATTCTTGATAAAAGATTATGAAACATGTCTACTATATCAAGCCAGTAAAATATATTTTCCAAGTACTTAAATAATGCTGATGTACTCTTAAATTTTTTACACATTTGACTTCATAAAATGGGGTTAGGATAAATTTAAGTTTGACATTTGAACTGTCTAACTTAGTTACAAAAATGTCAATGTCAATAAGAAGAAATTATTAAAATATATGACAGTATCGATTGACGCTAATAATAAAAATTATTTAAAAATTTTAATGAAACATTTCAAGGTACGCCATTAAAATTTGATTGAGTTAAATAAATAATTAAATAGAATGATTTTCTTAGATTAGGATGATATAATATTGGTATAAGAAAGTTATGTGCTGGCCAAATTAGGCTTTTTTTTTGGAATACAAGTTTATTTTATGATAATTGTACTGGACTATTAAATTCAAACTGTATTACCTCTTTTAGCATGAATCTAAAATGAAATGTCAAATGCATTTGTGAACCTTTATCGAATAGATGCAGGCAGGGAGATATAGCGTCTAGTATTAAAACAGACATACACACGTTTATTAATGGGAATAAATCATCTATTATTAAATATGGAATGAGGAACATTTATTGGGAATCCAAATCATTTGCATCATGCATAGTCCTGAATGACATATTAACCACAACAGTCAAATGCACACATCTACGCAGAACAATATGATGTGTCAAAATAATTGCCATTACATAGGCCGTATCGATTTTCTCGTGGTGAATATTCTATCAGACAGAAACTTAATTAGTAATTTAGGCCTACTACGATATGGCTGTAATTAATTTTGATATCTATCTTGGTGCAGTACGAATAAATACTGAATTGAAAAATGTGGAATGAATTCGAAATCTAGGAAAATACATAATTTTGAAAAAATCCAGGGATACAGCTTGATTAAAATTATTGCACAATTTTAACATCATACGCAAACCAGTGACATCATCCTTGTCTGTTATGAAGTCTGCTAAAATCTATTTTTGGGACATCATTTCCAAACATACGAGATCATTTAAATTATTTTATTGTTTTTGTTGTATAGGATTCTGTCAGACTTTTTATTAATTACGTACACATTACATCACCTAACGACTATTGTGTCTAATAACTGTTTTGCAGACTTTAAATTTACCTACATTTTCTAGTAATTTAAAGTAGGTAAGAAATGAGAGTTTTGTGACCCCCACCACCCCCACTTGTTAACCCCCATCCCTTCCCTCATAAAACCCTCTCCTCTGAACAAGCTGTTCCCATCTCCGCAGTTGAAATATTCCCTCATTTCCCACACCATCGGTGGGTCGAACGTATCCGGTAGTGGTGGTAAGTGTCATAGAATTCTCAATGGTAGTAGGAGAGATGATAAGGACCGCCAACTCCCCACCTAATGTGATTTATTGATGGGTGGGAAGTATTCGGAAATAGAACTCTCATTGATAGATCATTCAAAACAGAGGAATGATACAGTACACAGCTGTTCTAAAACAGTATGCTCGATCTGTTGCTTGTTTTAGATGCCAAAGTGTATTAAACGGATACAATGCACCAAAGGATATAACTATTGACACCGTTTGTGATAATTGTGATCCACGCAAATGTAGAACACATGCTGTGTAATTTGCTTGTTGCTACATACTAATATGTATTATTCGTCTTGTCTCTGACCCCACCCTTCCCAGAAGGTGGTGGGGTCAGAGGACTCTCAGTGACAGTAGAAAGGAGTTGTACTTCCATTACTCCTCTATTGATCTATGAAATGTATGGAGAGTTCTAGTACAACTTCCCACATAATTTTAATTAATTAATTTTATAAACCGATGTAAACTTCGTTTCCAAGGAAGTTTTCGTGTTGAACGATTAAAGAAATTCAGTAGTTCATACGACTCGAAGTGAATGTATTTTCAGTTTTCCTGAACTGAAACTTGATTTATCTGAAAATTTACATCCAGCACCTCAGAATAAAAATGATCTAGTAGATATTGGTGAACGAAAATGTCAGTTAAACAAATAAAGAAATAAATTTGTGTCAACTGGATTTATCATATGACTTCTAGTATGCACTTTGCATACATTTAACAGGGAATAATTTTTGACGAAAATGAATGGAATATTAAGGGATAATAACTAATTATCTAGTTACCTACGAAAAAGCTGAGCCGATCGATGGTGGCAATTTTTGTATACTATTTGAAAAAAATATATAGTAATTTTTTCATTGTATGTATAAACATAAGATCATTTAAAATCGAACTGACAAAGATGAGTTTTAAACCTGCTGAGATAATTCGTATATGAATATAACTCTATTAAAACAAATTTTTTTTTATTATTTACAGTATAGTGTCCAAAAAAGTATTACTTATTAATAATTATATTATACCAAAAAATAAAATTGAATCTTGATTTCCCTCAACACCACGTAGAATTTTCTTATATACCATAGTGTCACATTTTCCAAAAAATGGAGCTTTATTATCATAAATCGATCGGTGACTAAGATTAATAAATTATCCCTAGGATGAATAGAATCCCGTATAGTTTATACGAAGTCAATTGAAATTGGTCATTGTTAAAGCACAGGACTGTGCGCACTTAACTTGATATTTTGTTATATGTATTTAGCAATGGTATCGAGAATCAAATGGTAGTTGAAATTGTGCAGGTGAGTCCGAGACTGGCAATGTAATCAGCCTCAACGAACCATCTACAACTACACGTGTTTTAAAGATAATAAAACGGACAGGCCCACTAGTATAAAAAAAGCTCATTAAATCGTTTCTCCGCAATTACGGAAACTTGTGAGATGTGCCGGCATTGGCTATGTTTTGAGGACGATGGGAGACGATTGGCTGGGATCAGGATATTCGTCAATCCGGTTGGTCGGTGGGTGTTTGAGTTTATATCAGTCAGGAGTCAACGTGGACTCGGATGTTACCTATTTATTTATTACATTTGTCTAGTGCAGTGCAGAAATACCTATTATAATATCAAGGTGGTTCGGTTTATACTTAGTGTTCATATTGGTAAATATTTATTACTACATAAAAGGTATTTAAGATATTGTATTAGGTATTTACTAATTTACCATGGCTTTCTGGAGACCATTTGAAACAGAAGATAATATAATAACGCCCCAAAAACCCGAAATAGTTGAGCCTGTTACTGTCGAAGAAGACGAAATAAATTTAGAGTTTCAAAATAAAGATTTACACGTACAAAGTCAACGCATTATTTTAAATATATATGAACGTTTAAAAAGCGAAAATCGTGAAAAATGTGAGAAAGAAATAATAGAACGTATTAACGAATTAACTAAAATATCAAAATCAACAATTTATCGTGTAATTAAAAAAGGAGATGTTATAGATCACGGTACAAACAAGAAACGGAAAAATATGAAAATAAAAAATATTGATGATGCTACCAAAGATGTAATACGGCGTATAATTTATAATATGTATGAAAAAAATATAGTTCCTACGTTAAAAATGATTCGAGAAAAATTAAGCGATTATCCTGATTATAATTATAGTTCTTTAGATACACTACGAAATGTTTTATTAGGATGCGGTTTTAAACATAAGAAACTTGACAGTCGTATGGTAATTATGGAATCACGACGTATAGTAGCACTTCGGGTAGATTATTTGGAAAAAAATCAGAGAATATCGTAAACTAAACAGGCATATAGTGTATCTAGATGCGCCGATTATAATTCAACCTGGTAATGATTCCTCTTCAGAAAGTGAAGATTCGGACGCGTCAACTTTTAGCCTTTAACTTTTTTAATATACATATATTTTCAGAACAAAATATTTAGATATTATATTAGGTATGAAGTTTACTTTTTTATTGTTACATTTCTTGGAATATATTTTATTTAGTTGACAAGAAATTTTAATTTAAGTTACTTTACTCTAGAGACATATTTTAATTTTGTTTTTCTTTATGTTTTATCTAAACAAATATTTATTTTTGTGGTACTAATTCTTTGCTTTGGTTAAGAAACTTACATTTTTATTTTTATTTTAGAAGAAACTTTTATTTTATTTTTTACTATATAACATCCTTGCCCCTCGCTAATCTAACCTGTCCCATTCCCTCATCCTGGCAAGGATATGTTCATACCTTCTCGTTGGTCCTTGCAGAGCAATAACATATTTCAATATAGTATGGGTTAACTTTAAAACTAAACCCAATAAATTTAAATATTTAGACTTTATATCTAAAACTGATATAATATTTCAAAAATATTTTATTGGCGAAATGAACAAAAATAGCCTATCTAATAAACAAAAAATAATAAAAATTAATACAATTTTCAAACAAGTATAACATTTTCTTATGACAAGCATTTCTATTTACCTCCGCCCATGTACAATAAAGAGATGCCGACGGTTTTTGCAGGCTTTTAGTTTTTATACGATTTCAATTGACTTCGTACAAACTTTACATGCTTTAATACCTAAATTTCTATTTTCCATCGAAGTATGTGGTTAGCTCAGGGCGGAAACATAGTTTCCGCTTTTATGCAGTCAGGTATATATACCAAAATTTGAGATAGTTAAAAACTATCTAGCCGAGAAATAAGATTAGCTAAAGCATCTAAGGAATTGGAACAGGTATGTCTTACTACATAGAAAACGGAATGCTAAAATAATTGTTTTCTGATTAACACATAGATGTTTTTCTAAAAAAAACTAGTTAAAAAGTGTGTTATATTTTATGAATGTATCATTCTTAATCTACGCTTAATTATGTTAGTGTGTGACCACACAATTTATATTTCTGTTTGCAATTTATGCAAATTTGCAAATAACCATCGTCGTTGAAAATACACTTTTCTTGTAGGATGATCCAAAAAGAATAGTCAAGTGGATCCAGATCGGTTGAATTTGGTGGCTACTGATTTGCTGCTACAATGGCTGGTATATTTAAAAAAAAAATTTTGTCAATGGACTGACTTTTATGAAAGTATAGTCCCCATTTGAACAGCGACGGTTAAATTCCTGCTCAAAATAATTTTTTAAGTGGGAAATGTAGATGTTTGAGTTACATTTTATCATCTGTGGATCTGTTAATAATAAATAATTTTTTAATAGCAAGAAATCGCACAATAAATCATTAATTTCTTGCTACTTTGTCTGTTTTAGAGTACTTGATATGCAAAATCCATCCGGTATATAAAGACCTGCAAAAACAAAAATTTTTAAATCATTTATCATTCAGAAATAGATTTTGACATTAAGAGGTATAAATAAAGAAATAATATGTGACACCCTTCTAAAAATAGACAGAAACAAATAAACATTGACATCCACACTAGATACATATTTCTGAGATCTTTGATTTATCATTCAATTTGTACTTATTGGTGCTTTTTGTCGCAATTTATCTTTACTTCAGCCAAATATACCATTCTGTTTGAGTAATTATTTGTTTGAAATAATACAAGGATTTTCATAAACTTAATAACATGTTTCATTTATTATATAAATTAATTGTAGAAGAATTCTGTGTGGTATTGGACCCTTTTCCTATCTCGATGTCCCTTACTAGTATCTGTTTCATATAATATTTTGTTAAAGGTCAACGTATAAGGTTAATTATATTTAGTCTAGGCGTAACAGTTGAGTATTTTAGATATGGAAAGGTCTATGAACTGTACGCTCTCTGGCTCCGATTTTAATCAATATTATGAATAAATTTTTGATTTATTGTTCGAGGTGAATGTAAATTCATTCACTTTGTTGATATTTATAACCAGGTGCACAAATTTCCAACCTTGTTAAAATTGTGGGAATTGTTTTTTCAAAGTACTCAATTCAATGAATTTGGCAGATATTTAGAAAAATATAGTTCCTTCACGATATATTTGATTGGTTATTTAGCTGGAAACAGTTAATTTTTTTTTGCAAAAGTTTTTATCATTAACTGATGTTATTTTGAGGTGTTCTATAGACATTTGGCAGATTACTTTTAGGACACCCTGTATATTCTATTATCTCATTTCGAGTTTTCATCAGGCTCAATGTTGTTTGTATTCACATAAATACATGTGTGACATAACGGTCTCTTGTGAAAATGAAATATACATGAATTCTATTATCGCCATGCAGCTCTTTTAAACAGATTTCAAGTTTTAGAAATATCCTTGATAGGGCCACTAAACTACTGTTATGTGAGTCCTTAGTCTTATCACACGTCAACTACTGTGATTATGTTTATGGGCCTTGCCTAAACTTATCAGAAGCAAACAAACTTCAAAAAAATCCCGAATATCTGTATTAGATTTGTAACAAATAGTTCTATCTACGAGCATATAACACCACATATCATAGAATTACAACAACTAAAAATAAATGAGAGGCGCTTCCTACATTTCACCTCACTATTAAATAATGTCATTCTAACGCAAAAACCTATTTATCTCTATGATAAACTAATTGTGAGAAATGTTATGCATAACCGAAACTTGAGATATACAAACGACCAATTGCATACAATAAGGCCTAAATATGAAACATTTCAATCATCCTTTACCTACCTCTCGATTTATGTCTATAACAATCTACCTCCACAGCTACACAATAAATCAACAAATGTACTAAAACGTCAACTAAAGTCTCTGATTTTGAACGGCGAATTAAACATAAATTTAAAATTGTTTTAGACGTGATAAAATAGTGATAAAATCTAGATATCATATAGATAAATACTGTTTTTGATATATTTTATATGTTTATATACTATAGATATATATACTTAACTAGATATACGTTAGATATACACATATTGTAATATTGGATATTATATACTGTACTATCATATGCTGGATAAAATCATAAGTTAGATATTACATACTGTACTAATACCAATGGTATCCTAGGTTAGTAGTTTTGATATCAGTGTATTAGCTTTCTTGTGTTCTACCCCTGGTTTCTCCACTGCCTTGCTTTGGGCGTTTTCTTTTCTTCCTGGACCTTCAATATGATGTATCATATTTAGTATATTATCCATATCTTGCTAGTTTTTGTAAAAAAATTTTAATAAACAAATAAAATAATTGAATAAAAAATCTGAAAAAAAGTAGTATGATTTCAAACACTTCACAGAATATTTCTATTGAAAAGTGTATTATTGTTATACGGTTCTAGTCGCCGCAGACATGTACTGCTCATACTGAAGGAAGATCACGACATAAATTACCTATTAATGTAATATTCATGTTAAAAAAATATTTCTGCCCAATGTTAGATGGTGCCTTGAAACTATAAGTCTTAAGTGTTTACATGCCCCGGGAGATATGTACCGCATACCAACAGAAAATAAGTTAATTTAAAAACAAATTAAGTTCCTCTTCTTGATAAATGTTAAAATATAGAGTGGAATGAAAAATAATATTAACAGAAAATTTTTGTTAATTATTATTTACTAACTTTTACAAATCTTATCACAGATAAGTATAACACATATCTTTTTAAACAATTATTTTCCCGGCTATTTGCCAAAACGCTGAAACTTGGATTACAAAAAAAGATACTATGCACATTATGTTCAGTACTACTGACTCAATAATGTTATTTTTAATTTCAACTATTCTGTCTAATAAAACCAAAAATAAATAAAACACAAGGTACTCACCAGTTGACACTCACTTTAAAAAACTTTAAAATATCTACCGACACGTGTTTCTGCTTGCCTTTAGGGTCGTCAGGGTAGCCGGCACATTTAAAGAATCCAAAGTAAGGAAACTTGTAAACCCCAATGTAATAACCATTAATGGCTTCAGAGAACAGAATAATTGAAATTATATAGTGGAAATACCCCTTATTAGGGCCAATGAAATAATTTAAAAACAAATTAAGTTCCTCTTCTTGATAAAAGTTAAAATATAGAGTGGAATGAAAAATAATATTAACTGAACATTTTTATCAAGTAGAGGAACTTAATTTGATTTTAAATTATTTCATTGGCCCTAATAAGGGGTGTTTCCACTATATAATTTGAATTATTCTGTTCTCTGAAGCCATTAATGTTTATTATATTGGGGTTTACAAGTTTCCTTACTTTGTATTCTTTAAATGTGCCGGCTACCCTGACGACGCTAAAGGCAAGCAGAAACACGTGTCGGTAGATAGAAGTTTTTTAAAGTGAGTGTCAACTGGTGAGTACCTTGTGTTTTATTTATTTTTGGTTTTATTAGACAGAATAGTTGAAATTAAAAATAACATTATTGAGTCAGTAGTACTGAACATAATGTGCATATTATCTTTTTTGTAATCCAAGTTTAAGCGCTTTGGCAAATAGCCGGGAAAATAATTGTTTAAAAAGATATCTGTTATACTTATCTGTGATAAAATTTGTAAAAGTTAGTAAATAATAATTAACAAAAATTTTCAGTTAATATTATTTTTCATTCCACTCTAGAAAATAAGTTACGTATCTCTGGAGATATGGACCGCACATAAATTAATTTCTAATTTTTCAGCGCCTCAGTCAACGTGTTAAAACCACTGCCAATTACTTGAGGATCAGAACTTCCTCACCGTAGTAAAACTAGACGTGTGGTGGATTTTATAATAAAAGTAATTTATGACGTTTCAAGAAGTTATATTTTTTGACGTTTCAAAAAAGTCACTTTGACATTTCAAAAAAGTCACATTTTTTGATGTTTCAAAAAAGGTACATTAGTGGAATGTCACTAATATTTTTTTTAGACCTATTTTGCTCATCAACGAACTTAATCTCTTCCTTGACCTCTAGAATGTGTGTACCAAATTTGAAAGTTTTATCTCAAAAACTGTAGTTGCAATCGCGAGCACAAACACACATAGAAAATTTTTTCTGTATGAAATTTTGTGTATCGTCATAATTTATCGAGATTCGTCCAGAAATGCAATAAAAATTTTCAAAATTTTTTTCACGAATACATAATTTCCTCACAGGGGTGAGGAAATAAAATTAACGAATTTTAACATTTTTAAGTCCCATCAGAACTCATTATTTAGTATTTGCTTGCATTCTGCCAATCGTTTAACAGAACCTTAAGGAACTTCAGATAGTTCTTGCAACCCAGATCGTAAATTACAGTTTTTACTGTCACCAATCCAGCTTTCATATAGGAGATTATCCAAAACAATACAACAGTTGCATCTGACAACAATATTATAACGTTTTTGTTTTAAAAGTTTTTCCTCTATGGTATTAAAGGCTCTTTATAAGTCAAGCAAGAAAAAACTACTTATTTATCGTTTTTAAACTTAGATATGCATTTATCAAATATGAGTGACGCTACGAAAAAGGTGTTATTACGTGTGTCATATTAAGCATTCTTAATAAATCATTCTGAAACGTGTTATGACAAAAACGAGTGCACTTTATGATAAAATAAACAAATTAAAAATTCTACTAAATCATTTTCAAACAAACGATTTGTTTTGTTAGATTTTGCTAAAACAATCTTGGTTACACTTGAGAAAACCATAATTTATCACTCTTAGTGGTTTCTTGTTATTAAATCTTGTCTGCTGTGCTGTAGGGCTCTTCTTATTGTCTGGTATATTTTTAAAAGCACCTAAATGATATGCAAATGTTTGAAGTACCGTTTCGCAGAAGAAAAACACTGCTTACAGTAAATATTTAGCTATTCGATAATTTAGCAATGCTCTAAAATTTATAAATATATTCTATTGCAAAATTCATATTTAGACAAAAAAAATACTTTTATTTTATTGTATGTACGTTGACAATAAAAGAAATTTTATATATTTACAAC
The DNA here is from genome assembly GCA_029963845.1 of Rhamnusium bicolor. Taxonomy (NCBI): domain Eukaryota; kingdom Metazoa; phylum Arthropoda; class Insecta; order Coleoptera; family Cerambycidae; genus Rhamnusium; species Rhamnusium bicolor. Next base: position 817,298 of record JANEYF010002289.1, read on the forward strand.
TATCGGCAGTCATGATTTGATAACTTGTAAATCTCAGCTTCCCCAATTATACACCCCATCAATTTACAAATTCAGTTTGTTACAACCTTTCTTACCGAATATTAATAATCTAGTCCGTAGACGCGTGATTTTGAAACGATTTTATAAACCACTCCTAACAGAGTGCCATAATTACTCGCTGAAAAAGGTTTTCAAGGAAGCTTATACAGGGTGTCCCAACCAAAAGGAGGCACCTTGAATAACTGTGAAGATAAAAATTTTTTGAAAAATTGGTGAAACACGTCGACCTTGTTTCCAAGGGGGACATATTTTAATGTAATAATTGTATACCTATCATCCCCTCTACCCTACACGGCAACCCCCTCAAAAAATTCAAATGGCAAGGGGGGTCGACTGATATATCTTTTGAAAGGTCTTTCAATTCCCTACATAACTGTGTGTTTTTTTTACTTTTATCGATTCGTTCTTAAGGAAAATAATTTTATTTTTGATGATTACACACAATCGAAATCGTTTAAAAAAATCTAAAATATACGGCACTGGGTATTGGAATTAATAAAAAAAACTACATTTTTTAGTGCTCTCAAATCAACACGAGTTTTTTCGACAAAAAAACACTTTCCTTGTCCGTTTAGTTTTAGAATAATAAAAGACTCATAAGTATTTGATAGTCCTTGAACATTAATTAGTTCACAACCAATTTTAAATCGAGATACATTTTACCAGAGTGAGTTCTCAAAATGGCTTGTACCTTTCAGGAGAGAATAGAAATTTCCAGCAGTTATTTCAAAAACAATAATTGTGCTAGAACCACAGAGCGCATAATCAATAGAAATCACCCAGATAGAAGGGTTGGTTCTCAGTATGTTTTACAATTATTGACAAAATTTATGGAAACAGGTTCTGTAGGAAACAAAAAGCATGAACCTCAGCGACCGATTAGGAATGAAGCAGTCGAAGTGGCAGTTCTGGGTCATTTGCAGATGGATAATACTCAATCGATCAGGAAAGTAGCTGAGGCTTCCGGTGTATTACGAAGCAGTGTTCATCGAATTGTAAAGGCCTACAAATTTCATCCATATAAATTTAAATTGGTACACAAATTAAACGAAGATGATCCCGATTGTCGGCGTGAATTCTGTGAGATTTTTAGTGAACAATTAAATGGTAATGTCAATCTACTGTACAATACGTGTTCTTCTGATGAATCGACATTTCAGTTAAATGGGGAGGTAAACAGGCACAATTGTAGGTACTGGAGTGAAACCAATTCACATTTTTTCATGGAAACTCATACCCAAAGGCCTCAGAAGTTAAATGTTTGGGCTAGCATCTTAGGGATCACATTGTCGAGCCGTTTTTTATTCCTGACAATTTAAATGGCGAAAGGAACCTCGATCTGTTAGAAAATAACATCAACCCAATGATTACCCAAATCCTCGAAGAAGACAATAATCTTTTAGAGGGCGAACTGTTTTTTCAACAGGATGGGGCACCCCCACATTTTGCTATAGCAGTCCGTCAATTTTTGGATAATCGGTTTACTGAGCGATGGATTGGAAAAAGAGGTCCTGTAGAGTGGCCCGCTAGGTCACCCGATTTAACTCCCTTGGATTTCTTTCTGTGAGGACATTTGAAATCGAAGGTATTTGCAACAAAACCCGCAACTCTGGAAGAGTTACGTGAAAGAATTCTTCGAGAATGGCCGTTTATTGACTCCAGATGTGTTCAGAAATGTTCGTACAGAATTTCAAGACAGATTATACTACTGTATGGAAGTCGGTGGGAGTCATTTTGAACAATTCATACGATAATTTAAACTGCTTCTTTTATTTCTATTTCCCGAATTTAAAATAATGAAACAATTATTTCTCAGGAACGAGTCGATAAAAGTTTAAAGAAATGCAGTTATGTAGAGAATTGTACCTATCACTCGATCCCCTTTGCCATTTAAATTTTTTGAAGGGGTGGCCGTGTAGGGTAGAGGGATGATGATAGGTATACAAGTATTACAGTAAAATATAATATGTCACCCTTGGAAACAAGGTCGACGTGTTTCATAAATTTTTCAAAAAGTTTTTATCTCCAAAGTTATTCAGGGTGCCTACTTTTAGTTGGAACACCCTGTATAATTCTTTGTTACAGCATGCAATGATGATGTTGACTAAGGGTTATTTACTGATTCAAACAAAGGGTTTTAAACGATGAAAAAAGTAGAAATCTGGTTTGCTTCAAAAATTTTTTTTCATGAATACATACGTGTATTTTGAATACGTGTTTGATATTCAACGTTATCTTTAATGAAATTTAATTTTAATTCATTAATATAATACGTATGTTTCTGTGACTAATTAATATTCGGCTGAATTTGTGCCACATCAGTGTGGTGAGCAAAAAATCTATCAATTGATGTTATGGCTAACTTATTGTCAGCATAATTATTTTATAAAGCTCAAGAAAGGTCCGAAAAGAATAATAATTGAAAAAACTAGACAGCGTAGTTTCTTAGAATTGTTGTGTGATAGAATTGAATAATCACTGTTTATCTCTCCTGAGTTCGAGTCTCAGCAAGGGAATCTGGCAAATATCGAAGGGAATGGTTGTTGTGTCTGTGTGTCTATCCCAGAAATAGCCAACACCAATGTTAACTTTTTTTAATATAGGGCAAACACCAGCAAAAAATTTAAAAAAACCTAAACAAAATTTTTACAGTAAGAGGCTAATCAATTTCATTGTACTAAACCAAACGGACGAAAATGTGAAAAGTTAGAAGAATTATTAATTAACCTGGATTAAACAAATTAACAGCAGAAACTTCAAAGGAAGTTGTAGATAATGTTGCAACTACGCTAGCGTATTTAATAAACGCATGTATTCAAAGTGGTAGTAGCAGGAGCCTCTGATAACTTTATTTATAAAAATGCATAACTGACAGGTCGCCACAATACTATGATCTTTATTAACAGAGTTAACTGCAAAATATTTTCCATCTAAAATTGACATATTCTGTATCTTACTTTTGATATCTTGACTATATTCTTGATCGTGTGAGGAAGTAGAAGTAATTGATATTGATGAAGATGTTTCTGGCTTATTTTGAAGATATGAAGTTGGAGGATTTATAAATTGAGTTAACATATTCCTTCTTCTTTTAATATTTTGTTCTGTTATATATTCCGTATCATTGTCAGTAATATTCTCGAAAGAATCAGTTTCTGAAGAACTCATGGTAACTAAAACACAAAATCCACGATGTTACAAAAAGCCATGCCAAAATGGAAAATGTGTACAAATAAAATAATTTCGAAAAGTTTCTTATCTCTGTGGATGTTAACAATTTTTTAATTCAGTATAATGTAAATGTGTAGGTAAATTTAGTTTAAGTAGAAGATGGACAAATAAAGAAATAAATCAGTTTGATAAACAACTTGATGGTTTGGAATTAATAGTTTATTAAAAAATAGACCATAGTTTTGTACGTTAAAATATATCATTTCTAATGTTTTAATAAATTGCTGAACCACTAAAGTCATATTTTGTATTTTAATCAAAACATTTTTATATTATACAGGGTTCTTCGAGGTTAACTAAACAAACTTAAGATTTGATTTCAGCATCTCAAAATAAGTGAAATCGTTCCTATGGAGGGATGTCCAGAAATCCTTAGCTAACGAGTTACGTCATTTGACAGATGGAGGCTAAAATTACTTTTTATTTTATATTTTACTAGGTATGTTTCAAATGTTTTAATGTTTTTACTATGTCTTAATTTTTTTTATTTGATAACAGACGTTTTCGTTTTGCAGTTTCCCAAATAACGTATGGGACATTACAGCATATTTTATATTCATAGATTAATGGTTTCACAAAAAAAATAGAGACAAAAAAAGCTTCACAAGCTTTAAAATTCATATTTCTATGACAAAATACAGAATAAATTCAGATTCATAAAAAAAGGGGCTGCTGATTTAATCCCTCTTAACAATCAGGGATGATTAAACTAGTGCGTAAAGTACAGTAATCTGATACATCCTGGTACAAAATTGATGTTTTTAAATAAATTTGTTGCTATATATCCACACTACATTTTTACTTACATGTTATCTGTGTGATGCGTATGTATATTACAGTTGCATATTTAACAGTTAGAGATACAAATGAATGCAAAAGAAGAAATTGAATATCATGTCAGTACTATCACGTCTGTTTTTCAACAAGGTAATGGCCAAACTGAATGATTCCTATAGAAGTTATGTGCCAGACCTGTCGAGACCTGTATTTATAGAACTAAAAATTACTTAAATACTTTCTAATGTAATCAAGTACTTTCGTAGTATTTATGTACTTTTCCTTGTATTTAAATACATCATTGTACTTAATTACATTTATTCTATATAAATACCATTATAAATACCAAGTATAAGTAACAAGTACATTTCGTTTAAACATCTACAAGTATAAGTACATAGTACTTGAACTGTACTTAAGTATTGTACTTAAATACTGAAATACTTAAGTACTACCCAGCTCTTAATCTTCCTGAGTTTATTAAACTGCTAATAAACTCATGTTTTGAATTTGAAATTTATGTCAAGTAATTAATTATATACATACATTGCCATTTAAAATGGGACGTACATATTAAATAAACTTCGAGGACTAATTTTATAATTTACAGTTTTGTATATTTAAAAATTTTATAATTTGCTTTAGTGCAATCGCATTTAACCTGGGGAATTATTGCTTGGAGAGGTTTGACAAATGTTTACTTAAAAAAAATTGAGGTTATGCAAAAATGGATAATCAAAATAATCTACAATAAATGTTTTCCATATCCCACCGATCAGTTATGTGAAGAATGTGGATTTTTCGATATAGAACAATTATATATTATCATATTTATAGGAACTTTTATTCTTAAAATGAGGCCTTCTGTTAAAATCCTACTAATAAATGTAGGACACTCTGTTTACAGACAACTTAATTTAGTAAGGTATTCCTTAACCACTTCCTTTTTTTATATATGCCACTTACTATGTCATTTTTCAATGACAGTAAAGTAAAAGTATATAACTAATTAGTACATTACAAAATACCTGTACATTTTTTATATTTTGTCTTGAATAATATTAATTTACATGATTTTTCCACTTTCATAATTAAACATAATCCCCCCCTTATCATCACTAATAAATATTTCAGTGTTACCTAGGACGTTTACTTATTTAAATCTAAACGATATTTTTTTATCAGTAAATCGAATTACACAAGTATTTCCTTACGGAGGCCCTAAGATATTTTGTGCTGATATCTGTATAGCAGGATACGTGTTTCTGAACAAAAGATTATTATAAATCGTATCTCATAATACTATAAAAATGCCAAATTTTAAAAGTATTATGAGATATGTTTTATTTATAATAATCTTTTCTTTAGAGACACGTGTCTTGCCATACAGATATTAGAACAGAATATCGTATAAACTGGCGCCTCCGCCATTTTATAGAGTAAGAAAATATGTACTCGTTGATTTAAAATCTTTCGTATTATGAATTAAGAAACCAAGAATCTTATATGCACCTATCACAGTATTATCTATAGTTGAAGAAAATTTGAGGCCAAAAGTGACTTTTAAGTGACAACACTACAAATGGTGTAATACAGGATCACCTTTTATTATAGATCCATGGAATTAATTTATTAAAAATCCTAAATTATGAATCATAAATCATAAAAATGTCAAAAGTTCGTAATATCAAATACTTCTTTTTAAATAGTTGAACGGCCGTAAATAGAGCGAGAGGAAACTGATCTTTATTTCTTCACTCATGTGGTTACCGAACACGACTTGCGTCTCGTTTTATAATTTTCGCATTCATCAATTAATGATCGTTCTTTCCTCACTTGTACAGGAGCATTAAGTGAAAATATCCTTCTCAGAAATAATTTAGTTATTTTTATGTTACTAGAAAGGTGTAAAGACCTTTCGGTAACTAATTAATTTTTTCGCAAAATCCAAATTTTGGATCATAAAAACAATCGCATGGTGTTTAAAAATATGACATTTCTATTTCCTTTTTAAAAGAAACGTCCAGTATATTTTAAAATATTTCGATTCTCCTCATTTTTCTGATCTCAAAAATATCAGCATATGTCATGTTATCTCAAAATGTTTTTGAGATATTTGGATTTTGATATTAAAATATCGTTAATGATTCTGTTAAATGTTGTCTTTGAAAGGAAGAAGTATTCACAATGGCAGGTATCGATTTTTGACGAGTAAATTGCATCTTTATTTTAGAAATAATAATACTAATAATAATAATAACACTGACGTACTTTTCCACGAAACATCAAAACACTATATACTGCACTCAACGCGCGTTTCGCCAACCAAGTTGGCATCATGTGAAGATGATTAAAACTTCAGTTTTAATCATCTCCAACTATTCAATGACAGTTGTGTAAATGGTGCGCCCTATCACAATAGGACCTTCTTATTTGTATTTGTTGACCTCTAAAATATACCCATACTGAATTCTAATCCCGGTATCTAATTTTATAATAAAAACTATCAGTATCTCGAAAACCGTTCAAATTAGAATATATGCAATATACAGGGTGTTTACGATCTTGGGAATATTTCTTGGGAGGTAGGATTTGGTAAAAGAAGTCGACTGCTAAAAATTTACCTTAGTAAAAGTTCCTTGAAAATGGCATAAAAAATATGTTAAATAATATACAAATCTGAGTGCCGCTGACACATTAAATTCAGATAAATAAAGTCCAGCCATGTACGACATTTATAGCAGGGTTGTATGAAAAGACATGTAGTTCCATCGCACCTAAAGCAGTACTATACATATCCGCACTTTTTTGTTAAGGAAGTCTGTTATTATTTTCTAATATTTAAAGTTTTTTGCTATACGATTTATATCAAAGTGTATTCATCCTTAAAAGATAATTGCCAAAATTGTAAACACCATGCATATGTTTATTAAGTAAACTCCGCTTATTTCTTGATGCGCTGGAAATGTTGGTACGTTTTATAAGTATATGTATATTTTTATACTGCTATTCTATATTTGATTTGCAATTAAGCGAGAAATAAAAACCAATCATTGTCGAGAACTGTTTTGTTTTAAAAATACGTTTAACCTTGAGGAATAATGAAAATAAATTTAATTTTACAGTCAGTCTTCGTCACAAACAGATGCTGTCAATTTGATTTGAATATTTACAGGAGTGAATACTTAATATGTCCTGGAAGTTAATTTCCGCCCTCAGATTTTATATATTTTAAAAAAATTGCTTTTATTACGTTTATTTACATTTTTATCATTTATACCTATATTTGTAAAAATAAGGATATGTCCTGAAAGCGGAAAAACAACTTATAATAATTTATACAGAATGAATATTAGACACCTTGCAATTTCTTATAATAAATAAGTAAAATCCAATTATTTTAACGGTTGTATTTCACCAAATTATTTACATATACATTTTCAAATTGGTTACATTGGAATTCCATGAACTAGGTAGCCTTTGTGTGTCATTCCTCTCATTAAAATCATAAGCGTCGCATCCAAAACTTCCAAAGGAGGTGGAGCGACATTTTTTTGAAATGCGTTTCTTCACAGTGAATACCAAAAATTATTTTTGTGGAATAAAAAAGATATTGTCTGAAATATATAATATAAAAAAATTGTTTTGTTAGCATTGCCGCAATGGATCGGCATGAGCATTTGATTTAATTTTCGAGAAAGACGATTCTCGTTTATATACTGTTGGACACGATTTTCGGCAAAACTTGCGTTTTGCAGGAGGATAAGAGTTTAAACATACTGAGAGAATTGGCTGTAAACTGCATTGAGCCGAGGACAGGAAACGCCGCAATAAATAACATTAATTCTCGTTGCTCTGCTCAACCAGCAACCACCAGCACATAATAATTATCATTGCCGTCTACCAGTTTTCTATTATTCCTTTGCTGTCTGTTACAGTAAACGTATAGGTTTTGCATGAAATGGAGACCAATAGTGTATAGGAGCGTTTTCCTACCTACCTTTTTTACGCATCGTTTTTTATTTATTAATGGGTACGTGGCTGTACTGAATAATAAGAATTTTCTTGTATCTATTACGCCTACTTTTTATCTAGTAGTTAATGTTTTTACTGCTTCTAAGTATTCCCTTTTTTGAACTGTGAAAAATATTTCTTAAACTGAGAAATATTTTAACCAATTTACAATATTTAGTTTTAAATTACTCACAAAAATAAGCATGTTAATTTAAAATATGTTGAATAAAGTCCAGAGAGTTGGTTTTTCAGAATAATTTCAATCCAAATTTAAGCTGTAATTTATATATTAACATATTTAACTTTCTTATTTATAAACTATTAAATATACTAATTTTTTGGCTATTAAAAATACCAATTCTTGGCTTCAGTCAAATTATTTGAAAAATGTACCTATAAATTATGTAGTATTCTTAAATTTCATTTCGAACAAGGATTTAGGTATGGCTCGTCGTTTAATTAAATTTCCAAATCGCACAATTAAACTCGTTTCCTTAGACAGATAAATTCCAGAAATTCTCTGGACGGGATGGATTATGAAAAAATACACATTCCAAGCTAGATCTTTCCTGTTTTATCGATTCCACCGTATTTCTTATTATGGCAAGTTTCGCTGGACACAATCTTATACTAACTATTTCATATAAACTTTAAATAAATATATCCATGTATCTCCCTGGTTCAATTAAATAAAATTTGAAACAATCAGTTCCGATTAAATTATATCTATACAGAGCTATCGAAACTGATGTTCAGCTAAGAAATATAATAATAATAATAATAGTAATAATAATAAAACGTCTTTATTAAATTAATAATTTTACATTAATTAATTTACTCCCTGGGCGAAGTTTAGCTCTAGGGCTATTCTTACACTTAACCCAATGTAAATAATTACATAAAAAAATATAAATATAAATAATAGTAACATTAAATTGAAAAGATGAAAAAAAAGTAAGAAAGAAAGTAAACAGTAAAAGTAGATTATCCCAAAAACTATGCAAACAGAAGAGAAAGAAAAAAAGAGAAAAAAAATATTAAGAATTAAAATGAGTTGCCAAGTAACTGCTGATCTAAATAATTCACTTTCGGCCATGACAGGTAATTTATTTACAAGGTTTTCAAAAATTTTCTCAGGAATTTCACATTTATCACTGTTTCCTTCTTCATCATTTGATGGAAAAGATGCACTACCAGAGAAAACATTTTCATTATTAGATGTATTTTGTGATATTCGTGTTTTACCAGAACCCATATTTCACACAAAATTGCCGAAAAAGATGTCAAATTTAAATTTGATTTTGAGGGCTTTTTTTGAAAACAAATTATCCAATTTTATTTATAAGGAAGGCAGATTTTATTTTGTTGTTTTATTTCTATAACCTGTTTTTTGAATTTTTATAAATTTGTAAAATTGTTTCTCCCGTCTTTTGTTGTAATGAACTGTTTCGGTCCTAACATGATAATAATGTATTAAAAATACTGTTTTTATTTTATCCTGTTTTATTTTAGAATCTATTTTTTAAGTTTATATAATGCTTTTACAAATGTTCTGATAAACTGTTTTTTTCACAGTACTTAATTGGTAAAGAATAACTGTTTATTTCTGTCTAAGAAAAATACCCATCCCTTTGGAATTGCCTTGAAATTCCCTAGAAGTCCATGGAATTCCTTGGAACTCTTTTGGAATTCCTGGATATTTTTTTTGAATTGCTTAGATATCTTTGGAATTTCCTGTAATTCCTAGTCAAGGTAGTGGAATTCCGTGGAAGTAGAAGTTTGGTGTATACACTTCTGTCGGCAGGTTTACTCTTTGCATTTCTATAATCCCTAAAAATAAATTATTATTTTATATAAAAAAGAAAAAGAAACATTGCATTACAGACAGAAATTTAAAAATTGTGTTGATTTTGCCCCTGAAAAAAACAAAGAAAATTACGAAACATCAGTTTTAGTATTCACTATCCAAAATTCATCCAGCAAAATCAAATACATTTTCGGAAATTAAAATAATAACATAATTGAAATCTCATAATCACTAATTTTTTTTACTGTTACGAAATATTTAAATGTTAATACGCTCTCATTATTTTAATCTGCTTTTAGTAATCCATGAAAATAGCTTAATTAAAATGATATAAATTGTAGTAGGACATGACTATAGTAAAGGTTTTCAAAAAGTGTACACGGTCCGTTGAATTCCACTTATACTTCAAAGTAAAGGGATAGAAAAAACGATCAAAGGTAATTGCGAGGGAAATAAGAGATACGAGCTGAATAAACACCAAAGAAATTGTGTAAACTGATATGAGCTAGCACGCAACTCAATGAAAAAAATTGTGTTATAATTTTAACAATATCGTTTTGTTAGTAGTAGTCCTGTTACTGCAGACAGTACGAACAGTTGGATTAACAAGATCTTACTCAATAATTTATGCAGTTGATAATGATGAAATACAGATGGTGTTATCTTTATTTAAAAGCGCTTTTTTAAGTTGCTAACGAGGATCAAAGTGCTTAAGATAAACTTAATTTTGGAATAACAGTATTTTTATCGTCAAGGATTTGATCATAGATGTGTTTAACTTACATGTATAGTTTCAAGGAAAATATAAACAAGATTTAATTCTTTCATGGTTATTCGTCTGCTTGAGGAGGAAATCAGAGCAGTTTTATGAATTTCGGAGCAAAAATATCAAAATTGTTTATGACGAATTACTGAAAATTTCAATTTCAATCAATTCAATTCAAACAATTTATTAACATTAAAAATATAACAGTGTCCTCGCAGGACACTCATGCCCGTGACCAGCCGAAGATCCACGTCACCTAGGCGCCGCACTATGGGCCGATGGTGGAGGCGCCGTTTCAAAAATACCAAAAACCAAAAACCGAATAAGGAACACAAACTTCAATTTTCTTATAACTAATACATCAAACTTCTATAATTCGGTTCGGTAATTTATTTAAATGTTGACTGGGTTCAGTTAGTAGACTTCAAAAGTAGGAATATGTGTTGTTTTGATGCTTATTTTAAATAAACAATTTCGTGCTTAAAAATTAAATACAGTGTAATGTTTCAAAGAGTAGTTCTTTTAGTAATTGAAACATAAAAAGTATTTGTATTTTGCTTATCCCTTACTACAATAAAAAAATTATAAATGGATCATGTTACTGGAATGACTTTCTCAAATTCAAGAAAAATTTTAACTGTTAGCAGGGTTCGCCCGGGTGAGATTTTTTTCATCATCTGGCAACTAAAACGATCCTGTATAAGATCCAAAAAAAAATCTTGCGGATTTTTTACGCTTCTCTTGCAAATCAACAAAATATACAAAGAAGCGCGCGCGACGAACACTTAAAAATCTGCAATACTCATTCCGTAAGAATTATGAATTTGCAAAATACGGCGTTATAAAGAATACATATACATTATGGAATTGCAACAAATCAGAGCATAGCATTTCACTGAATGCCTGGATTTTAGAAATCGTATATCGGGACGGTCCCATCTGATTTTTTTTTAGCAGCACCACCATGTTCCACGTTTGACAAAATATGTTTACGAGTGACTTGCGGTTAGATAAAATCAAATAAATATTTGTAGTTGTTAAAGTTATTAAACAAAGTGGTATATCGATAAAAATGGTTTACGATATAATTTGAAAAAAATATTTTTTGGCCATGAAAAATAAACCAGAGAAAATATTTTTGTTCTTCATGTATACATGGGATGTGTAATCTGCGGTTACCATTGTTCTTAGCAAAGTATATAAACTTGGGTTTGTTAAAATTTTGCGCAAGATATACGCACTGTACAAGTTTTATGTGTTAGCTGATATACGCTGGGTATTGGCTCTAGTTCGTGGCACATTATCTACGCTGTTGATGTCTCTTCGTGCTCCATACGTGTACAAATTAAATTATATGTCAAATTATGCAGAATGTACTACTGGGAGTACCGTATTCTCTACTACTCGTAAACAGCGTTTGCTAGTGTGAAGTTTGTGACAATGTAAACGATTTATAAATACAATTCGATATTGTCACAATCGTAATAAGTATTTGCAGGTTTAGAATTCCGATAGAAGCTAGAAATAAATCAGAACACTCCACTTGCATTCGGCAAGTTAGCAGACCAGGAACTCATTCCTTTGATGCTTAAAAATCCTGATTATGTGGAACTGTGCTATATTCATCAGAGTGTTGACTCCGGTAGTTGTGTTTACGAACAATATTGACCAATTTTATGAGTTCGCAGAAATTACGACGCAGAAGCTTAACCGAAAAAATTATTTCACCAAAATTGTTAATGATAAAATTATAAATTTTGTAGAACATTGTTAGGATATAATTTACACAGATGTTCTATTGTAGCTACTGTAGCTTCGTTTTAGTTGAGTCGGCAATAATTTACGAACACACTGTATAAGTATTGAGATAACAATAAAAAAAAATCATAGTATTTCGCAATCAGATAGCGAGGTATTTTGTCAAGCAAGCCATTAGGTTAGAACAAATCCTGTTTAATAACGAGTGACAGCTAAAACCTAAAGCTCTCACAGAAATTTTCATCCGCCAATAGTTAGATTTAATCGAATTACAAGAGCACGTGCTAACTAACGTGCAACCGGGATTTATGCTCAATTAAAATTATGCAGACTATTTAAAATTTGCATTTTGCTATGTGGTCAGTTTTAATTTATAATTGTACTTTTGCCGTATTAAAAGATAGTGAATTTTATAACAAAACTTCAAGTAACGCTGTGTTTGATAAACTGTTTTAATTTGTATCCACTTGATCTCAGAATTAGTTAATTAAATTTTAATTAAAGTGAGAATATTGTAGTCCTTTTTGTCTCTATACAGGGTGGTCGACTATAGCTTTCTCAACATAAAGAACTCGCTTATCTTGCGAATGACAATATCGGTTAAAATAGAGAAAAGTGGCGTGATTATCTTTAATTGAATAATTCACATTTTGTTTTCCTCCCAGTTGACTATTTGAATTCGGGGCTTAAATGAAATTTTAATATAGGATAATGTTATATCATTATAATCAGAAAAAATATATATATTCTGATATAAATATTCAATATGGCTACCATAAGAAAAAATTAAGTTTATGATAATTCTGAGTGAGCGAAACATTGTAATACTTCATTTTACAAAAATCATATTAAATACAAAAAGTTGTTCTAAGAATGCTTTTACAGAATAACGATTGAATATCAAATAAGCAATTTTAAATTTTTTTCCAGATCTCTGAAAAACCAAATCAGATAATTTAGTTCGGTTGAATTCAAGATCTTAGCACGAATATCACTCCACTTTTCTCTAATTTAACTAACTCGCAAGATATGCGAGATCTCTACGTTGGGAAAGTTAAAGCTGAACACCCTGTATTACAAATTATAATACTAAAGACAATCGAAACCATTGACCACAACTTTGTGAAAAATTATAATTTTATGGTTTCGGACAAATGAAGGTTGTTTTCTAAATTATATTTATTTAATCGAATTCAAAGACTATCTATTAGCAACTAGGTAGCTTCATCTAAAATTGTTGTTTCTCCAGTACCCCAGGGGTCCATACTGGGCCCTCTTTAATTTTTAATTAAAACCCTGTTATAACAAAAACTACCAAAACTGGTTACTTTTAAGCTATGCAGATGATATTCCTCAGTATAATGTAACAATGTAAGTACAAACTACTACATTAAACATAAGCGAAAAACTTGATTAATTCTACTTTTTACTTTCTTATACCTAATATAGTATAGTAATCGTGGTTACTTTCGACCTCGAGATTTTGATTGATATATACATTTTGAACCCTTCTGAATCCATTCTGACTAATTTTCGAATGATGTTTGTCGATGCGTGTGAGTGGATGTGTGTGTGGATGTGTGTGTGGATGTGTGTGTGGATCTGTGTGTGGATATGTGTGCGTGTGTGTGTGTGTGTGTATCCGGGATAACTCAAAAAATATTAATGGAAAATTTTCCAAATTTGGCAGTATAGATTGTCAATAACATTTTAGGTAACACAATAAATTTGGTGAATGTAGTACCACCAGAAGAGATATAATGAATAAGAGAAGAAAAAAAAGGTACAATTTCGGGAAAAAAATTTTAAAAATTTTATGCATTTCCGGACGAGCCTCGACGAATTATAATGAAGAAATATAACTTTATGAAAAAATAATCTGTCCGCATATCTGTAGTATTGCGATAGCAGCCACAGTTTTTGAGATAAAGCTTTCAAATTTGGTACATTTGTTCTAAAGGCAATTGACCAACTGAAAGGGGTCCACTGGACCCAAATCTTTTTGTATTTGACTTTACAAAAAAATATGTTCCTGATGACAAATTATATATCATGTCTACTATATCAAGTGAATAAAATATATTTTCCAAGTACTTGAATAAAGCTGATGTAAACTGAAATATTTTACATATTTGGCCTCATAAAATGGGGTTAGGATAAATTTAACAGTTTGACGTTTGAAATGTCTAATTTAGTTACAAACATGTTAATGTCAACAACAAAAAATTATTAAAATATATGACATGAATTATTATTGAGATTATCGAATAACGCTGATAATTTTAATTATTTAAAAAGTTTAATGAAGCATTTCAAGTTACGCTATTAAAATTTAATTGAAGTAAGTGAATATTTAAACAGAATAATTTTTTTAGATCAGGATGATATATACTGGTATAAGAAAGTTACGTGCTGGCCACATCAGATATTTTATACTTAAGAAAACATAACTTAAAAGTAAATCCAAATAAAACTAGTGTAGTTCTTCTTGGCTCGGAAACTAAACAGGATAGTATAAATGAATTATTACATCTAAATTTAAACAATATCTCATGAGAATCTAAAATTTTAAGGGTAATTATCGACGTCTGTATTAGATTTAAAACCTGTTTTGGCAAACTACTTCAAACACCTTATATAAAAATGAATGTTTTGTTTGAAAATAGACATTCATTAAATTACAAATTTTGAAAGAAACTTTGTGAGGCACTCGTGTTGCCTAATTTAAATTAATGTTGGTTTTCGTATTTTCCCTGCTTAGATCAAATGAAAAATCGCACACAAAAAGTGTAAAATATATGTTGTTTTATTTGCAATGTAAAAAAAATTTATCACATTTCTGGTGACTTTGTTGATCTTCACTAGCTAAATATGGAAAAAATAGATGCCTTTATCACATTTTTGTTCAAAAATTTAGAACAACCTTTACATCCATTCATCTTAAAGGAAAGTTTACATTCAGAACTGCCATTTTTTTAAATTTTTTCAACATTGTATACTCCTCCGCAGCCTATGAAAAGTGTTGAAGTCGTATGAGCAAACTAAATATAGCCACTCCCGACATCCTGCAGAGTTACAGGGTTAGTATCCGTAGATTTCAGAAGTATGTGCCCTAAAAAGACAAAGAAACTTTGAATGATGGCCTTCTGCATTTGGTTTCCCAGCATTTTAGCGGTATGTACATTAGTTATGTTTTTTATGCGCTTTAAATCTCAATATGGTACTTGTACACGTATGACCTATGTGAGTGATATGTTAGTCATTGAGTTTTCCATTTTTTCTGCATTTCCTTATTACTTCTTTAAATTTCTTTACATTATTTCTCTTTGCTGAAATAGTTTTGAAACTAGTTTTGAAATGAAATAAAATCAAGAAAGTATAATAATTTTACGAAACTTTTCTTTAACCAAATTAATTTTTAAATATCAAAGACCAAGTGAAGAAATCATCTTCAGAATTAGTCCCTTACAACTAATTATGAACATACTGAAATAAATAAGCTAATATTTTGATCAACACAGAGATATATTTGGTGTTAATTTTTGATTGTACAAAAAAATTTACTCATGTAGCAATTACCATATTAAGGAAGTTATATAAACAAATGCGTCAGGCAGAAAATTAACCATTGCAAAATATATTAATTCAATTATCTTGGTCGTTTAATAATTACAATTATTTTAGCGCATTGTATGAACTGCATACAAATTGCAGTTTATTATTTTATAAGGGCATCTAGACTTTACCAGCAGTAATGATTCTGAATATAAATTCATTTTAATATAACAGATGCATTGTGACACTAGCTAATGTACATAATAAAAGCCTATCCAAGCTAGGATGGGTCCAAAAGGAAACATTATCAAAACAAAATATGTTGTGGAATATTTGCCATCTCTAAAAAAAACTTTAGATCAAATCTTCCTATATTTCGATTAATATATTCTCAGAGATGATGATAGTGTATTGTAAAAAGCTCAGATAAATGTCATTTTAAAATAAATAAATAAATAAATAAATAAATAAATAAATAAATAAATAAATAAATAAATAAATAAATAAATAAATAAATAAATAAATAAATAAATAAATAAATAAGTAAATAAATAAATAAATAAATAAATAAATAAATAAATAAATAAATAAATAATGTCTTTATTAATTACCGAACATTGGCGGAGTGCAGCTCATTAGAGCTGCTCTTACACTCAACCAACATATTTTTCATAACAAAAAAGGTTAAATACTATGAGGTACAAGTAATGAATCAGTAAAATTAAAATTAAAGCAGTTAAAATAAATATGTATTAGAGAAATAGCAATTTCCCCGAGAATTAACTGTTCACTGGTTTAATAAAATTTTTTTGTATTTATGGTTAAAGGAGGTTATAGATAGGTGCTTTATATCGACGGAGATAGAGTTATAGAGAGCCGCTGCAGAATAAGCAAAAGTTCTATGAAACAACGTTAGCCTATACCGAGGGATTGATAACAGATCTACATATCTAAGATTTCTTGAGTGAAATAAGGATCGAGGAGTTAATAGATCACTAACGTATTGGGGAGTAGATGTTTTTATTAACTTATGTGTAAACGAAGCCATGTGAAGTTGTCGTCTTTTAGCCATATTAAGCCAATTTAATATTTTTAATTTTTCGCTAACATGGTCCCTTCTTGTCAAATTAAAAATGAACCGAATACATGAATTCTGAACTTTCTGAATTCGCTTTGCTGTATTTTGATCAAGGCAAGGACCATAGACTATATCGCAATAGTTAAAACATGACAAAACTAATGAGTCGCACAACAGTACTTTAAGCTTTTGACTGAGAAAATGTCGATTTGAATATAATTGTTTTAATGAGCCGTATGTTTTTTTCAATTCATTATTTATATGTGGAATAAATCTTAAATCTATGTCTACAATAAGCCCGCAATTTTTAACATTCGTTTAAAAAGATAATTTATGATTTTCTACAAAAATATTAAGATTATCATACATGATTTCTTTATTTTTACCAAATACTATTACTGCAGATTTTTGCGCATTAATTTTTAAGCAATGTTTATGGGATAGTTGTACTAGATGTTCAATATCCTTGTTGATATCTTCTTCTGCCTGAAATACTGACTCGGGATTAAATATGTGGTAGATCTGGGTATCATCGGCGTAAAAATGAGATTGTCATGATATCAAGCTTTTATTAAAATCCGAGGTATATAAAATAAATTGAAGAGGCCCTAATATTGATCCTTGTGGCATACCAGATCCCAACATTCCCAAGCCCGATTCAGAATTTTTTATAATTACTTTTTGCATTCTAGAGGAAAAATATGATTGCATAAGTTTCAGTGTATTATCATTAAAACGATAGAATTTTAGTTTTGATAACATTAGTATATGATTAATAGTATCAAAAGCCCTAGAGTAGTCCAGCATTACTAGAATTGAATTATTGCCATTGTCAATACCACTAATTATATCATTTGTAACTTTCAGTAGAGCACTAGTTGGACTGTGACCTGATCTAAAACCGGACTGAGTATCAGGAAGAATGCTATGTTCCTTAACAAACACTATAATTTGGTTATATATTAAACGTTCCAAAATTTTAGAAAATATTGGTAAAAGACTTATTGGTCGTAAATCTGACAGAGTTGCTGGATTTTTTATTTTATTCAATGGTTTAACCACTGCAATTTTCCATGATTCGGGAAATACACATTGCAAAATGCACTGATTAAATAAATATGCAAAATACACAGTTAAATGAGGCATACAAATTTGAAGCATTTTTTTCGAAATACAGTCATGCCCTGAGGCGGATTTTAGACTGTTTATAGCTTTAGACACATCATCATGCGTAAATTCCTGAAAACCAAATGTTGCCCCATTTTTAAAAATTCCGCTTTCATAATCACTGATAAGCTCTGTATCGACTTTTAGATTAGTATCACTGGCAGCTACAAAAAAGTTATTAACGAGATCTGGATTTGAAAGATGTATCGGTATGTCGGAATTTAGCGATTTTGTAATGTCTAAAGTTCTAATGAATCTAACTATAACACTTTTTTCAGAATTTTGGGATATTGTCTATAAATTGCAACTTTAATGAATTTACCACACCTCAAGTGAGCAATGATTTGGTTTACTACATATGAGTCTCGTCAGTTTATGTCCGTAGATATAGACCGTAATTATATGCGTCGGATATGCAAATATTAAATACATTGAAGATTTCACATCTAGTATCGGAAACTTCTGCCCTACTATCCATTACACAATTAAAATAAACTAATTAGTAATTGGCGTGTTATTGGAGTAGAATTCTTCGGTCTGTACCTTTGATTTGAACTTTCGGACGATTTGGCTGTCGAGCAGTGACTGACTCTAGCGCAGAACTTCACCATTCCCATCCTCCTTATCTGAAGTCAACTACTAGACTGAGTTCACCAGCAGCTCTTCTTGTTCCCTTGAACAAATCTGTAGCGACTTCTGCAGTTTCATGAACTTAATCGCAGGAGTAGATTTCAGCTACTCAAGTTGATACGTGCCATAAGTTCTTTGCCCCCAGCGGTTTGTTTGAGAGGTGTATACTTCTGGAGCGGACAATCTCTGTATAAGTAACAAATCTTCAACTGTCCATTGTACCACCAAAGAAATAATGCAGAACTAGAACGATAAAAATATTAGTAGCATTTATTTGTCACATCTTGAATGTGTTGCTACTGCAGAACCGATGTGGATTTAATAATAATAGTTACTTATTTTATTACTGTTGAAAGCGTTCATAAAATAAGCGCTCTAGAATCAAAACTCGCTAACTCCAAAATATAAAATTGGTCGGAAATAAAAAAAAAAGTATAATTTTAGTTTGTTTCAAAATACATATTGTTTGAATTTATATTGGGGTTCTGTCGTATTTTCATGACTTTACTCTTAAAGGATAAACCTAAATTCCATTGTTATCTTAACTTTTTGTTTGGAGTTGACTGGTTTTGATAATGTGTAGCGGATATAGCTGGTTTTGAAAATAATCATGCTGGATATAGCATGTTTTGAAAATTATTTACTCTAGGTTAATATATCAGGATCTTTGACAATGTTTAATAATATAATTTATTTAGAGAGATTTACTGAATAAAATATTAAGTAGGTAGGAAATTAACTGAAACAATGATTTCTTCTGAACTTTTTAGTTTTTAATATAAAGTTAATCAAACAAACCAAAATAAAAATAAAGTTAGATATTAAATTGATAGACAATGTTCAGCTTCCTCAACTAATTCACATACATCATTTTCTTCCATATCTTCTACATTCTCCTGAAGCTCAACATTTACATAAAAGTTTAGTAGTTCATATGTTCTCCAATTTTCTCCACAGTGCGCTTGTAAAAGTTTGGAAACGGACACCACTTTGTCTTCCCTAACAGCAATATTGCAGGGCAATGGTTGAGGATTAATAGAGCTGATGTTATAGGATTTTTTAGTTACAGACCTAAATGCTACCAACTCGATCCTATAATTTACTTCGCCTTTTATCAGTATATTATTATGATTGCTACAAGCCCGCTTCAGCATACATTTTTTTGTGGGGTTGAATTTGAAATGCCATTGTCCGGGAGGTTTAATGACGTTTTGAGTAGCCCTTTTCCAATTAAAAACAGCGACTTCTTCACCTAGTCGTAAGACTGTTCCATAACGTCCAATAAGAGTAACATATTCTTCTGGGGAAACTATGATTTCTTTTTTTTTTAAATCCTTCTCGATGTTGCCAAAAACCCTGTGGCCAACAACAGGAAAAATAACTTCAACTGTTTTTATGTTTGAAGGTGCATGCGACTCCAGCCACTTACAGCACATGCCAATAAGGATGGTGTTCTTGTTCTGGCCACCACAGCCATCAGCAAAAAGCTTAATATGCACCTTTCCTGCCAAATTTGTGTTTAGCAATCTGTGAAATAAGGCACTAACAATTTCGTTGGAGCTTTTGGGACGAACTGTTTCATTCCAAACATAACAAAACACATTTTCCTTGGTTAACTGTGACTTGGAATTTCCAACAACAATAGTAAAATTATAGAACTTGTATTGTTTGGAAAAATAAGCTTGCTGATCTGGCAATTTGGGCATCAATAAGTTCTTTTGGCAATCAAAAGATATTAAGAGATTTTCTGGATTTTCGTCACGAAGGTATTGAAAAAAAGCTTTAGTTTTTATTTATGTACTGTTTTCTCAGCCATTAATTTTGATTTTTTGAACTTCATTATTCTTTATTGATTTTATATTTTCACTTAGCTGTAAACAGGTTGAACACACATCTGTTTGGTTTGTGGTGTACCAAACCCAATATTATTGTACAAAACTCTTTTCTAAAAAACGACTTTTTTAACTCCTAGAGATACTTGAACTAATGAGTTTTGATACATGTTATACAATTTCTTTACGTTAAGTTCAGGCGGTAAATAGACCCGGCAAGCACTTTGTGGTTCAGTGCATTTAAGACTTTCCATAAATACATGAATAGCACTTCGACGATTTGCATTTTTTTCACTTTTCCGGTCCCTACCACGTCTTTCTTTCTCCATTTCGTCTGATTCAAAAAAATCTCTTTATTACGCCATTTACTCTCTCTTTCTTAATACCTAAAATTTTCAAAAATGATTGTTTACAGATAGGTACGCATTCATTGTTTTTTTTTTCTCAAGAAAAATTTACAAGATCGTTGTCTTGCAGGTCTAGAGTCGTTTTTCGGTCGCCGCCGTTTAGATTTGTCGACTTTGGTATATTTTAGAATAAAGTTGTCCTGGTAAAGTTTTGATGAATATTTGTAGAAATTTGTATGGAAAGCAGAAATATCAAATTTTGAAATTGCACTGCATTTATAACTTTTTTGTATAATGCCCACAGTTGGGCACCTCTGGCGGTTCTCTTGCTTTATATCTAAAAAAAATATAATTATGTAACTTACTATAAGTCGTAAAAATACATGTATGGTTATAAAAGGTTTCATTGAACAAAATTTATTTTTATTTAAACTTGCTAGACACCTACTAGCAATTTTTTTCTTTGGAAACTTTTCATTGACTACGACTATAATACGTAATAAATTTTTGATTTTTAGATTAATATGAAGTTTTTGTCAAAAAAGATACGTATTTGCTTCTGTATAAAATAATTAAATTAAGTTAAAGAAAACAATGCAGTTTAAACTATCTGTCTAAACCAGTAAATAATTACTTGGGAATAATATTTTAATGATTTAGTTTCAACAGTCAGCCACTAAATAGTAGAATAGCCCGGAAAAATATCTCTTATTATTGACAATAGTGCTTAAAATGAAACTAAAGAAGGGCCTAGTTTCTCTTTTGTCTTTTTCCACTCATTTTTGTTTATAGCCTTTTTTGCGAGCTTTATCAGGTGTACATTGTGACACATTTTTATTATATTCTTCCATTTTTATAAAGAATTTCTTCTTAAAACGACACAAAACTTTTAAAATAACAGATAAACATGTGTTCAGTGTGGATTCAGATCACCAACTAATCAAAACAATATTTTAGCGCGAAAATTCTGCAATCTCATTCGTCGAAATGCAGTTAGCTGACATTGATTTTAATAGATGGTTGGAGTTAGCGGATTTTAGAAATAAGTGTAATTTTTAAATGCGTTTATAAGCTAATATAGCGGGATTTGGTATAAATGAATTTTACAGATGGATTCCTAAGAAAATTTGCTATGGAAAGAGTTACTAAACTTATTTTTAATAAAAAGTGGAGTTAGCGGATTTTGATTCTAGAGCCCTCAGACTTTAGCGCAGAACTTCACCATTCCCATCCTCCTTATCTGAAGTCAACTACTAGACTGAGTTCACCAGCAGCTCTTTTGGTTCCGTTGAACAAATCTGTAGCGACTTCTGCAATTTCATGAACTTAATCGCAGGAGTAGATTTCAGCTACTCAAGTTGTTACGTGCCATAAGTTCTTTGCCCTCAGCGGTTTATTTGAGGTGTACACTTCTGGAACGGTCGATCTCTGTATAAGTAACAAATCTTCAACTGTCCATTGTACCACCACAGAAATAGTACAGAACTAGAACCATAAAAATATTAGTAGCATTTATTTGTCACATCTTGAATGTGTTGCTACTGCAGAGGCGATGTGGATTTAATAATAATAGTTACTTATTTTATTACTATTGAAAGCGTTCATAAAATATTCCTTGTTTCCACATATTGCTGTGAATCATATATCACAGTTTTATAAACAAAAGATTGGTATTCAAAGGACACCACAGGTGGGTCATTTATTTATATCTATAATTATTTATATCTATTACTTATTTATATCTACAATTAATTATGTAATTAGTTTAAAATTGCCTGTAACACGATTTACCCTTATTATTCAGTTAATTAAATATGTAGGTGTATCAAAACCAGTCTGTTTTAATTAATTTTGAACAATATCTGACACTCATTCAATGAAGTCCACTTAGAAATGAATTATTATTTTAGGGAAATTCTTTGTGACGCTAATCACAGTTTACAGTTCGTCAAGTTGATGGAACAGCTTAACTCAGATTTAATAATTACATCAGCACTGTCTTTGTCACTATAGTATCCCGAAATTTGATCAACTAACTCAATATATTGTTTCCTTCGATAATTTATTTCATTATTGAAGTCGGATGTTTGCCTAGATAAACGAATATAGGGAATCAATAGTGCCAAAGCACTGTAGAAAATCTTGATTAGTTATTGCCGTAAAGTCTATACGCAAAGAAAGTAGGTATGACATGTGCTAAAATAAATGTTACACTAAGTGAATAGCTTAATATGTATGTAGGTCATACATAGTATCTAGATGCAACCCAATCTGCAATATTTATTTCTGCTGATATACCTTGGCAGATATACAGGGTGTCACATAATTAAGCACCTTCCTTCAAGGGGTGATAGAACTAGAAAAAATAAGTTAAATTTTGTATATAAACATTTAACCAGTTTATAAGGGAGCTACAACATAGTTATTTGCCAATAAATTCGTAACGTCTTAAACAACAATTAAATTTGGACGATTTGTTAATTTCATAATGTTATATACACTCAGTTCCAAAAAAAGTGACGCACTTGATTTTTGACCTAACTTTTTTTCCTTTTTTTTTTTAAACCAGTAGTGGGTCGACTTTTAATTTTTTTTATTTGTTGGTAGGTAATTCCTTTGTCTTTCAAAAAAAAAAATAAAGAGGTGGAAATTTTTTCAAAGCCTCCTGGATGGTAGTGGAAAAACTCGAACCGTGTTTTTTTCTTAATTTTTGACTCACCCTGTGTGTTAATCAAGTAATGGTATAGAAAGTGCTTACACTCTGTATGAAAGACGCTTCTTTTACGAGCATTTTGTTTTTTTATTCATTGATTTATCTCTAAAATTGTCCGAATTACAGCTTTTTTGCTGAAACCTTGCGTATATCCCATAAATTTATTTCGTTGTAGGATCACATTGCCTTTAAAAAAACAATTGCCCTTGCCATAGCAATTAATTTGTTGTATGTCTCCATATTTGACTCTTTGTCGTTGTGTCATTAATTAAGTTTCATTAAAAAAGTTTTAGAGAATAAAATTACATAAAATGCCTCAAATAAATCCTGAACAAGTAGCAAGATTAGTTGCTTTAGTAAACGATGGGCGTAGTAAACGTTACGCCGCTCGTGCAGTGGGAGTCCATGAAGCAACTGCTCGTAGAGCGATCCGCAAGTACGAACAAACAGGAAGCGCTGCTCGAAGGGTGGGTTCTGGTCGCCCTCGAAAAACTTCTCCAAGAGATGATCGCTTCTTAAGATTGCGGATATTACGGGACCGATCAAATACTGCGATAAATGTTCAGCAAGATCTTCGCCGAATTCGTGGTGTTGCAGTAAGTAAGCAGACGGTATGTAGACGTCTAAAAGAAGTTAATTTAAAAGCTAGGAGACCTGCAAAAGGTCCTAAATTATTGCCCGAACATCGTGCTGCTAGAAGAAATTTCGTTCAAAATTATGGAGAATGGAATATTCCTGAATGGTCGAATGTCTTGTTTACGGATGAGTCAAGGTTTTGCCTTAACATGGTGAATGGAAGAAAAGAGTGTGGAGAAGGACTGGTGAAAGGTATAATCAGAATTTAATAACAGAATGCGAAAGTTTTAATGGTGGGTCGGTTATGGTGTGGGGAGGGATTTCAATGAATGGAAAGACACCCCTTCATGTTTTTCCGGTGAGGCGGACGTTGACAGGCCTAATCTACATTGACATTTTACAGCAGTGTGTCTTACCTCATGCAGAGTTAGCGGGCAATAATTTTATATTGATGCAGGATAATGCCCGACCACACATCGCAGCAATAGTGCGAAACTTTTTAGAAGCTACGGGTATCACCACATTACAGTGGCCTGCGAGAAGCCCCGATATGAACCCTATGGAACATTTGTGGGATGAATTAGGGAGAAGGGTACGTTCTCGCGAGAGGCCTCCGGAAAGTCTCGCAGAAATGGCAGATGCATTAGCGGAAGAATGGGATCGTATACCAATGGAAACGATAAGAAACCTAATTTTCATTATGCCGCGTAGATTAGAAGCTCTTAGAGTTGCTAGGGGTGGCAATACACGGTATTAAGCAGTTATCCCAGTTTATAATTTTGTGTTTAATAAAAATGTTTTTTAAAATTCGTATCAGTATTTCACTACAAAACTGTTTCTCGATAAATTCAGAAAGTTGATAATACGCAAGGTTTCAGCAAAAGAGCTGTAATTCGGATAATTTTAGAGATAAATCAATGAATAAAAAAAACAAAATGCTTGTAAAAGAAGCGTCTTTCATATAGAGTGTAAGCACTTTCTATACCATTACTTGATTAACACACAGGGTGAGTCAAAAATTAAAAAAAAACATGGTTTGAGTTTTTCCACTACCATCCAGGAGGCTTTGAAAAAAATTTCCACCTCTTTATTTTTTTTTGAAAGACAAAGGAATTACCTACCAACAAATAAAAAAAATTAAAAATCGACCCTCTGGTTTAAAAAAAAAAGGAAAAAAAGAGGTCAAAAATCAAGTGCGTCACTTTTTTTGGAACTGAGTGTATTTTGTCAAATTTTTTATTTAAATATTATAATTTATTGAGGTAATTAGAGAGGAGGGGACGGTGAATTTTCACTATAATTAGTGGTTTTTTTAACACTTAAAACGGGAAAAGGCACCAGTGTTAAAAACTGCATGAAAAGGTGCTCTTACTAAATTTCGATAGGAACCATCGTTTTGGAGTTGCATGGATTTGTATTTTAATATTGCAATACAGGATAGGTGTGCTATAATAGAAGGTAACTACATACCTCTACAAAAATAAACAATATCAACTACTACTAAATTTTTTCTTTAAAACTGGAATAGTCCCACTAATTTGGAAACTGGTATTAAGCCAATACCAAAAAAAGTAAAATAAGTGCTATTTCTGAACTTAGACCTATTAGATTTATTTCGGTATCCTCAAAAATAGTGTAAGGGTGTTGTCCATGGACAATTGCCGTCTTTTGCGCTTGACATTGATATAATACCTAAAATACAATCTGGTTTTGGAAAAAATCATGGAACATCTACAGCCTTAACAACTGTTGTTGATGTTGTGTTGATCTCGATTGATTCTGATAAATTAACTTCTATGACCTTGTTACATATGTCAAAAGCATTTGATTCCCTGAACACAAAACTGATAGCAAAAAAAGCTAAAATTCATGGAATAAAGGATAATATTTTAATGTGGCTTACATCTTATTTACGTAATCGTTGCCAATATACTTCTCGATACTTCAAATGGGAGAAAAATATCTAATCAACGCGAGTTAACTTCTGGAGTGCCCCAAGGCTCGATATTGGGGCCTTTACTGTTTAATATCTATACGTCATATTTACCACATGTTATAAAATATTGTTGTATTCATATGTATGCTGATGACGTACAACTTTATTTTGCTTTTGACCTTTTAGATTCTGAGGAGGCCCAAACCAAAATAAATGATGACTTGAATGACGTTACAAAATTTACTTTTATTAAATCCAAATAAAACTAAAAATATAATTTTTGACACTGCTGATAAATTAAGAGTTCTTGCTAATTTTCAACTGTCAGTCGACAATATAAATATCAAACACGTTGAAGATGTTAAAAATTTAGGGCTTATACTTGATAAGAATTTTAATTTTATTTCCCATATATCTCACGTTTGTTGAAAATGTTTCTGCTCATTTAAACAGATTTCATCTTTTAGAAATATACTTGACATTGAATCTAAATAGCTATTGTGTGAGTCTTTAGTATTGTCACACGTCAACTATTGTGATTATGTATATGGACTGCTTAAATCTATCAGAAAAAAACAAATTTCAAAAAATTCAAAATATTTGCACCAGATTTGTTACTAATAGCTCAATTTATAATCATATTACACCTCATATTAGTTTTCTTCGCCTCTACGATGAAGGCTGATTTTGATGGTCTTCCATAATAGTGTACACATTCTCACACTGTTCTTCTGAAGCGTTGGTCTTCTGTCTCCTGGTACATTAAACGCTCTAGTTGAACGTATGTTTTCTGCCCTGCATTCTTTTAACATGTGCAAAATATTGTGTTCAGGAGCAACTATGGAGCTAGATCTTTGGCGGTGGTAATTGAAATAAACCATATTTGGAATTTTTCCATCCCAAGTCTAGTAGGTTCTTGTTATTTCCATATCATTTTTGACCTTGATGGTATGTTCTATGAGAATGCCGACGTGCCACTGTCCGAGTACTTCGCAAGCTTGCCTCCCACTCAGTTGCAGAAAAGTGGACAATCTGCATTAATTGTCTAAGACAATCTTGATTCAATACTGAAGATGTGGAAGAGAATGAGGATTGTGACGAATATATAGACTTTCAACTAGAACATTTAATGTACCAGGAGACAGAAAACCATATCGCTTTAGAAGAACAGAGTGAGAGTGTGGACATTATTATGAAAAGCCAACAAAATCGGCCTTCAACGTCGAAGTGAAGAAAAATAGAATAAAGTTGAACTCATATAGTGAAGTAGGCGTACAAAGGGATACCACTATCAATTTCATTCCTGTTAAATATTACACACTTTACGATCATATTTAAAATGTTAACAGCAATAGAACTGAACAAACTTTTTTGTTTTTTCACGAAAAATTTTTTATTTACCTTCACTATGGCAACCATAAAAGTGCTATGGCTCTATGTGAGAAATTAACTTTTAGCCATGATATAAATACACTAGTATGCTAATTCGGCGACCGAGTCTCGTTCACTCTACACGTAATGTCAGCAACGAGAACAATTTGGCGCGAAATTTAAATTATTGAAATTGTGAGGGTGTCATTGTTCTAGTGTCAAGTAGTTATCAATGCTGTCAAGACAACTATCGTGTATTTTAAAGATGCAATATTGTGCTGTAGCTGATTGTAGAAATTATAATCT
Organism: Rhamnusium bicolor; assembly: GCA_029963845.1. Classification (NCBI taxonomy): domain Eukaryota; kingdom Metazoa; phylum Arthropoda; class Insecta; order Coleoptera; family Cerambycidae; genus Rhamnusium; species Rhamnusium bicolor. The sequence continues at coordinate 845,222 of JANEYF010002289.1, forward strand.
AAGAACCAAAGGCGAAGACCTTGTGAAACAGTGAATTGTGTATGATATTATTTACAGGTAATTTGAATTTTACTTTTAAACAAGATTGATTTAAAAATAATAAAATACCGATTCAAGCATATAAATCGATATTACCAGTTCATAATTCGTCATAATTGGAGTGCGGTATTAAATGGTAACATATTTGGACCAACCTCTAATATCAGTTCTACTTTGCGGTAGTAATTTGAAGTTGAAAAAACACAGATCCGGAGATTGTAAACGGCAGATAGGTTATGTCCTCGACTGATTGTTTAGAATTGGAAGTGGCCTGAGCTGTTCGCCTCCGAAAATGATTATTAAATACTTTATTAATAATACATATGTGGAAATCGAGGAAGAAGACTATTTAGTAATAAATCTATTCGCCATCTTCCATCAAAGAATAAAAAGTTTCTCTTTCCATTCTACAATGCTTGTAGATGTTCGTTTCTAAGAATCTATCCATTCATATTTGAAAATAAGGTTGCCCAATGGGTATGCCTGTTGTTAGTGACATAGGCATAAAATGTGAGATATATTTTTAGATAATCTGAATGAAACAATAAAACTTTACCGCCTGAAAATGGAGTCAATAAAACTAGTGTATGGAAAGAGAGAATTCAGGAAAGAGTCAAAATGGTCGATAATGCTGGCAGACACAATAAACACATTATTTTTCTTTTCATAAATTGTAACTATTCTTAAGTCTCTAACAACCTATACTATGTATTTGTTTTATTACTTTGAACGATTTAGATTTGCTCAAGCCGTTGAAAAGAGTGGTGTTTCTACCATCAAATAGGTAGGTCGAAAAACTTTAATTAGCATTCTGTTTCAATTTTTTCAAACAAACAAACGACTTTTACAATAAATCTTGTGTCTCTTGATTATGATATAAAAAAATTTGGAAAATTTTTATAAATAGTTTCCGAAATAAATTTTACATGAGAAAAAACTAATTTCCAGAGCTTCGTGGTTAATATAGACAATGCTGGTGTGAAAACTTATGCCAAATATGACCCAGAGATGTTGCAGAATGCAATAAAAAATGTACATATATACATAAAAAATGGAATCTCCTAAAGAGTGGCTGAAAGAAAATATAGATATCATCGGTCCGTCCTGTACAGACTTACAAAAGCATTTGAGAAATGTGCGTTTATAATTAAACTGTTAAAGAAAATGTTTTATATTTACATCTTCATATTATAATAAATAAAAAAGAGTTGTTTAACATGATTTTTTTTGGTTCTCCAAATTTCCTCGGGGAATTTATATATTTTTACTTTCTTATACATAATATAAGGAAGTATAGTAATCGTGATTTTTTTCGACCTCGAGATTTTGATTAATTTATACGTTTTGAACCCTCCTGAATCCATTCTGACTATTTTCCGAATGATGTCTGTCCGTGCGTGCGTGTGTGTGTGTGTATGTGTGTATCCGCTATAACTCAAAAAATAATAATGGGAGACTTCCCAAATTTGGCACTTAAGATTGTCAACAACATTCTAGGTGACACATCATATTTGGTGAATGTGGTACCAACAGAAGAGACACAATGGATGAAAGAACACAAAGTTATGATTTCTGGAAACTCGACGAATTATAATGAAAAAACATAACTTTTTGGAAAAAAATCTATCTGCATGTCTGTAGTATCGCGATAGCATCCACAGTTTTTGCGATAACGCTTTCAAATTTGGTACACATGTTATAAAGGCCAAAGATAATGATAAATGCGATGACGAGCAAAATTGGCCAGCTGAAATGAGGGTCACGGGACCCAAACTTTTTTATATTTGCCTTTTACAAAAAAAAAATATTCTTGATGAAAAGTTATAAATCATGTCTACTGTATCAAGACAATATAATATATTTTCCAATTACCTAAATAAGGCTAATGTAATCTTAAATTTTTTATACATTTGACCTCATAAAATAAGGTTAGGATAAATTTAACAATTTGACATTTGAAACGTCTAATTTAGTTAAAAAAATTTCAATGTCAATAAGAAGAAGTTATTAAAATATATGACATGAATGATTATTGATATGAAATGACGCTGATAATTAATTATTTAAAAATTTTAATGAAACATTTCAAGGCACACTATTAAAATTTAATTGAGGTAAGTGCAGAACTAAATAGAATGATTTTTGAAAATCAGGATGATATACACTGGTATAAGAGTTATGTGTTGGCCACATCAGATATTTTAATTTTAAATGTCTGTTTGCCGTTACTTTGATCAAATAGAATTTAAAGTGATAAATAAATTGCAGTCTCTATTGACCTCACTCGGAGGGTCAATAGAGACACAACCAAAAAAGAGTAACAGATAGATATTCGCAATTTTCAATCTTTCTAAAAATATGATTACTTAATGTTGACAAGATAAGTAATTTTCACTATTAGTGTTTCGAATGCCACGCCTCCATGCGCATTGGCATATCAGTGTATTTAACATGCCTTTAGTTAATGTCATATTTATTTTATTTTTAATAATGATACTATTAGCAAATAAAATTTTTAAATGTTAATTTATTATCTATATTATTACATACTCGAGATATTGTCACGCCTGTTTTGATTATGATAAATTTTTATATACACTGAAACTTTTTGTCATTTTGACAATATAACTAAGACAAACTGCAAAAAATATCGTATTTTTGTACAACAGTTTGCTTTCGTTATATTATCATAGACAACCAAGTTGTCCTGTAAACAAAAATTTATCCGAAATATCGAAACCTCATTTGGTATTACTTATGAAAAGAAAACTCTCCATGTACTCTACCGCAATGTGGTGTAAAAACGAGTATTAAATATTGTGTGCGTAATTATTTACTATTATCTTATGGTCCATGAAACGAGAAATTATTCATATCGCACCGAATCTGGTAGGTGTTGCAAGTAAAAAAACTGTTTTCCCATAGTCGCATAAAATGATCGAACTTCGAGCGACTGTATTTCCGAAACGGTTAACTTAAAAAAAAAAGTACTAAGGACCTTCTGCTAAAGAGTTAATACTTTAGGGAATATTCCTGAAAACAGAATTTCGGCACCATTTCGTCCATATGGCGGCTAACGCCTAAATTGTATGAGGAGGAAAACTTACTATGGTTGGCAGGAGATGTAATTAAATCGCTTACAACCAAATTGACACTTCCCGAAATTATTCCTTGTTGGGCATTTGTTTACTCCTTGACGCCTGGCTCAAAGTAATTTTAGTGCAAGAACTACTTACTAGAAGAGTTCAGTTTTGTGAAACTATGATGCACAAAAGTAATCGGGATCCCATGTTCATCAAATGAATTATTTTTTCAGATTAGGTTAAGTTTCTCCTGAACAGCCATGTTAATAGTCAGACTTGCTGTTATTGAGCATCTGCAAATTCTTGTTGGATGCGTATCACACACAGTAACCACAAAAAAAATCAATTTATCAAATTGTAGCTTGTCCAAATAATTAATTTGTTTCAATATTTACAATTATTTTACTACCCATTTAAAAACGTTTTTTCACTACAACAATTAAAATGCTCTTATTTCCATTATTCTGTTTATAGTAAAAATAAAATCACCAAGTAAATACAACAATATTAATTACACAAATTTATATACTTGTCATACCATAGGTACATGATATTATTTATTCTGCAAAACCAACTACACAATTTGATCCTCAAGTTGCTCTTATCTCTTAGCGCATATTCTAAAAACCTCTTCGGCAACTCCTGTCGTTTCTCTTATTTTGCTGGAGTACATCGCATCAGTATTCGCGCGCCTCCTCACCAAAACAGTCGAATATCGCAAGCTGGCTCATGGCCTACTAGTTTATCTCGTAAGGTTCAGAACTTAAAGTTTTGAAAAACCAAACCAAAAAAGCATTGCAAAATTTGGCTGATTTTCAAAAATAATTCGTTGTTTTACTCATACAAATTTATTCTAAAAAAAAAATAATAAAATTACGTAAATATTTCGTTGTAAGCTTTGGCATTAGTTTCTTGTACTACCATTTCTTTTTTATAGGTGCATGTGGTGTTTCCACATGCACGTCTGAAAAAGTTATAAAAATTTTGCAGCCGAGTAGGAAATAAAAATATAATCAATTGTTACAATTGTTATTACTTATGTCTATATTGATATTCAAAATAAATATAAATATAACATATAACATACACTAGGTATATTATTTAAACAATTTTAAAAAAATCAGCTCTTTTCTAATTTGTTGTTTACAACAAATAATCAATTGCTGTATACATTTTCTCAATATTTAAATTTCTTCATGAAATTATGATTTTTATTGAAACAACAAATCATGCTATTTTCGTCTCCCATAGATTGAAGTTTAGCCGTAATCTACACGAAATGAAGGTGAAAAATTAATTTGGTTTCTAGTAGTAAATCGTTAAATAGTTCTGTTAAATTTTTTGTTTTTATTAATTGATAGCGAGGCTTGCAAAAAACTTTATTAGTGCTATCGAGTGATTGTAGTTACTTAATATTGTTAAAATGTGCCCCATCCAACACCGTATGTGATTAACAAAAAATAACGTTTGGTTAGTGGTTTTTACAGTTGTTGTGAAACATAAAACAATGGGTAAGTTGTTTACAATCTTTTACAGTCCTTATTTCGAAAATTTAAACAACGTTATTTTTTTTAAATGTGTGGTAAAAAATAATTCTCAATTTCACAGTAAAAAATATTTGTTTATGCTCCTTGGGATGTCACATTAGCGTACGGAAATTTTAATTGTTACACATTTGTGTTTAACTGTGACTGTTGTCAATAATATTTATAATTCGTGTTTAATCATATGTTTGATGTGTGACTAGATTTTTTTAAATTTAACGAAATAGAACCGCAAAAAATATATGAAATTATTAGATTAAAATGTGATTAAAATGATACTATATTATATCACATTTTGATTTACATCTACAAAAAATGTAAGTTTAAAAATCGTTAAATTTCTAAATTTGCCGTCAAAATAAAATGACATTTATTGGACCGTTCAACATTTTTTGTGTTTTACACCTCATTATAAATTTTAGAAACAGATTTTGATGTTAGTTGAGGTACGAGTTTAATAGTGTACTCATTTTTAACACAAAATATAAAATAATAAATAATCACACTTCGAAAATACATAGAACACCCTAAAATAACATTGATTTATTATCTACACTTTTGTTGAAAAATTAACCATTTCCGAATTCATTTCGGGTGTGATAATACCATAACTTTAGTATATGGAACGCCACTATTGCATTGTTAATCTGTTTTCTTTCTTCTTTGTTTATTTCGCTTACTAAACAATTTTTTCGACATAAATTTTATTTAAAATAGATAGAATGCCTCTAGTTTGTTTTGTTTATAATAAACAACGGTAAGAGTTATGAAAAATAGTAAAGCATATTTTTTCAGAAATGAAAATCATTTATTTAATGGTATGAAAAATTAAGTGTTATAAATGTAACTATTTCCCACATGTATCTACATTCAACAGAATTGTTTAATTTTTATCAACGAAAACGCTTTATTAGCTACAAAATTTCAAAAAAGTCCTTAGGGTTAGTGCCACTTAAATTAATTTTATTGTATATATTATATATATATATATATATATATATATATATATATATTTTTTTATTTATATATATATATATATATATATATATATATATATATATATATATATATATATATATATATGAACAGAGAATGAATTTGACGCGGGTTTAATTACATTACAGTAAAAAAACAATGAGAATTAACGGGTACGCCCGCATAAAGAAAAGAAAAAAAAAAAAAAAAAAAAAAAAAATTGCACGGTGGAAAATGCAAAAATTGCAAATGGCAGAAAGATGCAAACCGTGGACACGTGTTTCTGACTAATTGGTCTTCATCAGCACGGTGTAGCTGAGTTAAAATGATGGACAAAACTCAAAAAAGACACTAAAGGAAAACCACTGACAGGGAGCCAGTCGCACCTTTGTGGCTTCCACTTGGATGACTCTTGGCTATAGTTGCCCGCGTGTGCGATGCTTGGACGATGCTCCCATACCGGAGTCATCCAAGTGGAAGCCACAAAGGTGCGACTGGCTCCCTGTCAGTGGTTTTCCTTTAGTGTCTTTTTTGAGTTTTGTCCATCATTTTAACTCAGCTACACCGTGCTGATGAAGACCAATTAGTCAGAAACACGTGTCCACGGTTTGCATCTTTCTGCCATTTGCAATTTTGCATTTTCCACCGTGCAATTTTTTTCTTTTTCTTTTATGCGGGCGTACCCGTTAATTCTCATTGTTTTTTTATATATATATATATATATATATATATATATATATATATATATATATATATATATATATATATATATATATATATATATATATATATATATATATATATATATATATATATATATATATATATATATATATATATATATATATATATATATATATATATATATATATATATATATATATATATATATATATATTCAAACCTTTCATTAAAATAAATATTAATTTTTCGTTGATGTAACTAAAATAAATATTTTTGGGTGTCAATTTATTGTCTATACGTATATTGTGTCGAATTATAAATGTTGTTGATTTGGGAAATAGTCCTATCAAATATATCTCGCGCTTACAATTTTATGTGAATAAATTTTTATTTAAAACACTCAAGATTTGTGGTTTGGTAACGTCCCTCAATAAATTTAGTTGCAAGATCCCTCGCCCTACGAGGCACAGTGGGTCTGATTAAATAATTTGACTAGAATTATGAAACATACGAAACTAGTCCAAAATAATTTGATGAATTCAGGAAAAATAATAAAAAACATACCACTGATAAATTGGGGTGGTTTTTAGGGGGTGAAATTGAAATAACTTAGTAAAATTCTGAAATTTCGGCTTTAAGTCGAATTCGATCTCCGAATTAACGGAAAAATAATAAGGGAAAAAATACTTCTGATAAATTGGGGTGGGTTTAGGGGTGAAAATCGAAATAAGTGAGTAAAATTCTACGATTTCAGATTTATATTGTGTTCGATCTCCGACTGAACGGAAAACTAATGAGAAAAATACTACTGATAAATTGGGGTCGTTTTTAAGGGATGAAAATCGAAATGACTGAGTAAAATTCTAAAACTTCGGGTTTGGATCGAATTAGATCTCCGAATTCACGAAATAGTAAAACAAATATCTATGATGAAATGGGGTGATTTTTAGGGGATGGATATTGAAAAACAGAATGAAAAATCCTGAAACTTCGGGATCATAAAATTCAATCTGAAAATAAAATGGAAAAATAGTTACGCAAATCCTGTTAATAAAATGAGGGCGGCTCTCACAGGGTGAAAATAAATTCAGCATTCATGTTGAAATATTTCTATTAATAACACAGGTTACAAAAGAAAAAAATTTTGTTATAGAGACCTGACCCTACTATTCTTTAGTAAAATTTTCCACTGAAACTGAAAATAAAAAAAAAAATTATCGTATGGTTCCCCCCACACCCCAATTCCCTCCAGAAATTAAAAAAAATGCAAACTGTGCGAAAAAATCTACCTATCTTTACTAAAACTGAAAAAAAAATTATCGTGTGGTAAACCCCCACACACCTTGGGGTGTGGGGGTTTACTTTTTAGTCGGTTTATCCATGGCTTTGTTCTTTCGTATTTCGGCTTCAGCGGAAAGTTTTACTAAAGAGAGGTCTATTCTTTTTCGCCCAGTTTGCATTTTTTTAATTTTTGGGGGAGAATTGGGGTGTGTGGGGAAGCCCACACGATAATTTTCTTTTTCGTTTTCGGCTTCAGCGAAAAATTTTACCAAAGATAGGTAGGTTTTTTCGCCCAGTTTGCATTTTTTTTAATTTTTGGAGGGAATTGGGGTATGTGGGGGGGAACCCACACGATAAAATTATTTTTCATTTTCGGCTTCAGCGGAAAATTTTACTAAAGAATAGTAGGGTCAAGTCTCTATAACAAAAAATTTTTTTTGTCGACCTGTGAATTTAAAAATATATGTTTACATTTTTCACTTGCACTTTTATTATATTTTTCCTTCCAAATTTCGAATAGATCAATTCGCTTCGGTTTGTAATTTGGAACGCTAGCTTCAGAACCTAGGAGTGAGAAAAATATAATTAGTACATCAGGCATATCAAAAGCTCGGTAATAAGTTGGTGGTGTAGTGAAGTGACGGAAAAGGAGTGAGGGATCAGATGAGTGGTTATATTTAAATTACAATTTTATGAAAAACAAATAATCAAAGAAGTGCATTGATTTTCTATGTAGATTTAAGTGGAAATCTAGAGAGGGGACAGAGGAAAGGGCAGTATGGAGTAGTAAAAATAATTTGTTATTCAGGGTGAGGTATCTCGAGAGCAATTTATGCATTTGAAATTAATATTAGTGAACGATGCGCGATATCTTGAAATAAATCGAATCAGGATTATGCGCCTACATGGGCATGCTCAAAATTCTATTACTCAGAATGTCGCAAATACCGGCAGCTACAATTTACAGAATTCTTCAGGAAAATAATTGTTTAAAAAGATATATGATATACATATCTGTAGAGTTGGCAAGTCGTGCGGCTATTCAGTGGTGTAACAGCAGATATCTGGTGAAGCAATGACTGGCTGGCGGACATATCGAAGCGGGCCGCGAGACTGGTCCTTGTCGTAGTGTTTACAAGCTAATTTATTCCTCTCCGTTGTATTTTATGTTGTTGATTGTTGATAATTTTATTTGTTATATTTTATTGTTGATATTAATTTAATAATAAAATATATCAGACTTGCGCTAGGATAAAGCTGACAAAGTGAATAAGGTTATCAGTGAATTCCGGGATTTATTCTATACAATAATTTGTAAGGCGTGCAAGACAGACCTGATTGCTGGGATAAATATTACTGTAAACGTCACATAAATACTGTACAGCATAAAACTAAAAAAAATTGAGTGTCTTCGAAAACACAGTTTATGTTTAATTTACTGTTAATGCTGATTGCCGGTGATGTTCCGCTGCACATACTAGGTAAACAACCATTTCTGGAGTTCTGGAATAAATACAATCACCAGGTGATGTTACCAAGTCATGCAAAGTTGCCGTAACTATGTACCAACTTTACGCGAAGACATTGTAAATAAGATCAAATATGTATTAAAAAATACACGGCTGTGGTTATGTGTTAACGAGACGAGAGATCGTAAAAGAAATTCTATTGTAAATGTTATAGTACGTGTATTGGACCCTCTTAAACCGACATTTCCAACATTACTAGCTAACAAAAGACTAACTGAGCATACGGGCAAAACAATTACGCGGGTGGTGCTGGAGACGTTAGAAAAATTTGATCCGTCAACAAGTCAAGTGTTGAAGTTTGTGACCGATGGTGCCGCGGCAATTGGTAGGCCATTCTCTTCAAGAACACGGTTGTAGGTTGATACACGCTACGTGTAAAGTGCATGCTTTACATCTTGTGGCAGAAACTAGTCGTCAAGATTTTCCAGAGGTAGATGCATTAATAGCAAGTACAAAGAAACTGTTCCTTAAATCTCCTAAACGTCCTCGCGCATTTCACAGCAAGTGTCGCGGTATTCCCATCACAGCCGATTGTACACGTTCGGAAACATGGTTGAAGGCAGCTTTTTATTAAGCTGAATATTTACACAAATAAAAACTGTGATACTACAATTCAATCCTGACGAGACTGCAGCTATTTAGGAGAGCCAGACAAAATTCGAAGATATTTCCGTTGAAACAGCTTTAAAAACTATTCACAAGAACTATAATAGACTACATGACATCATATAAAAATTACAAAACAGTGCAATTAGTGGACGAACTAAATCGACTGCTACACGCTATAGGTGACACAAAAAATGAGCCATTTGGAGAAAAGTTCACACGTATGTTAAAGCAAGACACCAGTTGTACCAGAATAAGAAGGACGATAGGATGTATATTTAACATCTTAAGTTAATTAAAAATATTATAAACAATAAACAACTACATGTTCTTGAGAATTTAGAAACTACAAAATATAGAAATATTATGCAATTCTACTATCCATATTACAATTCCACTATGTATACTTCATCAACCGATATTGCAGTTAATTAACTCGAACAATATGCATTAACAAAAAAACACAAACTCCAGTTTTGTGAACTGTGTATAAACCATATAATTTATTGGTAAACACTTTGCGTCGAAAATGAAATATCCTATTTTGATTAACGCTTCACCAATTTTTATTGATATAGTTCTAGCTGACCTATTTATTTTATAGCTGTATAAATAATGGAAAGTAAATATAAATATAAAAAATATATTAATAACATAAGCAGATTAAAACAAACAAGGAAATCAAAATTAGACTAGCAAATATATTGCCAACAAGAAAATCATCGAATTATACAAAATAATTCCTTTCTTCTCAAAATCACTCTTTACTAACTCTGGTATTTCGCAAGGATCCGTTTCATGGTTTAATCTAATGCTCTTGACACCAGACACCGGGCAATTTCCGTGAATCCCGAGACCGGCTTTCCGATCGCCCTGTCTTTTCCATTGGAAAGAATAGTAGCTATGCATGCGCAGTGAGATCTAGATTATATTCCCTATTCCCCATTCATTCATTCATTCAGTCGAAAAAATGTCCTATTAAATAATTCGACTTGAGATTTTCGAACAATATTCTAACTCATGGTTTCAATAGCCTCACTATTTTAATAAATACAAATATGCAGTACGTTATTTGCACTTGTAACAAAGGTCGGCAAAAAAGAGAAAAACCAAAGCTTCAACTAGTCAACGTTTCGTAAATTTTGACATCCTCAGAACTATTTAAATTAGGTGTTCCTTAAATTAAAAGCTTAAACATAAACATGAACAAATAAATATGTTTTCAGAACAGTACAAACAAACACCATTGACTAGAATGACATTACTGCAAAATGGTAAATAACCGGACACTCTGGCGACTTTTCATTGTCACAAAAATGTTTATGACAGTCACTCCTTTCCACATGTCAACATTTTCATCCAGATACGGAACAAACTCTACACTTTCTAATTTATTTCCTACTATATAAACGCGAACTTCATTTAATTTCATATTCCGAATATAACTTTGCACTTAACGTGTCTACGGGCCAACATAAATTAAGTTCAACATATTTCAAATGTTACAAAAAACGGGAATAAGTAAATAACTGTAATATATACTTGAAGAGAATAGGCTGAAATTAATGACTTTTTTTATGGAAAGAATAGTGGAAAAGTGTTGCTTTTTAATTAACATGTAAATATACTAGGAAAGTAGGTACAGTCAAAAAAATAAAGTAAGGAGAGGATACAGTTAAAATAGTATTAAAATGTTTTCTCAAGTGTTCTGTTTTCATACAAAGTTCGTTGCATTAGCGATATACGTATGTATACAGTGTGTCCCTGGATGGAGTTCACACTACTTGTAAATTTTTTTATTTTAAATTTTTCGAAAACAGTCGTTCCTTATAAAAATTTTACTTATTCTGAAAATTCAAAAGCCGCAATCAAATATACGAAAAATTATACAAGGTGATTAAAAACTTCAAAAATGTGAAATTTGTTAAACAGGAAATTATTAATATTTTTCGTTTTAGAGAAAAAATGTCATGAATAATTCTTGTTTGTAATTATAAAACCGACCTAAATTAAGAATTTTTTTTGGAAAAATTGCATGTTATTAAAGACCGATATTTTCAAGTTAATGCTGAGATGCTTCGTTACAGGAGGAGAAAACTTCTCTATTTTTTCATTTTACAGAAAAAATGTATTCTTTATAAAAATTTCACTTTTCTTCAAATGGATTATATGATTGTAAAATATTAGATTGATCAAAACACATAGGAAACAAAAAAACTTCTTTAATTATGGTCAAATTTTGAAAATTATTAGCTCAATAAATTTTTGAATTCAAGAACAAAGGATCATTCCAAAAATTTAATAATATACAGGGTATCCCATTTAAAAAAAATATTATTTTTTTTATCCCCTGAAAGCTGCACGCTACTATACTTTTGATAGCATTTTAACTAAACTCAGTCATAACCACGCAAATAAAGGTCATTATCTAATGTTATTCATCAGGGGTAATTTCAGTCAGGGGTGCACAAAATTGGAAAGAGGAGACTTACTTCTCCCCCCAATTTTTTTTAGTGTGAATTTTTTGTGAATATCTTATCGGAATATGATGCCTTGGCTATAAATACACAAAAAACGTTATCTTGTTGTAACGCGGTAGGACCAACCAGTTTCCAGAAATTTTAACGTAAAGAAACGCATGAATTGCCTACGATTCAAAATAAGGATAATGATTTGTCGCTCTTCTGCATAATTTAATAATAATAAATACCGTAGGCAGTCAATTTTTAAAATAACGAATCTGTATTACGTGATACAGAGAAGTACCAATAGGGTTGGCTGTCGACTCGTTGAAAAATTCCTGACGTGTTCCTGATAATTTCGCACCCCATTGCTACACGTTCACGTAACTCTTCAAGATTTGTCACATGAGTTGAATAGACAAGGCTTTTCAAATAACCGTAGAGAAAATAGTCAAGAGGATTTAGGTCGGGGGATCGGGGGGCTAAGCTACTGGTCCTTTTCTGCCAATCCATATATTGGAATAAGCTTCATTTAAATAATTTCGAACAACTATTCTAAAATGGGGAAGTTCACCATCGTGCATGAACCACATTGTCCTTCTGGTCTCATACGGCACATCGTCCAAGAGATCTATTAAATTGTTTGTTAAAAAATCTAGATAATTTAACCCATTTAATCTATTAGATAAAACAAATGGTCCTAATAATCTGTTGCCAAGTATACCTGCCCAAACGTTAATGGAAATTTTTTCTTGGTGCCTGGTCTCAAAGAAAGCATGAAGATTTTCTTCTACGCATATGTGATTGTTGTGAAAGTTGACAACATCATCCCGCGTAAACCCCGCTTCGTCTGTAAACAAAATGCTTTGAATAAATTCAGCATTTTTTTCACAATTTCGCGCAAGCCATCGACAGAAGGCCTCCCTTCTTGGTAGATCTTCTGGTTTGAGTGGTTGCACCCTTTACATATGATAGAGATGCAGTAATTGCTCATGTAACACCCTCCAAACAGATGTTGCTGACACATTTTCTTGTAACGCTAGCCTTCTCGTACTGATTTGGGGATTCGCATTTACTGCATTTAATATTGCTTCTTCTGTTTCTGGGGTCCTTATATAACGATCTGGGCCGGAATTCTTATTGTCTGAATCGAACTTACCCCTTTCTCGTAACGAACGATCTAAACTTACAAAAAATCTTTCGCAAGGTAGTCTTCTATTTGGGAAAGCTTCTTCGTACAATCTTCTTGCTTCAGCAGCATTACCCCAGACTCGACCGTAGAATAAACGAATATTAGCCTGTTCCTCGAAAGTGTAACTTATATTAAATAAAAATTGAAATTCTCTTATTAAAAACTGCGCAATGAGAACCTTAACTTTTTTATGTCATTAATGACAATTCAATATCGGAAACCAATAACAACCAAATAAGTAAGTAATAAAAAGCCAAGTAAGTTGATCATTGGCAAGAAGTTTTTACAAATAAAAAAATACGGTGTGAATTTTTAAAAGTGCAGATCGAAAGATGACCTTCTGTCCATGGTACTTGCGAATATGTGAATAAAAATTATGAAATCATTGAAAAAATTCTGGTTACGCAAAAATTCGTTTATGTTCAAATTTCTGGAAACTAGTTGGTCCTAGGGCGTTACAACAAGAAAACCCTTTTTGCGCATTTAAATAAAATGTCAATTTTGGGTGCCCCCTCAGAGGCCCGCAGCGCCCTTAGGAGTGATTTTCGGAACCATTATTATAGGAACTTTTTTTCATATTTTTTTATGTAGAATCACCCCTAGAAATTAACGACCGCATACCTTAAACACCCTATATAATACTGTTAACCCGGGAACGGTCGCGCTCATTCTTGTCACGTATTCGGTCGCGTGTTAGATTTTATCTAACATCTAGAGGTTTGATTCAAATAATCATTTTTGATGTTTTTATTGTTAAATTGAATACAAAAAAATATGTTTTTTATTGAAAGTATATATATTTTGAAAAAAAGTAAAACAAAAAAACACAGGTAACATAACATAAACTCCAAGAAAACTTAAAAAAAATATATATAATAAATCTTAAAAAAATATATAGATAGCACAATATTTATGAATCGTAGTCTTGATTTTTATTTGAGCATTCGCAGCATATGTAGGTTGTCGTAGAAGTGTGCTCTTTGCAGATAGGGTTATTACACATTGAACAGGTATGTTGTGTGAACCTATTCTTTCTTAGTGGGCAAAACTTACATCTGGTTTTCGTTTGCCTATTCGATTGAGTAGGTTGAGTTACGGGCTCTTTTTTTCCAAGAACGTTAGTTATCTTTTGACGTAATGGAATATTTAGAAATGGAATAGAAGCTCTTCTTTGTAGATGAGAAGCAGTAAGCAGTTTTGCCAAGCCAGTAATATAGGCTCTTCTTCTAAGTATGATTTGGGTATTATTCCTGTAAATTATTTGACTGTTGATAGTTGCAATGTTTAATAGAGTACAGAATATTATAAATGGCCACCTGTTACTTTTTCTAGTTACTGAATATTCTGACTTGAGTCTATCCACCACATCAACTCCACCTTTTGTGGAATTGTAAAAGGTTATAATTTCAGGTTTGCATACATCTCCTATTTCCTTATCTATTGAATCATCATCGTGATAGGTGGAAAGAAGAATAACATTCTTCCTTTTCTTTGGAACATATGATGTCATTACGCATTTATTGGAGTGTTTTCCGTAAGCAAATATGCTGCTATATAGTGGTCGATTTTTTACGTGTAGAAGTTCTGCTGGTATATCAGGTTTATTTTTACGTACAGTACCTACAACTGTTAACTTGTGATTTTTGTAAAGATCATTAGCTAAAGGGACCGAGATGAAATAATTGTCCATCGTTATGATCCTCCCAGTTTTATCAATCGGTGCAATAAGCCGTTTTACTACACTAGAAGCATCATTTGGTAATTGATATGGACCATCTGGTTGCTTTCCACTATAGATCTCCATATTATATGTATAAAAGGTTCTGGCATCTGCCAAAGAATAAATTTTAATGCCATACTTGGCAGGCTTATTCGCAATGTATTGCCTAAAGCGGCATTTCCCCGAAATGCTTCGAGCATTTCGTCAATTGTTGTGTATATCCCTACGGTATAACATGCAGAGCATTGCCAAACGAAGTCTTCAAATATCTTACGAATAGGAGCTGCATTATCATACTTAGCTCGATCTTTTCTTGAATTATTGTCATCGAACCTTATAGCACGCAAAAGTGTGTGAAATCTCTTTCTGACATCACTGCGGCAAAAAACTCAGGTGCAGTTCCATCACTATACCATAATTCCCAAGTGTGTAGATGGTGACTCTTTTGAACCCCTGCCATATACAGAAGTCCAATAAAAGCATTTATTTCGTCAAAATCCGTGGGAAGGCAATCTCTTGCTCGTTGAAAAGATGGGCGCATAGCATCTAACTTTTGATTCGTATATTTTACAATATCCTCAATAACAGAATTTGGGAAAAACAATCTCCAACAATCCAAAATTGTTTTGGCGCCTTTAGCAACTGATCTGACGCCCGGTAGCCTGGTTACTATATTTGCTTGTGCTGTTTTTCGAGGCACCTTATCCGGTTTATGCTTCAACCATTCCATTCCGCTTTTGGCAACAAATATGGGAACTTTGGAATGTAAGTTGCATGTAGGCTGACAATCTTGGTCATTATCAGTTGATTCTTCGGTATCTGTCTCATCTTTCTCATCTTCCTCATGCTCTGATCTTGCGTCTTCAATATCACTGTCAGTATCTGCCGGTTCATCATCTGACGGAATTTCATTGTACCATTTGAGCAGCTGCTGTTCCGTTTCCTTATCCATTGTAGATGGCCAAATGTCAATAGAAAACAAGTTTTTTAACAATTCAACTTATAAACATACGCGAGATGCGAGCCAAACAGTAAATACTTTGAGAAATTCGACCAACGATTTCAGTCGCGCTGTTAGAATTTTTCTAACATTAGCAGGAACGATTTCAGTCGCGCGTTAGATAAATACTAACAAACGCCTGCCACTCGGCAAATATGCTAGCCATCGAAATGACCTTGGGCATGCGCATTAACATGCCCCTCCTCAAGGCACTTATAAACTGGAAACAATTTTGCAAAATTGGAAAAAAAGTTATTATCAAAAAACAGAAATTGTTAGATTTCTTCTAACAACGCGACCGTTCCCGGGTTAAAATGACCTCTAATACATTTTCTTAAATGGCTATAATACGTCACCTCTCACGGTCTGCATATTACATGTTCAACAACTTATAAAAATAGATTCCATTACAAAAAACTAGTCTCGTGATGAAAAATTTTAATGCGTTATTGGAAAACATTTATCATAATGCGAACACATTCATCGTCTAAACCGTCAATAAAATAACGAAATAAAAAGGTTTTGGCCATTAAATTAAAATTAGCCCAATAAACTGAGATGTGGCCAGACGCAACTTTTATTTCACTCTCGTCTGTCGGATTTGAAAACATAATTGTTATTGATTTGTTTAGAACTTTAAGAAAAACCGAAACAGTGATAAGGGTAATAAAAGTGTCATAAGGGCTGTAATTTGATTTAAAATATTTTTGATTTAACTTTCATTGGAGCGATTTTAGTCAACGTCGAATGCCCTCTGCGATTATTGAAGTTTTAAGAAATTAGAAGTTTAAATATGATGAAATTGTATTTTCTCTCATATAGGTTCAGAAATACAGGTGGAATATATTCATGAACACTATATACATAGTGTATTTTAATACACTTGAACGTAAACTCTCTATTTCAAACAACATTTTATTGTCGATCGAATGTAGAATAGACGCAACTTCTGGGATTTAATATATATTTAATCTTTTATACACCAATTTTAACAATTTACATAAAATAAAAAAATTTTTAAAGGTGGGAAAACTGTAGTTTCATTAGTAAAACCATTACAAATGACTTTACGACTTTTAGCGCGCCATTAGTATAATTCTAATTTGTCATAGATTTCAAGCTGTCAATTAGCTACTACGTTTGATATTACTTTACATTTATAGTTTAATCCGGGATCAAGTATTTATTCTCGTGTAAACTCTACGCAAGTCTCAAGTAAATAAATCTAAGGACACCCTGATAGCTTTATCAAAAAATAAAGGATTTTGCGATTTCCGTATATAGTATTTTTTGTATAACATAAAATGTACTCCAATATTGGTCATATTCTATTCAATCCTAATGAAGGTTGGCAGCTTTGATATGACACTGACACTGAAAAAGTTTTCACACACACCAAAACACTGCACAGTATTATCGCGTGCGTGTTGATAACCATTACACAGGCCTGCAAAATAAAACTTATGGTGGAAAATTTCTATATTTTAATGTAATTCTGTATTACTGTTTCATGCCGAATCCAAAAATGACTTGCATTTTACTCTATCACGCAAGATTTTTTCACAAAGTAAAAATACATGAACGGTTTTCTAATAAAATGTATTAAAATAATGCATTACAGTAAAATACTTCTCATATTTAATTACAAAATTTAATAAAAATTTACAAGTACCTACAAGAAAATAATATTACAAAAAAGTTGTTAACATTTTTAATTGTCTCTTTGTGAATGAAAACGCTTTCTTTTACTTTCAAATGAACGCTTAGTTGAAGCCCGTGTATGTGAAGTTTCACCTTCAGAAGATTCTCTCTTTAAACATCAACAATAGTCAGCCATCAAGGCGACGTTCGATCTTCCTTGATATCTCATCCCCATCTGTTTAATATCCTGGTGAAACCTTTCACCTTGTTCTTCACTCACCGCCCCGAGATTTTCTGGAAAATAGTCAAGATGGGAATGAAGAACATGAAGTTTCAAACTCATATTGCACCCCACTGTTTTATAATTTTCTAACATATCGTTGACTATATTCTTGAAATCAGGATCTCTGTTATTACCTAAGAACTTTTGAACTACATTTTGAAGCCAACTCATGCAGCCTTTTCTTTATCATTCATTGTTGAGTCAAACACTCTGTCTTTCATTAACTCTCTAATTTGTGACCTAACAAAAATACCTTCCTTAAGCTTGGCTTCTGATAATCTAGGAAACTTTGAACATAAATACTTGAAGCAGTTACAGTTTTTATCGAGAGCTTTAACAAATTGCTTCATTAGCCCCAACTTAATGTGTAACGGAGGCAGAAGAACTTTTTTTTGGATCGACCAAACTTTCTTTTACAATATTTTTTGAACCAGGTACTAAATTAATTCTACGTAGCCATTCTTTCTTTTGCCAATGTTCACCTCGTGCTCTACTGTCCCATTCGCATAAGAAACAGGGCATTTTAGTATAGCCAGACGGTTGGCCTAAGAGCATACCTAAGATTTTAAAATCTCCACATAACATCCAGTTGTGGTCTGCATATTTCACCTTTTCAAGTAGGAGTTTCAAATCTTTATATCTTTCTTTTAGATGAACAGAGTGTGCAACCGGGACTGATGCGTATATATTACCATTATGCAACAATACACCCTTTCAGATGAGTCTAAGAACAACCTCCAGTCATTTGGTTGATAAATGGATGCTCCTAACTTGCTAACCAATCCTGGAACATCATGGCAGTAAACAAGGGACGCTCTTGATCAAAGTATTCTAAAAATTCAGTTTCACGTTTTCTATACCATGAAAATGTCGTTCCTGGAAGAAGTAAATTCTTTTCACTCAGTCTGATCCCAAAAGTTCAGCAGACTCTTTTGAAAGTCCTAAGTCACGAATTAAATCGTTTAGTTCATTCTGAGTAAAAAGCTGAGGCTGAGTACTTTGTAATGAAAAGTTTTCATCCCAATCTTTAATTTCTAATTGCGAATCAGAATCAGACGACAAAAGAGTATAATTCTCTGGTACAGCAGGTACAGGTACATCTGGCCCATGCGCTATTGACCTTATTGCTGATGGAAGGTCCGGATTAAATATTTTTTCTTATTTTTAGTATTAAAGCCTCTTACGTCACAAAAGCAAAAGTAACAAGCTTCTGCATGATTGCTGGGTTCCCGCCACACCATTGGTATGCCCAAAGGTAAGGATTTCTTTTTATTTTGAGTTCACTTCCGTAACGATTCAACACATGTATGACAAGCTCTGTGTAGTGCCCATGTTTTGTCTTGGTCTCCAAGCTTTACACCAAAGTACGCAATTCGTGAAAGGAAGTTATTCTTTTCACGAATTCCGTAATATTTCTTTGTCTTTTTTAACTGTATATGAGCCACAAATGTAACAAAACACATCGGCGCTATTTTCACAATGTCTTGAGGACATGACGAATTTTTAATAACTTTATCACGCTATTATATATTGTAGGCACACGATCAACCACAGTTAACTTATTACAGACTGCTGTATGTGCTTTTCGAATACTATGTGTATATTCTGGTTCTAACTAAAAACGTCTAGATTAAAAGGCAGTGGTCCTTAACAATTTTATTTTAAAAAGATATGTATTAATTACTAATAATGTCGTTATGTATGTTTAGAGTAAACAGTGCATGATACACAAAAACTAATAATACTGCAGAGTTCAGAACGACTTACTTACTCTAAAAATATAAAAAAATTGTAGACCCCTAAAACCATGCAGGCCTGTGTTATTAGAAAATGATTAAAACTGAATTTAACTTCCTCACCCCTCAAAGTGAGGAAGTTATGTATTCGTGAAAAAAATTTTGAAAATTTTTGTAGCATTTTTGGACGAATCTCGACGAATTATGACGATATACAAAATTTCAGACAGAAAAAATTTTTCTGTCTGTGAGTCTTGTCTGTCTGGTTCACGATAGCAGCTACAGTTTTAAGATAAAGCTTTCAAATTTGGTACACACATTCTAGAGGTCATGGAAGAGATCGAGTTTGTTGATGAGCAAAATCTGTCCCAATTTTTGAAACGTCAAAAAATGTGACTTTTTTGAAACGTCAAAGTGATTTTCTTGAAACGCCAAAATGTGACTCTTTTGGAACGTCAAAAAAATGTGACATTTTTGCAACGTTAAAGTGACTTTTTTTGAAACGTTAAAAAATGTGACTTTTGAAACGTCAAAAAATGTGACATTTTTGCAACGTCAAAGTGACTTTTTTGAAACGTCAAATTGTGACTTTTTTTGAAACGTTAAAAAAATGTGACTTTTTTTGAAACGTCAAAGTGACTTTCTTGAAACGTCAAAATGTGACTCTTTTGGAACGTCAAAAAAATGTGACATTTTTTTCAACGTTAAAGTGACTTTTTTGAAACGTTAAAAAATGTGACTTTTTTTGAAACGTCAAAAATTACTTTTATTATAAACTCCACCTTACGTCGAGTTTTACTACGGTGAGGAAGTTCTGATCCCTAAGTAATTGGCAGCGGTTTTTAAATTCATAGTGCGACACACCTACAAACGTATCAGACTATTACAGTAGTCCCTCTCAATAACTTGGAGTCAGAAAAAGAAAGTAGCATTAACTATGGATAACTACGATTAATTTCTACTCTGCAGGTTTAGTTGAGAAATTAATTAAGAATAGTAGGTATAAATAAAGAGACGGTTCAAATTTCTTCGGCTTTTCAAATTAAAAGGGAACATTCTAAATTGGTCTCAATTCCATATGGACCCAATTCATCTATAGGATTTTCTACCACATATGTGCGTTATTAATAATAATAATAATATTTGACTTTATCTTGACCATACCTTTTTTGATTACTCTAGCTATACACAACAAAGCAACAAACTACACCAGAATATTATTGAATGCAATATACAAACCCAACTTAACCTACTTTCCTTACTATCATTAAATAACAGCATATCTTCAACGCCATAGTCTCATTTCTAGAAGCATCTAAACCGAAACTACAGATTAGGTTAGCTTTCGTATCCTCTGTTTTCTTGTACTATTTGTAATATTTTCCTCTTTTCCATAGTGTTACCCAGTATATGTTAATTAACAAAGTCCTGGACTCCTGGACAAAATGTGTGTTGTGTTGTTTTACAACCCTTGCTAGTATTGTTTTTTCCTTGTGGTATTCTTTTAGGAATTAGCTTAAGAAATTATATATCTAGTAAAAGCAATACATTCCTGGACGAAGATGGCCAACCGATAAGCCGAGGCCAACAAGCATTGAAGTCTGGAAATGTGCTTTTACTTTAAGGTACACATACTATCTTTTCTGACATCGCAATCAATATTATTCTAAATTAAGGAATTTTCAATAATGCGTAAAGTTTTTTCATTACAATCTATTTGCTTATGAAATCGGTTCCTTGACAATCATTGTTTATTTATTGTTATGATAAAAGTCAGATTTCGCTTTAATACTTGTAAGTGCTAAGAATATATTTAAAAATATTTAAAATGGACAATCATGAATTTTTAATGTGAGTTCGTTTGTCTGCGTGTATTTATTTACTGTCTAAAATATATACATACATATATATATATATATATATATATATATATATATATATATATATATATATATATATATATATATATATAAAACCTCTACGGGAGTTACTTTCCCGGGCAGGGTCGGAAAAGTAACTATCTCATACTGTTTTATGATTATTGCTTAGCAACGGACTAAAATACTAGAATAGCGTATTTTGGGATCTGAAATTGTGCCGAGAAAGTTGACATGCTTGAGCGATTTCAGAAAATAGTTATTATTGCTTCCGTGTTATACGTTTTGAGTTCACGGTTGTAGTTTAACATTGTTGCTTGAGTTCTTTGATGCTCTCCTTTTAAATCAATATTTTTGTAGCTATTTCCGTTTATTTTCAAGAGAATTTTCAATTCACTTAGCCTTTATCAAGGCACTTGAATTCCAACCTTGGTATGGCAATTTTGATGAGGGTTCCTACATCCTCGATGTGTTCGATAAGGGTACGAGCCAGTTCTTATCTCCCATGTACCCAAGCAAATCCAGCAACAAATGTAACTTAAGCGGTTTCGGCTTTTTTTTTTAAATCAATCAATTTCGTTTAATGGAACAAACTGTAGATTTCTTAGCTCAATATCATTCCGACCTTGTTTTTAAAAATACTTTTAAGTTTGTGTACTTGCTAACATCTAAATTTTTCTTAGTAGATATTGTGGTTCTCAACACGTCGAATATTGGCTCCAAAGTGACGAGGATAATAACATATCATTAAAACTTTTTCTGGTATACACAGTTTGGTACAGGTTTATGTGGCACCCTGTAGAGGATAACGTACTTTCCCTTGTGTTTTTTGTATAAACTAAGAATAATTACAATATAAAGAGTTTTTCAGTTCTCTGTTTTACAAACGATATCAAATTGTTTCAAATTATTCTCCAGTATTTAAAGCATGAAGTCTTAAAATGTGGGTTTTGATTATTTAGACGATTACAATACTTTTCTGAGTGAAGTGATGAAATGTAACAATTATTTTTTCTAAATGCCTGGCTTTAAAAGCCTTACTGCTCTGACAAATTCTAAATTTTGTACATTTATCGGGAGAAAGACTGATAAATGGCAGAGCTGACCTCTAACGAACTAGCGTTAACCGAACGGGCCTCCTCCAACTTTTTCATGTTATTTACTGCAGAACGTTCAGCTCTTCCTTTTGGTCTGCGTGTTCTATATACGTCCTGCATGTCTACAAATGGATTGAAACAGATATGTTTTCAATTTCTCGCCTTTAACCGCTTGTCGTTATCGATGAAATATATTTTCTTACATGCATTGGCTCTCAACAGTACAATTACCCGAGTCTCTACGGTGGGAAGGAGAAGGTGAAGTAATTCAACATGAACCCTTTCGTTGGTAATAAATTTCATTAGTGTTACGTCACTATCTAGACAATCAGCATTACTTAAAGTCAAGCCACAACTTCGTTAATTCATTTACTAGCAAATATGTACCTTATATACAATGACATTAAAGATGAATATTATGAAAACTGTTTCATAGAGAAAAGATGTAAAACATTGTACAAAATACAAGAAATGTTTTTTGATGTGTTTGACGAATTTTATTACATATTTCGTTTCAAAAGTGGTACAGAAGTATTTAGGATTTGCCATATCTGCGCATAAAACAATTACTCTCTATGTCTATTTCATTGACAATTTAAATGGAAACGTTAGTTTTTCATTCACTATGTTTTATAGAATTTCATTAGCTTTTGTTCAATATGATACACACTTTATTTAGTTAGTTTTCCCTAACAATATCTATTCGTTCATGTTGTAGTTTGCATTGGAAATAAGGAACAAAACAAAAGAAACTGTTTTTGACAGTAGATATTTTTATATTAAATCTTATATGAGGTATTGATTTTTGTGTGTAATAAATAAAATAATACATACTAGACAAAAAACTAAATGTTAATTATTTATAGAGAATGCAGGAAGAACTATAATCAGGCTGCTCAGTTGTACACAGAACAGTTCCCTAATAGAAATCATGCAACAACTAATTATTTTATAAGAGTGGTAACCAAATATCGAGGAAGAACATAATAATGAACATGAGTTTCTGTATATTTTGTGAGGACAATGTTCAGCAATTATCCAAGTTGATCCTACTATATCTCTGAGACAAATAGAAACTGATATAGGAGTAAGTCGGAAGCCATCACGTATAATTTTAAAGAAATATAAATTTAAGTCTTGTAAATATTCATCACATTAGCATATGTATGAGGAACTACTATCAAGAAAGAGTAACATTTATTGATTGATTTTTAGCATAGCACAATTTAGATGTTTCCTAATCTCATATTTTATTTTCAAATGAATCAAGATTCGACAACTTGGGTATATTTAATTTAAGAACAATATCATGTATTTTTCTTGCGCAACAGAAAATCCCCGAATAATGGATTCCACTAGATTCCAACCATGGTTTGGATTTAATGTTTGACGAGATAATTAACAGAAGTATTGTTGGGCCAATAATTTTTGACGGAACATTAAATGGTGAGAGGTATTTAGACTTCACTCAAAATGAAATGAACACTTTTTACAAGGTAAAAACTAAATTATTTTCCAGCAGGATGATGTTAATGGACTAGCTACGTCGTGGCCTCGTCGCCAGATTGTACCTTCCTAGATTATCTTATACGGCACCATCTTAGAGAAACCACGATGATTTTGAAAATAAGGTTAGGAGAGCCATTAATGAAATTACTGAAGATCGGCTAGATAATATCTTTAAAGGCAATTTAAAAAGAAAAATTTTACGTAGAAGTCAAACTGTTCAAACTGTTGAAGCTTGAACAGTTTTTATCGAAATTTATAGAGTAAACTAATTCTCTCAGCTCAGCAATATTTAGCATATTTAAAATAAATAAATTATTTATTTAATTTTTTCTTGTCTGTTTCCAATGCCTACTACCACATTTGTATTTTTTTTTTACTTTTTTTGACTGAATAAGAATTGTTATATTACTAATTGGAAACTAAATAATAAAATTTCATTGTGTTTTATAACAACAGCAAATAAAAAAGGTAGGGTTTCCATTGAAATTGTTAAAGAGTATTTTTCTGTGGAATTGAAAGAATGGAATTCTTTAATTTGTAGTCATCAGATAATGCTAGAACTAGACATTTATTATCAGGGAAGATTCTATAGTCAAAACAATAACAAAGAACTTAATAAATATAATAATTTAAACACTTCCTAATGGAGATACTAATATTTTTTTGATGTTTTATAAGAATCTGAATCTAAATAATATGTAATCACAAAAAAAATCTATTCTTGTTCTAAAGCTATCGCATGCTACACACTGTTCTAATTCACTTACTTAGTTGTCAAACCTTATATATTCAATTAGAGCTAATAAAGCATCAACTGGAAATTGAATGAGAATGAATTAGTACCTTGGGAAAGATTATTTTTTAAACTCGAAGACACCCCTCAGACTATAAATTAACACTGTTGTAACTTTCCATTTCAGCACAAGTTAAATCTTTAAGTAACTTATATCTTTGAGATTTATGGAAAAAGTTAAAACAGCATAATTAGTCAAAAAAGTATCTTATTTCACAGGAGAAAATAAAGCACTAACCTGGCTCTGCAGCCAATCGATTTACCGAAGAAATCTACTACTTGCCATCGTAATTTGGTTATTTATTGTGTTTCGTTCTTTAATATTATTTAAAATAAAACAAAACTGATAGGGCCCAGGAGAAATACCTTCGAACCAAATTAGATATGATGAACGACGAAAACTGGGAGAAAAGAGGAATGTGGAAAGAGGAAGTAATAAATAACATACAAGAATTGAATAGAAATTTAGTATTCTCATTATAAAAACTGTATATGTTAATCCTTTTGCTCAGGGTTTTCATAAGACTATATAGAATCTAATGATATTTATACTGAAATAAAAACATTTCTAACCTTTGTCACGTTGTTAACAAAATTTTCACTTTGAATTGTAATTTTGTAAACGTGCATAACAAAGTGACTTTTGTATTGAAAAGTTGTATTCCCCAAACTGAATAATTTAACCAAAAACATTAGTTTTTCAGGTAAAATACGACATAGTTATACCAGGTGACACAGAACATATGTAGCAGCCTGCCATTTTTTTGCTTTTCTAAATATTGTTATAAAACTTGGGGAAACTCCAAAGTATATGATGAGGCTTCCTTTGAACTAAGGAGAATTTTGTTTAAACTTCTGGTTTGACTGGAGGTGACAATTTTTTTTTTTTAATTTTAGACAGCACTGTATATAATATTTTTAGATTTTCCCATTGGGCTTGAAATTCTCCGTCCAAACATACACAACATGGCATTTATTAATGGATTAAAACAATCCATAAACAATAAATAATAATTTAAAGCAAAACTGTCAAGAATTTTAGTTTTTTGATCATATTATTTGTTCAAGATGAAATCTAACTGGTTTCCATATCAGATTCTCTGGGAAACTAGATAGCTCTATTTTTGAATTTTTCTCCTTGCTCAAATATAAAACCAGGAAATCTATCGACCACCATAAAATGGTCACCCCGTAAATATTGTATTTATAACATTACATCTCACAAAAACAAACATAGATTTGATGAAGAATTAACAACTAAGCACCAGAGAAACAAATCTGGGATTTGAAATTTCCTCCAACTCAGATGTATATCAAGAGTTATCACAGCTTTCTTGGAATTACATGAATTGGAACTAATTAATAGTGCTGTCAAAAATGTTCCGTGGGACATTGACGTACACGAAATTAACTAATACGAGAAAAAATAAACTGTTACAATTTATAAAAATGTATGTAAAACTTACCCTCTTAACTAGCTTGAAGAACTAGCTTGCTTATCACAAACTGGAGAAGATGTGAAGCCATTTTGCAGTATCAGGTATGTTTCTATGGTTGTCTCCATGAGTGATGTTCGCTTTGGTGAAAATATATTCTTATATTTTGACGACATCTACTGATGTCATACACGCATACGTAAAATAGTCATTGAATGCACTTAACGGATCTGGGGCTGCACCATCACATACTTGTCTTAATTTGGTAAAACCGGTGTCTTTATTTAACACACTTACGAACTTTTCTTTAATGCGCTCATTTGTTGCGTCAGCTATATCGTGTAGCAGTAGATTTACTTCGTCCACTATTTGTAGTGACTCCGCTAACGACAACGCACTGTTTTCTAATTTTTTTATGCTTTCATGTAATGGTTTATAGTTCTTCGCAATATTTTTTAAAGCTGTTTCAACGGAAATCTCTTCGAATTTTGTCTGGCTTGCCTTAATAGCTGCAGCCTCATCTGGATTGAATTGTAGTATCACAGCTTTTATTTGTTGGAAATATTGAGCACAATAAAAAGCTGCCTGCAACCATGTTCCCTAACGTGTGAGAATCGGCTGTGGTGATTCAGGAATACCGGGACACTTGCTATGAAATGCACGGAGACGTTTAGGAGATTTAAAAAACACTTTTTTTGTACTTGCTATTAATGCATGCACCTTTGGAAAACCTTTTCGAATAGTTTCTGCCACAAAATGTAAAGCATGCACTTTACACGTAAGATGTATAAACGTAAAACCTTGTTCTTGCAAAGAACGGCCTACCGAACGCGTTGTCACGGCCCCATCAGTCACAAACATCAACACTTGACTCTTTGATAGTCAAATTTCTCTAACGTCTCCAGCATCACCCTGGTAATTGTTTCGCTAGTATACTGACTTAGTCTTTTGCTACCCAGTTACAGTGGAACTGTCGGTTTAAGAGGGTCCAGTACTCGTACTTAACATTTAAAATAGATTTGTTTTTCAATGTGTTGTCTCATCAACAGATAACCACAGCCGTGCATTTTTTAATTCACATTTCATCTTATTTACCATGTCTACGTGTACAGTTGGTAGATAGTTACATAATGTTGTACGACTTGGTAACTTCACCTAGGCTTTGTGCTTATTCCAGAACTCTCGAAATGGTTGTTTATCGAGAATGTGCAGCGGAACATCACAGGCAATCAGCATTAATAATAAATCAAACATAAACTGTGTTGTTAAAGGCACGCCATTTTTTTTATTTTTATGGTGTACACTATTTACGTGAAGTCCACAATCACGCACATCCCAGCACATCAAATCTTTCTCGCACACTTTACAAATTATTTTAGCACCATCATAGAATAAATCCGAGGATTCACCTATGAATTTATTCACTTTGTCAGCAAATAGCCGTTTTCTACCCCTGCGTATGTCTGCCATGCTTTATTATTAAATTAATATCAACAATACAATACAA
Organism: Rhamnusium bicolor; assembly: GCA_029963845.1. NCBI lineage: Eukaryota > Metazoa > Arthropoda > Insecta > Coleoptera > Cerambycidae > Rhamnusium > Rhamnusium bicolor. The sequence goes on from JANEYF010002289.1 coordinate 873,216, forward strand.
CAAATAAAATAAAAATACAAAAACAATATGCAATACGCCCAAGTGACTTATCGTGTACACAACTCGAGAGCTAATAATAGACTGGACTGGAGAAAGAGTTTCGCGATCAAGGTGAACACCAGCGACAGTAAGTACATCTGTACTCTACGACCATGATCCACAGAAACGATTCGCAGCTTTACTAATTAATGCGTCTTAAGTGTAGGCAATAGTCTTAATATTTTGAATAGTTAAGGAACCAGAGAACATCAAGTGAAGTAGTTTTCGAACCGTGCGTCATTGTCGTCGCCGTACACGAAGATAAATGCATTGGTCAATCAAAATTTGACGTTGTATGCCTTGCTGCTTAGGATTATCCGGCAAACTACTTTGATTAACAAGTAATTATTCTTATAAATTTGATGTACACAGTGGTATATGGTATACCTTCATACCCTATACCATAGTTTATTGAAAAGAGGTCTAACAGAGATTGATTTATGCAGAGTAGTAACTGAGAGATGATCTAAAATTTTTTAAATGCATACCAAAACAATATTTGAGGTTATTAGTTATACAGGGTAGGTGGAAGATAGAAACAAACAAGAAAATTTCATTTCAGTGATTACGTGGATTTGACCAGTTGAAAGTAAAAATGTATGTGATATTATTGTCATGTGTTCTTACACTAATGTTCCAGTGGAGTGCTTGTGCGAGGTTTCTCAACTGTGTCTGTACTCTGTGCGAGACGGTCCCAGCTGTAAAATTTGGCGACATTAAACTGTTGAATAATTAATTGGTGTTTTTTTTACAGGTTTAGTTGTATGTTTTATAATTACAGGCATGTGTCATATCTAGTTTATGGTTATGTTCTGTTTATAAAGTTTCAGTAGAATAATGGAGGCAAGTTTCTAAGTTAATTTATGATTATTAGAATTCGGATATCGGTGAGTCATGACGTCAAAAACAAGGTCGGCGCATGGGAAAATTTATTATTAATTTATATTAATACGTTAAAACCAAATATTTTTTTAACTATTACTTGTAGTGTAGAGAATCCAAAAATGGCTAGTGGAGGTAGTAAAGTGAAAGTATATCGGCACTAACAGTTTAAAATGGAGCTCCATATGTTTTGCTGTTAAAATCAGTCGCTACTCTGGAAAAATACAATGATACTTTGAAAGTCAACATTCTATCTCGACAGCATGGTGTCTTCTATAAGAACATAGAAACACTGGGTTTATCCATGCAAATACGTAAGTATTTAGCTAATGTTACTTGCTCTAAAGATGGACCATTAATTCGAAGTAAATGACTTTCATGATAATTTAATACTCTAGGTGTGAAGTGAATGAAAACAGTTTTATTTTTATTTATCAGTACTTTATCATTGTTAAATTTAGCCACAAATGTATTGATTTTCTGCTGTGCGTTATCAGCTAAATTCTTGAAGTTATCGTTTGCAAGTAGTAGTTAATTATCATCAGCAAACATAATTAAAATACATTCCTGGACAATATTATGTAAGTCATTTATAAAAAGTATAAATCGGAGTGGCCCCAGTACCGATCCCTGTGGAACATCAGAGAATATTGACAAAACTGTAGATTTAATCCCATCTACTTCAACGATTTGTTGACGATCGGACAGGTATGACTCTAGCCAGCTACCTAACTTACCTCGAAGACCATATTTCTCTATAACCAAAGCATGATTGACAAGATTAAAAGCTTTGCTCAGATCCATGAAGACACCGAAACATTTCTTATTATTGTCTAATTTAATATATAATTCATTGAGGAAGTTAAGTATGGCCGATTGAGTAGATCTGCCCTTTCGAAATTCATGTGTTCATCACATAGAATATTGTATTTGTTACAGCATGAAATAATTTTATTATATACTATTCGTACCAGAATTTTTGAAAGAGATGACAATAGTGATATTGGCCTTTAATTATTATCAATAGACGATGTCTCCTTTTTTCTGTAATGCAATGATTTTAGTCATTTTTAAATCGTCAGGAAATACACCTTCAAATAAGGACCAGTTTTATCAAATAGATTAATGGCTTTACTATATCATATACCACTGACTTTAACATGTTTGTACTAATATTATCAATGCCAGAAGAATTTGATTTTTTTGGTTTCATTATGATATTAAATATTTCAGTTTCAGTAACCGGTTCAATGAATATTGTACTAAACACTTTTTCCATATTTGTATTATTTGTATGAGTATCCTTAAATTTTTCAGCCAACTGAATTGGTAAATTCATAAAATGATAATTCATAGTATTATCTATTTCTTGTGGACTATTTATTACTTTATCATTAAGTTTTAACTGAGGAATAATATTAGATCTATATGATGTTTTACCAAAGTCCTCATTTATAATAGTCTAAGCAACTTTTGATTTATTATACGAATTATTATATATGTTGTCATTATATAATCTCTTAGCTGATTTTATAACTTTATCATAGACTTTTTTTATACGTACAGTATACGTTTTTATCTTCAGTTCGTTTTGTTACTGTCATTATTTTCGGTAAAAGTTTAAGTTTCTTAGATGATGTCCTAATTCCTGATGTTACCCAACGTTTTTTGTTATTTGTTATTCTCACTTTGTAAAAGGGAAACATATGTCAACACAATATGATAAATTACTAAGAAATTCCCTAATTCCGTCATTGACATTTTGCGCACTGTACACATAAAACAAGTTTTCCCTATTAATATTGACAAAATAATTCATAATTATTTTTTGTGTATAATCTAATGTGCTCATTTTTTATGATTATTGCAGGATTTGGAGGTTAAAAGAAAGGATTTGTGCTGTGTGATCTAGTAGTCCATTAATTGACACTTTAGAGTTATGTTCATCACTATCACTCAAAAAATTGGTACATAGATAGTCAATACAAGTTTATGGATTAATATGTAACCTGGTTGGTTCATTTACAAGGTTATTAATATTATAAGTTTTGAGAATATCATGTAGGCGATATTTACCAATATGTTAGACATGTAATCAATATTTAAATCACCACACAATATAAGTAAAGAATTATCTAGCTATGAATTATTTAATAATTCTTCTAAGGTAAGGTAAAAAATGTGTTAACATCACCAGTAGGTGACCGATATATAGGTATTAACAATTTTATTTTTTTTATTATCTAGTTGTATATCAATGCCTGCTAGTTCTATATATTTTTCTTTAGACAAATTAAGTGTTTGTTATTTATGTTGAACGAAGATTTATAATAAATCATAACGCCCCCATTTTTATAAATACTTCTACAAAATGCGGATTTACATACATAACCTCTGATATTAATAACATCTAATTCACAAGATTGAAGCCAAGTCTCTGTTAAACATATTATATCTACATTAAGCTCAATTTCTAGTTGTTTAATTTTATTTTTTACACATTGTATATTCTGATGGTACACTTTTAAACTATAACAGGTGTGCTTGTTATTGCATGGTAACTGCTATTCCAGATCAGGAGAATATTTACTTTTTTTCCTTTGAACTTTAGTTTTCTTTATTAAAACAGGGCAGTTAGTATCAAATATATGAAATACATTAAAATCTGTTTTTAAAACCTCATTTGCATCAATACAGTTAACACATTTCAGAGTCACATAATCACATTGTTTATCTTTTTCATGGTCGCTTACCGAATAGGGAACTTGCACATTTTTTTTTACTTCATAAAAATGTTCTTCAATACTAAAAAATAAGATATGCAAAATATGACGCCTTAATTCCCAATAATAAATTTGTTATAAATTATTAAAGTTTTGCGCGCGAGCGAACCGTTTCAAACAGGTTCAAAAGCGCGGGAGTAGTCGTGACATCACACCATACAATTTACAAGCGACGACGGAGATCCCAGCACTCGACCGCTTGATTTCAGCCGTAAAAATACCAGCATCGCCATAAATTTTAAGTGTATACTTAAAATGGAAACAAAAACTCCTTATTTTAAATATTGCATTGTACCGTTGTGTAAGAATACTACAGTGAAAGTGCCAGATAAAATATTTATAATATTGCCAGAAGATAAGATTCGTCGATCAAAATGGCTAAAAGCGTGTAGAAGAAATGAAAAAGACATTTCAAAGAGCAGTAGGTCTCTACATGTGTGTGAAGATCATTTTAATGTAAGTATTATTAAATACTATATGTCTATCTACTAGTTCTTCGCAGGCGGGCAATAAAATATTCCGAATTCCGAATTATTGAATTTTAATTACGGTAGGATTAAGTAAAGAAAGAATGTGTATACAATGTTAGAAAATAAGATTAGTAGATAGAATGTAATTTAGTGATACTAAGTAAAGGTAATTTCCTGGTGCGAAAGTAAACAGCCATTTATTATTATACTTTTCGCAAATATGATTACGAAGAGTATATTGCATTTGATCGGGACATTTCTAAAATCGGTAATATCGCTCGCAGAGAAAAAATCATTTCGTTCGTCATCGAATTCTGAACAACTTTCAAAATGTCCGTCTGTTCATCTGTCCGTCTGTCTGTCCGTCTGTCACGTTTCTTGTAAGCACGATAACTAAAGAAAGAAAAGTCCGATCGAATTGAAATTTGGGCTATAAGTTAGTGTTAGCTAGAGGAAGAAATCCATTGTTTTTGAAAAAAATCAAATAGTAAATAAAAAAGTTGTAGGACATCTTATTTAAAAATATGAATCTACAGAGGGTTGCAATTTTCAATGTGCTACTAAAATTGAAGTAATTTTCTATAGACACCAAAATGCTGTAAAATATACTACCACAAATTTCGCCTACGCAGTCGGCATCATGGGGAGATGAAAAAAAAATTGAAAATTAAATATGTGATCAATATATTAGGTATTGTAAGAATAAATCTTAGTTTATACTATAAAATATACTGCCACGCGTTTCGCCAATACAGTCAGCACCATCGGGAGAGAAAATTAAATATGTAGTCAATACATTAGGTATTGTAAGAATGAAGTTTATAAGACAAACACAAGATTCTTTTAAAATAATTGCCAAGAGTATCCTACAGAATGTGCAACAATTATATAAAAGTTCAATAACACTACTGTCTGCGAACAGTAACATGTTTACCTCTAGTATATAGAGTATATTGCAAATACCTTTCCCTTGCTCTTTAATTTATTCTATTCAAATCTTACATTTATCTATTATGTAAATAATAACACCACACAATCACTTATTTCCCTTGCCCCAAAACGTAGTACGAATATACCTTCTATAGAGACACTTTACGCATGTGTACAAAAAAAACACGAAAAATATAGAAGTGGCTGTTGTAAAGAATTACCCTAAATTCTTTCAAACATAAGACTAAGTCTGCTAAAAATGCTTAGTTGCGACTAAGCATTTTGTAGTTATTTCTTTTTATTCCGTGATCAAGTCATAACTATTTTATGTTTATAAATTATTACTAAAAGCTAAAAAAAATACGTACTTCTCTGCCTTGACTCCGCGGACCTTTCCAAGGGAAAAACTTTCACTATTTTGTATAAAAGATGCCACCATAAACATATCCACTTTAGGCAAATTATCAGATTGGCCCTTTGAAAAACCTTGATCAGTCATTTTAAAATATCTGTACAAATACAATAAGCGGTACTATAAAACACAATTATATATTTATATCAGAACAGTCACTAACAAATCAACGACAGTCTAATAACATCATATTGTACATATGTTTATATAGAATGTCATACTTTGTTAATTTGTTTGTATTATTATTTTGAAGTATTTTATGAATGAATTGATTTTTAGTTTTCTTTTTTCTGTATATATGTATATATTAATATAAATCTTACTCTGTACCCCATACAAGTTGTAAATAATCTATTTAATTGTGAAGATTTTAAATTGGAATTGGAATTGGTAAACATCTGATTGTGTTGCTTCCCGGCGCGACGACTTCCGAATATTGTATGGTGTGACGTCACAGTCAATAGTAGCTCGTTTCGGGCCACTTCAATTTTATCGCTATTAAGATCCTTCATACTGATCGCGTGGAATTAGAAATCTTATTTTTTTTGTAAAGTACACGTTTTATTACAACGTTATGTTTTTTAGTATTATTATTTTTAAAATTATAGGCAAGTTCCCTATTGGCACAACGGAGACGTCTTGAATTATTATTGATACACTGATCTGCTTTATGATCAAAACCTCCGCTTAAAGCAACGAAATTGAGATGATTTCGTATTTGATACCTATTTAACTATTTTTTCTAGTAATAATTACTATTTTGTAAATTAAATGAAGTTTTTCAAATATTTTGTAATAAATTATTATTAGTACTTACATTATACTTTTTCCGCGTTCTGGTATTGATAAGTTATTATCTTGCTCTGCCAAAATGTAAATAAATAAAAAAATCAATAGAAATAGATACTGTTTATTATTTTCAAATGGTTAGAAACGTTTCTATTTAAAAATAACTATGATGGTATCCGCTTTGCTTTAGTAATAATTTTTTCTTGAATCGCCTTATACAAACCTAATGGCCTTAATGTCGTAGTTGATAAAGCAACTTTGATTGAGTAGTAAATGAGAAAAATTCTAGCTCTGTGCCTTTGCACTTGGAAAAACATTTAACAAGAGTTGACAGTACGGAAATTGTATTTATTTCCGTTTCCAGATGTTAGAACAAGACGTTATAAAAAAATAGGTTATGCTTAAATTCGCAGATAACTAGTATTTCTCAAGGCCATAAAATATTAATGAAAAAAATCTGAATTATTATCTCAAACATAGTAATGATTCTTTCCTGAAAATGCTTGTCTTAAGAGTCTATATCAGATGCAAGTGAAATATAGTCTCGATTTTACCACACCCCGCGCAGGCCACGGTGAATATATACAGCCAAACCGAAATTATCGCGGCGAATGTCGAAGGTGGCCGATGTTCTAGTTACAGAACGGCATAGTGGAACATTTCAGAACGGGAGATGTTGAATTATCAGAGGCGGAGTACTAGAGGTTTTGTACGACATAAACCGACGAAAAAATTGTATTGCGTCAAGCTTATAAGCTAAGCAGTAGCTAACCTTAACCTTCATGCGTCCTTGTCCTGCAATTAATATGTAAAAACAATAAAAAAAAACCCGAAATTATTTTATTTACTTTGTTTAAAAATAGCTAAAGAACTAAACAACAAAACAATTAAATCGTTAATCTACAAAAAAAATTTCCATTTTACCGTTTCTTATTAATGCATAGTATTATTTTAAAATTTTCCTATAAAATGGAAGTATCAATGTGTGTCATATCATTCAACTCAGAATGGAAAAGACGATGAAATAATATGAAAAATATATTTGTGTTATTTTAAATTTAAACTCCAATATTTTTATCAAATATGAAAGATTATGATGATGTTACATATATTGCTGAATTCAGAAAGAAATTTTTTTAATTGAGCCGAATATACAGGATATATCATTTAGAATAAAAGAAAATTAAGGCAATTTCCGGTCAAACCGGAAGTAAAAGATATGTATGTGACGCGCATATTTAATCAGTATTCGGAATGTCATTTGTCCATTTCCTCATATTAATGCGGGGTGTAATTTTTTTATTTTTCAGTTTTTCGGCGTTTTCTTTTTTATTTGACATTCAATTGTTTTTAATTTTCGGATTCCTTAGAGAAAAGCACCTAAGTATAATTTTTGAAGTTTTTTCCCTAGGTTAAAAATACAGCAGAAAAATCGAGTAAGGTGCACTTAAAAGATCACCCTGTACATGAGGTTACCGCGCTTAAAATAAATCAAAAATAAAAATTATCATATTCACCTTTCATTCTTCATATCAATATTTAGAGACGGCAAAATGGGAAAACTTTCATTTATATTAGTCTCTCTACAGAAATTACCGGAAATAAAAGAAAATTATTACTTTTATTAATTTACGAAAAAAATTCAATTTTCACTAGTACTTACTTTTTATATTTTCTCTTTTGGGCTAATGTTCGATTTTTCGGTTTTCTGCTAGGGTATATGTTTTTATTTTTCCCATTGTTCTTTCACTGCACTAATAATCACTTTCAATAACACGTCTACTTAGGTGTACACTTGATTTAAAAAAAAATTGGTACAACTCTTGTAATCGAAAATCTTAATAGTTTAGTTGTGTGCATATGTCTGTAAATAGGGCTGGCCAGGCATGTCGAGAGGGGGATGGAGAAGAAGTGATTTAACCCGGACCTGGGTTTTTTGGAGGAGATCGGTTTTCTTTGTGTTTTTAAACTTATTAAACCTTTCTCTTTTATTTTATTCAAATCGAATTTTAAAAAATAATTAGAAAATAACTTTTTCAAAATACTTTCAAGCCTGCCATATTATTGTTTAAAAAAATCATATTTGTTACGGATAATTCTACTAATGGTTGTAATTAAAATACTAACTGAATAATGATAATTCTATTTTTAAAATAAGAATACAAAAATACCACTTGAGATTAAAAAAAAATGTAAACAATGCAAACTGAACATAAAAATACAACAAAAAAATAAAATAAATGATCTTCAATTACGTAATACAGAATTAACTAATATTTTGTCATTGCTCCATTAGCGTCTAAAACTGCCTGAATTCTTGCAGGCATGGACAAAATCAGATTTCTTGCAAGGTCAACTTCTTGCGACAAGTTCTCCCAAGCGTCTTGAATTATCCCTTCCAATTCTTGGGCATTATTTGGATGGTAATTTAATTTTCTTATATGTTTCACCATTAGTTCCCATACATTTTCAATTGGATTTAAATCTGGACTTTTAGATGGCCACGGTAACAACTCTATGTTTTTATTAAGAAACCATTGCCTGACACGATGGGCCATATGTATGGAGCGGTTGTCTTGTTGGAAAATAAAATTATTTTCCGGAAACACCTCTATTACTGACGGCAACATAATATTGTCTAATATTTCAATATATTTAATGGAATTGAGATGACCACCACTGTTCCAACACACACCTAACCCATTTAGGCTCATCCCATCCCAGACATTGACTGAAAACCTTCCTAATATTTGTGGATCGAAAGTATATTTTTCGTCGTATCTAGTGGAAGGAGGCCTATATACGCGAACATGTCCATCGTTACAGGATTTAAAAACCTTTTCGTCAGAAAAGACAACTTGTCCCCAGAAGTTTTCATCATTGATTATATATTTGAGTGCAAAAATAATCCTACCCTGCGTCTTTTCTTCTGAGAGTTTGTATTTTTTAGACGCTGAACAACTCTTCAAGTCGATTTGTAGTTTTATTCTTCTGCAAGCAGTAGATACCGAAGCAGGGAAATTTGTCTCTGAAATTGCATTTACTGCAGTCTGAAAAGGGTTTTCTATTAGGTAATTTATAAGATTTTCATCTTCTTGATTATTGCTCTTTCTGGGCCTACCGAAACCAACTTTACGGGATACCGTTTGGTTGGTTTCCCATTGTTTTTTAACACTCATTATCGTGGTTTTACTCACATTGTATTCAGCAGCAAGTCTTCTTATGGACCAACCATCTTCAATTTTAGAAACAATTCGAAATTTTTGAATATCTGTTAGATGTCGAACCATTTTTAATAATGACGCCACTGATTAACGTCAAAGTGACATTTGTAAGATTATTAATATCAATCAAAGAACGAATGATTTACATAGCTAAAAGAAAGTGTACCAGTTTTTATTGAAATCAAGTGTACCCACTTTATAACAAATAAGTAAATTTGAGATATCTCTAGAATACACACGCCACTGTTGTTTACGCAAATCGCAACGTGGTTCCTAAGTGCCCGATTCCCCCTCCCGCAAACGAGTCCAGTGTATGCAAGTGCATTCGTGTTTCCGAAATATCATGCGAGATGGCAGCTATTATCGGAATACAGATATGCAGTTTTTAGTTTTCTAATAAATTTATTTTCAACTAATCCAAGAGTTGGGACACATGAATATAAACGTTACAAACAGTGACTAATGTCGGAATGTTAAAAAATTTGGATACAAAATATTTAAAATGCATGCGAAAATTTTTTGACGACTCTAAAAAAAAAAAAATTACATTCCGACATTTTATACATATTTTTGAAAAATCTTGTAAAAATCGCACTCAAATCGGATAAGTTTTAAACGAGATATTCGAGAATTATGATTTAATAGGGTATATAAGACTCTTAAAATAGCTTAGTATTAATACTTAAAAATAAATACAAAATTTAACTCAATTATTATATCGACTTATGTTATTATATTTAAGTATTCAGTTAAACGCCCATGTAGATATTAATAAATATAAATCATTTAATTCCTAAGATTATGACTATAAAATTATGTCAAAATATCCTAATATAAATCTTTGTTCAATGGCGCCTCAGACATAAAAATAATCGGATACAGTAACCTCAAAAAAATATAATTATGTTTACAATTATAGTAGTAAAAATATCGTAACCATTTGAATTCTCTTTGCTTTGGTCGTCACACTTTAAATTTTACACATAACAGTTTGAACTGTAGCAATAGGTCCAACACAATATCAAGAACTTCTCCTACTTCCACCATTAATGAATGGCAAAAACCACAATACAACTAAAGGTAAAATTCCCATTGTAACTTAAAAAATGTATATAGCCTTCACTTATAACCTGAAAACATATTCCATGGCCGTACAGTAATCACGAAGAAAACAAAACAAAAGGTAGTTATCGCATTTAACAAATGAATTCAATTTAGGAGATACTGATGTGTTTATTATCTGTTTGTCATTCCAAAGTGCCATTAAAGTTAATTATTTTAAGAAATGTGTCATTAAAGTCAGCATAATAGTACTGGATGTTAAGGAATTTGAAACTTTTACATTAGAAGTGGGAGTTTTCAGAAATTCTAATGGACCATAGTAAGACATTCGTACTACGGCAGCATTACAGGAATCTTCTCCATAAAATAAATGGTTCTCTGCTATTTCGGAAAGTGAATAGTTTTCCACTTTAACACAAAATATTCGAATTATCCGATATTAAGACAATTTCTGCGAACAGTATTTGTAAAACACTGGCGGTTCTTCTATAGGGTCATTTGGTCAATGACCTCCCACATACAAATAAAAAAATAGAGCTATTCATTTTCTGAAGTTTAAAAATATATAATATATATATTTTTAATATTCTTAAAAAAATATATTAAAGTTTCTAGTTCATTCTATGCACAATACTATTCAAATATCTAGATCGCAGGATTTCGTATCCCCTCCGAGCACCGAGCTCTACATTCATATTCATTACATTATTCATTTATAGAATTTAAAAAATCTTGGGTCAATCCACACCGTGTCCTCAAAGCTAGCTACGGACCGAATTTACAACGAATTAAAGTGAAATAGACTTATGCGCGAATCGTCAGAAAGCAAAAGAGACAGAAAACACTGGCGGCGACAATGTCCCTGACACATTTTACGGAAACGGTAATGCACGAAGTTTAGTAGAGCAGTCGCCAGTCAGCAGTCTTAATGCTGACTAGGTACGCGTTGGTCGGTAAATTCTGTCGCGTTGTTTTTGATGTTTTTATTTGTGAACATTTTATTAGTAAATCTCTACTTGTCGTGAAATTATGTAAAACAGTGTTTTTGGTGTTTACTATTAAATATGAGTGTTGTACAAAATATATTAGAACTGAAAGATGGACATAAGTTGGGTTATGAAGACCGAGTGAAATTCAAAGGTGGTGACTGTCCAAAACCTAATATGACGATAAAGCAAACATCTCTTGATAAGAAAAAAGAAGTTAATAGGTATTTTTAATTAAAAAAAGTTATCCTTCAGCAAATTTTATTCATTGTTACGTTCATCAACTAAATTTAATTTTACAAAAAGCATCAAGTCAGGATAAAAGCATAAAAAATTTTTTTGCTAATTTAGATAGCTTTTCTTCGTTCTTTGGAAAATCTCCAAAAAGAACAGCCGTGTTAGATAATGTTGTTAAGGTGAGATTACCTAAATCGGCTCCAACACGATGGAATTTTAATACAAAGTGCATAGAGACTGTTTATACCTATCGAACAGAATATTAGATTGTTTAGAAAAAAATCGATGATAATAAATCAGAAAACAACACTCCAAACCAAGCTATTGGTTTAAAAAACTACTTACAAAATGAACATTTTCTTTACTGGTTAAATTTTTTTCATTTAGTTATGCCTCATTGTGATATATTGTTCAATCAATTACAAAAATGTAATATCGATGTCATAACAGTAAATAAGTGTTTTGGCGTTTTTAATAGTAAAATTGAAGACATCAGAAATAAAATTTTGAATAACTATTTGGAGGAGACATCCATGCAGTCTGCGCAGAGATGTAAAACGGAAGAATCAAAAAGGAGAATTTCATTAGAAGTTTGTGATATAATTACATCTGAGATCAAAAACAGGTTTGGCTTCAGTAATCATTTAGCAGTGTCTCAGTTATTTCACGCAGATCGATTTAAAGATTATAAGAAAAGCTTTCCTCAAGATATGTTTAAATTAGTTAAAACAGAGTATCCAGTCATAAATCATTTGAAACTTAAAAATGAATTAGAATTATTTTATAGCCGAGAAGATTTTTCCAATAGTGAAGGTGCAGTTGCTTTGTTACAGCTTTTTATTAACAATAATTTGTGCAATACTTTTTCTGAAAGTGTCAAACTGTTAAAAATCTTTTGTACTCTCCCTATGACTACCGTCGAAAGTGAACGTTGTTTTTCCACCTTAAAAAGAATAAAGACATTTTTAAGAAATACCATGGGTCAGGAAAGGTTATCTTCTTTAGCTATGCTTACCATAGAAAGGGTATTAATAAAGAAGATAAAAGACTTTAATGAAAAAGTAATTGACCACTTTGCATCTCAAAAAGACCGGAGGATCGACTTGGAACTTAAATCACTTTAAAAGATAGGTAATGCAGTAAACTTTTCTAATTAACCTCCCTATCTCTTGACCCACGAACCGCCACTGTTGTAAAATGTGGCGTTTTATGTTTTCTATTGAAAAAGCAAAAGTTAATGCAAAGCCTACTTAGTATCCTTTTGTAAATCCATAGTCTGTGCAAAATTACATTAGTTTAAGACTCTATATTTAGATTTCAAAGTTGTACCGCGTAGTATTTTCTGTAAAACCATTTTCCTCGGTAAGGTTGGTACTACGGTATTACAAATTGTACATTTTTTTATAAATCTTTAATCATGAAATATTATTCCGGTTGCAAAATGTCAAAAAAATTTAAAATAAAAAACCCTGGTTGAAATTAAATTATTTTTAATAATACCGAGTAATAGGCCTCATTGTACCAAAGCGCGTTTTTGTACCTCAAAGTGCCTTCGAGATACTAAATTAAAGCCGCTTTTTGGGTACCATCTTCCAAGGGCCGTAGCTCCTTTAGCAAACATATCCGAACCCTTGGTCATGAACCTCTTTAATATATTTTGCCGTAGAATTACCTCTCGAAATAAATTATATAAATTTAGATACAACATGTATTCATATTTTAACAATGGATTATTAGGCGTTGAATATTTTAAGTAGTGCTGTCAAAACCAGAAAAAGTAAGACCGGTTAATCGGTTTCTTCAAAAACCGGCTTCGGATAAAACCGGGTATCCAAATAAAGATCAGATCGGTTACTCGAGTAACCGGAAATTCGATTAATCGGTTAGTCGGATATCGATTCTTCGAATAATCATCCAATCAAATATCCAAGAAACTGGCTATCCTGTTATGCGAAAACCAGTTAATCAGATATTTAGAAAACAGATTAATAAAAATACGTGTTAAGTTGGGTTTAAAATTTAGATTTTAGAAGACAAATAAACATAATATTTTAATTTCAGTAGGTCAGTTGGTATTAGTATAACTAAACTCAATACAACAATTTTATAGAACTTTATTTTAATTAAACATTAAAAAGCTGAAATTCGTATGCAGCAAAATACTGTAATGGAACTATTTAAACGATTCAGCGATGTGAGTATGAGATTACAAACAAATAACGAATACAGAAAGTTTGTTATTTGTTATTTGATCGTTCACGATTCGGAGTAATGTACAGATTGGAAAACAGTAAATAGATCGTGGTAAAAGGAAGTAAATAACAATAGAGAAAATTGATTACATGCTCACATATAAACGTGCTTGTGTGGGGTGGGAACTTGGTTCCGTGTATTGCCTTTCAAGCAGCGGTTAAAGATTATGGAGTGAATAAGCAAATCTACTGGGCCGGGTAATAATATACACGAACTTGTAACAATTTTCAGAGAGGAGTACAAATTATTTGTTGATTGATAGTATCTTAATGGATCTCTAAAGTACGTACGTAGTAAACACCAATCCGGTGATATTTTTTGAACGGCTGCGCGTATCATTGTCTCCCTTAAAATCAAGGAGATTTAAGTCCAGCTGGACTGGCGGAGAAGAAAATCCCCATCTCTCTCCTAAAAATGAGAGAAGCAATAGATCAGCTAAGGTTGGAAGGGAAATATACTCTCACTCTTCCCAGTAGGAAGAAGTGGAGTGAAGTGAGAATTGATTTCCCGCCCGACTCTCTGATGGTGTTCGGCAGAGGTTTACGTTATCCCTGGCGGTAGCTGGTAAGGATGAGGTAAGGATGAGGAACAGATGGTATATATCTGTTGCAATAGCCAGATTGCTCTAAGAGCGGTGTACTCCCACAGGACGAGATCAGCTCTCGTTCAGGAATGCAGGAAGGTCCTAGATGAGCTTGTCAGGCATAAACAAGTAAGACTGTTGTGGGTCCCGGGAAATGTCGGGGTTCCAGGTAACGAGAAGGACGATGAATTGGCTAGACTTGTATTCGGGGGGGCCATGTGTCTGGCCTGAGCCTATGTTAGGCATTACAAGAAGGCAGATCACAACGAGATATTGAAGAAGCATTGGAGGAGAAATAAGGCCTGTAGGCAAACTCGAGATTTTGTGCCGGGGCCTTAACAAGTCGAGATCGTCCTGATTACTGGGCTGGAGTCGGAAGTCTCTGAATCTTCTAATCAGAGTATTGACTGGCCACTGCATACCCTCTCAGATTCTACGGATTTCATTCTTTGGTTTATTTCGAAATTACTCTGTATAATATATTCGACATACATTCATATTTTAGAATAAGTTTTGTATGTAGGTAAAACGCAAATAGTAATCAAAGAATTTGAAATTCTTTATGAGAATAGTAAGAGATACACAGATCAAAGTGTTATATAAAATTGTTAATGGATTAAGCTTAGTCTCAATTACTGAACAATTCGTTATAAGTGGATTACCAATGCTTTGAAATAGAAGCCTTACTATTACTCTACCTTGCATAAAATTAAAAAAATCTACAAGTAAAATTAAGCTGTAACTCTTGATAGTATTTAATGCCGTGAAATACATAATTTTGACTCTATTTGGAACTTGTTTGTTTGAAGTTTGGCATGGAAAGTCCTTGATTTAATTTGTACTTAAATAATAAGATTAGAGAATTATCGCAGTCAACATAACGAATATAATCGACATCACAAAAGATTATCGTTACGTGCTTGTTATAATTCATATAAATCAAATCAGCACTGCGTTAGTTAAATTCATATTTGTTGAATGACGTCCAGATATAAGCAAACTTTACAGGTGAAAAGTAAAAACATAATCTACCATTTGTCCGCAAAAAGTCAGAATAATTTAAAATTTGAATAAATTTATGTTTTTATATAATTTGGCAAACTATGAGTTACTTGTAGATATTAATAATTAAATTTAAATTAATTAACATCATTAAAAATAATAAAATGTCTGATGGTGTTCCAGAAAAAGGATTTTGTATGTATTTTTAAGATTCAGTATTATTAACATTGAAATATACCTTTTGAAGATTAACTATTTCGTTAGTTCTGAGAAAAACTGCTCTCCATATGCAAAAATTAACAAAATACGGAAAACGGTAACGACCAAACTCAAAGATAAACAATAACAAATTTGACAGCTGATATGCAGAAACAGGAAACCATGAAACATGAAACGGCATTCTTTCGTGATGTCAATTATATGTTGTGCCATCCGGCAGTGTTGTTTAAATAACGTATTGATTTTAATTTCTGTGAAACAAGAGTTGTCACATACTCTGTATGTGCTTACAGAACCTAATCTAACATTTAAGTTTTTTTTATTTTTGGATAAATCCCTTATATTTCAAAGTATGTAAACAGCTTAGTAACCCATAAGTAATTGTTTAAAAGTTTGAGGAGTTTTATCTGATTTCGCTAAAAAAATCCACGTACATCAATAAATGACGACTTCTAATAAAGTTTCCAGAAGTTTATCAAATTGTGTCACAGGCAGCCTGAAGTCTAAATAATAGTTCATCTCCACCTTAGATGTACCCAATTTAAGTCAAACCCTTTGTCCCTGCGGAAATTATGTTACGTTGATATGAGATAAAATTGATGGCTGGGAAATGTGTTCGCCGTTATTTATCCATCTCAGCTAAAAAAATTCTAACAATTGATTTGAGCACCGTCATTCATTAGCATTTTTCTACAAGTCTGAAAAAGTACGTCAAGTAATTGAAGCAACACATTTTGCAGAAAGTGCTGGTTCTCTACAAAAGTTCCGAGCGGAAACATGTGTATACCAGTAAATCGTCTGTAATACCATTATATAAATCTAAAAATACAGTTGCAGATAAAACAATCTTCATTCTCTTTACATATAATAACCTTGTGTTCTGTATTTTCACAGTCTTATGATATCTATAAATCGCTATGAAACAGAAGACAAGCAAGCGTTGATTTTAATATGTTAACTTCAACAGTTTCCCCAAAAGTTACCATCATTACTCCCTGTTAGAAATTATATTGTTGTTTTCAAACTTTTCTCGAGGTCAAGTTAACAATCTTTTATTTTGTGTAATAATATTAATATACATTGTACTGATTCTGGGGTTGGCTCCTTGTGAAACATTATTAAATATTTTAAATAAACAAAGAAAATTTGCTTTTAAATGTTTCAAACATTTAAAAGCAAATTTTCTTTGTGTATATATATATATATATATATATATATATACATTTAAGTTTTTTTATTTTTGGATAAATCCCTTATATTTCAAAGTATGTAAACAGTTTAGTAACCCATAAGTAATTGTTTAAAAGTTTGAGGAGTTTTATCTGATTTCGCTAAAAAATCCACGTACATCAATAAATGACGACTTCTAATAAAGTTTCCAGAAGTTTATCAAATTGTGTCACAGGCAGCCTGAAGTCTAAATAATAGTTCATCTCCACCTTAGATGTACCCAATTTAAGTCAAACCCTTTGTCCCTGCGGAAATTATGTTAACGTTGATATGAGATAAAATTGATGGCTGGGAAATGTGTTCGCCGTTATTTATCCATCTCAGCTAAAAAAAATTCTAACAATTGATTTGAGCACCGTCATTCATTAGCATTTTTCTACAAGTCTGAAAAAGTACGTCAAGTAATTGAAGCAACACATTTTGCAGAAAGTGCTGGTTCTCTACAAAAGTTCCGAGCGGAAACATGTGTATACCAGTAAATCGTCTGTAATACCATTATATAAATCTAAAAATACAGTTGCAGATAAAACAATCTTCATTCTCTTTACATATAATAACCTTGTGTTCTGTATTTTCACAGTCTTATGATATCTATAAATCGCTATGAAACAGAAGACAAGCAAGCGTTGATTTTAATATGTTAACTTCAACAGTTTCCCCAAAAGTTACCATCATTACTCCCTGTTAGAAATTATATTGTTGTTTTCAAACTTTTCTCGAGGTCAAGTTAACAATCTTTTATTTTGTGTAATAATATTAATATACATTGTACTGATTCTGGGGTTGGCTCCTTGTGAAACATTATTAAATATTTTAAATAAACAAAGAAAATTTGCTTTTAAATGTTTCAAACATTTAAAAGCAAATTTTCTTTGTTTATTTAAATATTAATACATGTTTTTAACATGTTGACTCGAACAATGTTACCCTCACTTAAAAGCAACAGTAATTTTGTGGGAATTTCTTCCAACCTTACAGTATTAAAATAAAAACCGCATTTCTCTAACACTTATTAATTTCCCAGAGACGAAGGCGGGTATCTATCTAAGCTGACTATAGAGGGTGTTTCAGTGATGCTCTAACATACTTCGAGCAGTGATTCCTCCCCCTCAAAAAAAGTAAAAGAAATAAGAATAACATTTTTTTCTAAAATGCTTCCTAAGCAGTCTAAGATACGTTGAAAGTATAACATAAACAAATTACTCAAATAACAACAAAAATAATTTTCCGTCTAATACTAATAACTGTCATCATAATTTCGGAAAAGCAAATTTCTCAACTTTATATACTTTAGAGTGGAATGAAAAATAATAACTCAGAAAATTTTTTTGCTAATTATTATTTACTAACTTTTACAAAACTTATCACAGAGAAGTATAACATACATCTTTTTAAACAATTATTTTCCCGGCTATTTGCCAAAACGCTGAAACTTGAATAACAAAAAAAGATAATAATCCAAGTTTCAGCGTTTTGGCAAATAGCCGAGAAAATAATTGTTTAAAATAGACTTATATTATACTTATCTGTGATAAGTTTTGTATTAATATATATATATATATATATATATATATATATATATATATATATATATATATATATATATATATATATATATATATATATATATAGGAAGAAAGGAATAATGGATATTGCCCGCAAAAAAGGATGAATCCGTCGACACGTGTTTCTGAGTCATTACTCGTAATCATGACGGCTATAAGTTGTAAGGATGGGTACAACTTAGGTTCAACAACACAAAAGGAAACCACTGACAGGAAGCCAGTCGAACATTTGTGGCTGCAATTGTGGCTCATCCCGCAGTGACCATCCATTCTTTGTTACTTTAAACCCTGGGTAGGGAATACCACGCAGGTAGCTATAGTTGCCTCCGTGGCAATATTGTCTGATGCCCTGTAAACACGGGGTCTTTCAATTGCAGCCACAAATGTGCGACTCGCTTCCTGTTAGTGGTTTACTTTTGTGTTGTTAAACCTAAGTTGTACCCATCCTTACAACTTATAGCCGTCATGATTACGAGTAATGACTCAGAAACACGTGTCGACGGATTCATCTTTTTTGCGGGCAATACCCATTATTCCTTTCTTCCTGTTACATCTCATCCCGCAGTGACCTTCCATTCTTTGTTACTTTAAACCCTGGGTAGGGAATACCACGCAGGTAGCTATAGTTGCCTCCGTGGCAATATTGTCTGATGCCCTGTAAACACGGGGTCTTTCAATTGCAGCCACAAATGTGCGACTGGCTTCCTGTCAGTGGTTTCCTTTTGTGTTGTTAAACCTAAGTTGTACCCATCCTTACAACTTATAGCCGTCATGATTACGAGTAATGACTCAGAAACACGTGTCGACGGATTCATCCTTTTTTGCGGGCAATACCCATTATTCCTTTCTTCCTGTATATATATTCCTGTCAGTGGTTTTCCTTTAGTGTCTTCTTTTTTAAGTTTTGTCCATCATTTAACTTAGCTACACCGTGCTGAGGACGACCAATTAGTCAGAAACACGTATCCACGGTTTGCATTCTTCTGCCGTTTGCAGTTTTCTGCATTCTTCCACCGTGCATTCTTTATGCGGGTGTACCCGTGAAATCAAAATATTTTATACTGTAATGTATATAATCTCGCGATATAGATTCTTTCTCTCTCTCTCTCTCTCTCTCTCTCTCTCTCTCTATAGATACAAATAAAAATATAAAAAAGGAACACTTTTTAAAAACCTTATCAATACGACTGTCTACAGATAAAGCCTAAAACTAATGACTAGAATATTTTATTCTTAAAATATAAGGAGTGTAATCTTTGTTACGCACCAATGTATAGTCAGATTGTATACATATTCTGTTAAGTATAATTTACACGAGCTAGTTAATAATTAACTAAAAATAATGCTATTGATTCAAAATTGACATGACCACTTAACTTAATGAAATGTGATTCGATTTTGTTAATTTAAAAAACTGGGGGACCCCAGTTTTTTTTGTGCATCGTACAGTTCACCGTTAGCAGCGAATCTCGTTTATGATTGATTTGAGTTCTGTTTGATAAGAAGAATCACCCTTAGAGACTTGCCATTATATCATTAATACACCCTGTATATACGTGCATGTTAATGAAAAGAAAATATACATCACACAGGAGTTTTCTTCCAATTAACTTCACGCGAATGCATGTACTAAATTGATCCTTTATAAGCAAAATTACATTACATGGGGAACACAGGGAGTAATTAAGAAAATTAAGTTGAAAGTCGTTGACCTAAAAATAACTTTTGTGTAGTTTTAGAGGAGCTTAATTCTCTATTAACTTCGTTTGCCGATCGTTTAATGTCGTTCAGCTTTTCCTCCCTTGAAAATATCTCCAAACTGCTTGTTAATTTCATACACCACAAAGCATTAAATTTACAATGTGTATCATTCAAACGCTTAAACTTAGATATTTGTCAACTTATGCAAACTATTTTTTGAACTGATCCTTAATCAGGCAAAAGGAAATAGTGCTATATACCCCAGGAAGAAACATCGCAGCTTAGAATACCGATGTTTCGGAATTGTTGTTCCTCGTCAACCTAACATGGAATGGAAAATACAGCATGCTCTAGTACTCTATTCGTTTTTGTAGCTTCTGAAATTTCTTTCTTAAAGAGTAATTTATTAATTTTATTCGTTTCGATGCTACTCTACAATTATGCAATAAAGTAGCTGCAAATAAGTAGCGTATGAGTATACATACTTGTCTGCTGATAATTGAGATGAATAAAACCATTTATGTATGTGTTTGATTTCTTAACAAGAAAGTTGCAATCTTATAGCGGCCCGACTATAGGAAAGGACGGGTAATACAAATTAAGGCTGGGAATCGAATACAAATAATTCGAGTATTCGAATATTGGGGTATTCGAATACGAATTATTCTAATAGGAAATTATTCGAATATTCGAAATATTCGAATACTCGAATACTCGAATATATTCGAGTATTCGATTATTTGATTATATTTGAGTAAATTTGAATATTAAAATATATTATTAAATTATGTACGAATAGGTATGCAGTATGCATCCAACCAAAGCAAGTAGATAATAGGTATAGGTAGGTACCTATTCTAAAATCCAAATATATAAATAGACCACATTAGTGGCACGTTTTACTCTCAGTCAAACTATTCCATCTCTTTCTTGCCTCGACCTTATTCTTACTGTACTAAGGCAGGGGTTAAAATTAAATTTAAAATTTTAGAAAACCTGTAAATATTAACCTATTGACTTTTCATGTATTTGTTTTACCTTCACAATCTGCGTCTTTTTTTAAAAACATTCTAATTTTAGAGCACTTTTATTTCTCTCGAAAAGGAAAAATAGTTATGACACAGAAGTATAATAAACTAGCTCTGTTTTCGTTTTATTTAAGCTTCAATAGTTAAATGCGAACAATAGCGCCTCAATCCTAAAATAAAATACTAACTAGATAATTCTGACCTTTAAAGCACGTGTACAGGAGACATACCCTATTGTGGGTATGGAAAGCAAATCAAATTGCCTGCTTAGTGGATTACGTCACGACTATTATTGTGGTCTATCCAACCAAATACTCAAATAGAGTATTCACTATTTACTAGTATTCAGTGCTATACCTATTAATAATGAATATTCGAGGATCCGGATTATTCGGATTATTCGAGTATTCGAATAATCAAATTATTCGAATATCCGAATAGTTCGAATATTCGAATACTAAAATCTGGAAAATTCCCAGCCTTAATACAAATGGGTATCTGAGTATTGAGCCAAAAATGCAACGAGACGCTGATGAGTTTTTGTAGGTATCTGACTATTGAGTCAAAAACCCTACGCTGCGCTAATGAGATTTTGTAAATTCTTAATATTTATTGTGTATGTCCAACTTATTCTGAAATGTCAATGAAAAGAAAATCATGATTACTGCACTTACTTAATAAATGATTAAGAGTAAAAAGCAATAAAATTCTGCTAACAGGTTTGTTTGTACCTATTGCTAGAAACGATCTAAAAATAAACTCCAATATCCTAAATCAGTTTTTCCTCACACAGTTTAAATAAATAAATAACATCTATTTTAACACTAAAGTGCCATCCAAATTAGCTTCATTTAATTCGTGAGATGTATTTTTAGAAATCAAAGGAAAACTTATTACTTACACAATTAATTCCTTCAAATATTTATAATCGATTGTTCTCGATGTTATATGTTTTAAATTATGTTTCCTATTAAGATGATAAATTACTCTTACAGTTTGTTGTATATTTCTATTTATAAATAAAGTTCAACGTCGAGTTTTTTTATCAACTATATATTCTCAAGCCATTAGTTCATCTCATTAATTTAGTATTTAAAACCGGAGTTGTTCCAAATTGCTTTAAAAATACAATTATTACACCGGTTCATAAAGGAGGTAGTAAAACAAGTATAGATAATAATTACAGGCCAATTAGTTTAGTAAACAATTTTGTCAAAATTTTTCTAAACGTATCTGAAGAATAGATTAATTAGTTTCCTAGAGGATAATCAAATATTATCCAAAAATCAATATGGATTTTTACGAGGTTCTAGTACATGTGACGCCACATATCAACTTACTAATAAAATAACTGATAATCTAACCAATAATAATAAATGCATTGCAGTAATCTTGGACCTGGCTAAGGCATTCGATACAGTGCCTCACAAAAAGCTTCTAAATTTATTACATCGCTACGGAGTGCGGGGGCACTGTATTGAGTGTGTTTAAAAACTATCTCAGTGACAGATATCAAATGATTCGGATTAGAGAATCCATTAGCGAACCAAATAAAATTGAAATGGGTGTTCCGCAAGGCACAGTTCTTGACCCAATTTTATTTGTAAGTTATCTAAACTCACTAACTAATCTGGATATAAGTGGGACTATTATCTCGTTTGCAGACGATACTGTTTTATTATTTCAAGACGTTTCTTGGGAAAAAACAAAATTTAAAGTAATTCGTGGTCTAAGTAAAGTACATGATTGGTTAAGCACTTTCAAACCGTCTTTAAATATAAAACAATACTGAACATTGAAATTAATAGGACTGAGAAAATAAAAGAGACAACTGAAATTAAATAAATAGGCATAATAATTGATCAAAATTTAAAATGGGACAAGCAAATTCTGAAATTAACATCAAGTATACGAAAACTTATACATACATATTATCTCATGAGAAAATTTCTGGGAAAAAATTACTAAATATGTTATATAAGTCTCTTGTTGAGTCCTTAATTCGATATGGTATTATTGCTTGGGGTGGTCTATATAATAACTCACTAAAACAACTAAATGTAATTCAAAATTTCATTCTAAAAATAATTTACAAAAAGACGTCTCTATCCTACTCATTTACTTTATTTTGAAGATATTTTTAATGTCTTCATAGTATCTTCTTGCACCTATACACAAAAAAATAATATCCTAAAAACTTTCATATCTCATCAACATAACACCAGAGATAAAATCCATCAAAATCTACAAATACCTATTGTTCATAAAAATATTAGCTTAAGATCTTTCCAATACTTGACTCCAAAATTTTAAAACCTCCTACCAATAGGGAACTTGCACATTTTTTTTTACTTCATAAAAATGTTCTACAATACTAAAAAATAAGATATGCAAAATATGACGCCTTAATTCCCAATAATAAATTTGTTATAAATTATTAAAGTTTCGCGCGCGAGCGAACCATTTCAAACAGGTTCAAAAGCGCGGGAGTAGTCGTGACATCACACCATACAATTTACAAGCGACGACGGAGATCCCAGCACTCGACCGCTTGATTTCAGCCGTAAAAATACCAGCATCGTCATACATTTTAAGTGTATACTTAAAATGGAAACAAAAACTCCTTATTTTAAATATGGCATTGTACGGTTGTGCCAGATAAAATATTTATAATATTGCCAGAAGATAAGATTCGTCGATCAAAATGGCTAAAGGCGTGTAGAAGAAATGAAAAATAAGACATTTCACAGAGCAGTAGGTCTCTACATGTGTGTGAAGATCATTTTAATGTAAGTACATTATTAAATACCATATGTCTATCTACTAGTTTTTCGCAGGCGGGTAATAAAATATTCCGAATTCCGAATTATTGAATTTTAATTAGGGGATTAAAGAAAGAATGTGTATACAATGTTAGAAAATAAGATTAGTAGATAGAACTTAATTTAGTGATACTAAGTAAAGGTAATTTCCTGATGCGAAAGTAAACAGCTATTTATTATTATACTCTTCGCAAATGCGATTACGAAGAGTATATTGCATTTGATCGGGACATTTCTAAAATCGTTAATATCGCTCGCAGAGAAAAAATCGTTTCGTTCGTCATCGAGTTCTGAACAATTTTCAAAATGTCCGTCTGTTCATCTGTCCGTCCGTCACGTTTCTTGTAAGCACGATAACTAAAGAAAGAAAAGTCCGATCGAATTGAAATTTGGGCTATAAGTTAGTGTTAGCTAGAGGAAGAAATCCATTGTTTTTGAAAAAATCAAATAGTAAGTAAAAAAGTTATAGGACATTTTATTTAAAAATATGAATCTACAGAGGGTTGCATTTTCAATGTGCTACTAAAATTGAAGTAATTTTCTATAGACACCAAAATGCTGTAAAATATACTACCACAAATTTCGCCTACGCAGTCGGCATCATCGGGAGATGAAAAAAAATTGAAAATTAAATATATGATCAATATATTAGGTATTGTAAGAATGAATCTTAGTTTATAAAATATACTGCCACGCGTTTCGCCAATACAGTCGGCACCATCGGGAGAGAAAATTAAATGTGTAGTCAATACATTAGGTATTGTAAGAATGAAGTTTATAAGACAAACACAAGATTCTTTTCAAAAAACTGCGAAGAGTATCCTACAGAATGTGCAACAATTATATAAAAGTTCAATAACACTACTGTCTGCGAAGAGTAAAATGTTTACCTCTAGTATATATAGTATATTGCAAATATCTTTCCCTTGCCCTTTAATTTATTATATTCAAATCTTACATTTATCTATTATGTGAATGATAACACAACACAATCACTTATTTCCCTTGCCCCAAAACATAGTACGAAAATACCTACAATAGGTAATTATAAATTTGCGCAACATTTCCTTTGCAGTAAATGTCTTCTACAGAGACACTTTACGCGTGTGTACAAAAAAAAACACGAAAAATATAGAAGTGGCTGTTGTAAAGAATTACCCTAAATTCTTTCAAACATAAGACTAAGTCTGCTAAAAATGCTTAGTTGCGACTAAGCATTTTGTAGTTATTTCTTTTTATTCCGTGATCAAGTCATAACTATTTTATGTTTATAAATTATTACTAAAAGCTAAAAAAATACATACTTCTCTGCCTTGACCCCGCGGACCTCTCCAAGGGAAAAACTTTCACTATTTTGTATAAAAGATGCCACCATAAACATATCCACTTTAGGCAAATTATCAGATTGGCCTTTTGAAAAACCTTGATCAATCATTTTAAAATATCTGTACAACTACAATAAGCGGTACAATAAAACACAATTATATATTTATATCAGAACAGTCACTAACAAATCAACCACAGTCTAATAACACCATATTGTACATATGTTTATATAGAATGTCATACTTTGTTAATTTGTTTGTATTATTATTTTTAAGTATTTTATGAATGAATTGATTTTTAGTTTCCTTTTTTCTGTATGTATATTAATATAAATCTTACTCTGTACTCCATACAAATTGTAAATAATCTACTTAATTGTGAATAAAGATTTTAAAATTGAATTGGAATTGGTAAACATCTGATTGTATTGCTTCCCGGCGCGACGACTACCCAATATTGTATGGTGTGACGTCACAGTCAATAGTAGCTCGTTTCAGGCCACTTCAATTTTATCGCTGTTTAGATCCTTCATACTGATCGCGTGGAATTAGAAATCTTATTTTTTTTGTGAAGTACACGTTTTATTACGCTATGTTTTTTAGTATTATTTTTATTTTTAAAATTATAGGCAAGTCCCTATTGAAATTAAACTATTAAATAACTTAAAAAAGATTTGCTAAAAGATGTAGATTATTTATAAGCTGTAATTATGACTACTTTAAAACATTTTTCTAAAAGATATAATTTTAGAAGTTTAATTAAATAACCACCATTTGTAATATGAGATGAGACTATCTTAGAATTAGTAACCAGTTTTTAAGTTCTCAATTGTATGTGGTGATCCATTTATCATTTCTTTTTAATTGTTAGTTATATTAATTTTTTTATTAATAATTATGTTAAATCTTGTTATTTCAAATTGAAATATCTAGACACATGCAAATGTTCAGTCATTTAGGTGTCTGTAATACTAGACAAACTAGTTTTACATTTTATTCATTTGTAATTGTACACGTTGTAAACTTTATATTTGAATAAATTGAATTGAATTGAATTATGAGTTTTTTTTTATGATCGAAGTTCCTATTTATAATAACTTTTATTAGCAGATTTATTTATATTATTGGCATTTTTTTGCAGAATTGCAAAATTATAACAGAACAAAATTTTATTAAGAGCAAAAGAAACAAATTTATGAAAATACATTTCATCATGAAATCAAACATCGAAAAAAAGACTATGCATATGTGACACGCGCGACAGTTTCTGTTTGATTAAATATTTTATTACAATTTGGTATACACAGGGCATTTCAAAATGTATGGAAATTACTCCTGAGAAAACAATAAGAAAAAACGTTCTTATGAAAGGAAAAGCCTCATTATGGACTTATTACTTGAAGAGGTATGTGATAGGACGGTAGGAGAAAACCTCTGCAGGTGCGCAACATGTGAACCGACACATTCTACGATATCTTGATGCCAGAGAGATCTATAAACACAAGGTGGCGTAGAATCAAGTCCCCGATTTGTTTTTTATATGAAAATAAGATTAATTAAAAAACAGTCATATTATGAATCAAAAATATTTATTTAAAGCCTAAAAATTTATTTTGTTACACACTAAAAATAATATCGATCAAATGGTCACCCCTAGCATTAATGCAAGAATGAGCTCTTTTTAGAACATTTTTCATAACTTTTTCCAGCATTTCAGATGGTATTCTGCCAATCTCTTCCTGGATGTTGCCTTGTAGTGCTTCCAAGGTTTGAGGATGATTTACAAAGACCTTATCTTTGAGATACCCCCATAACCAAAAGTCAGGCACAGTTAAATCGGGAGATATGCCATATCGGCGTTTTTAGAGATGAGGCGCCCAGGAAACATTCTATTCAAAATGGCCATTGTCTCACGGGCTGTGTGTGCTCTGGCACCATCTTGTTGATACCACATATCCTCCTGATTAAGTTCATCCTATTCTGGAACTAAAAAATTCAGCAGCATGCTTCTGTAGCGATTTCCATTTACCGTAGTGGTTCTTCCTCGATCGTCCTTAAAAAAATAAGGCCCGATTATTTTTCTAGCACTAACGCCACTCCATACGGTAACTTTTGGCTCATGTAGTGCTTGCTGGTGAATAATTTGTGGATTCTCGCTACCCCAGAAGCGATGGTTTTGTTTATTTACAGCTCCATTTAGGCAAAAATGAGCTTCGTCACTCATTATGATTTTGTTCCAAAATTCATCAACTTCATTTTCAAGGTTCACCATAGCATTATAATATTGAAGTCGTTTTTCAAGATCTACAGGCAGAATTTTATGGGTTGCCTGTATCTTGTAGGGGAACAAGTGTAAATCTTTCACTAGAATTCGCTGTAATGAACGTCGGCTAATGGTTAATTGCGTAGATCGTTTTCTTGTTGATGTTATTGGCTTTTCCATCACATCTCTATGTACACGGTCTACATTCTCCCTTGAACGAGCTGAACGAGGTCTGCCAACATGTGGTTTATCAGATGTGGACCCAGTTTGTTCAAAATTTGCAGCTAACCGTCGAAATGTCTTCGCAAATGGAACTCAGCGTCTACCATATTTTCTCCGATATTCTCGTTGGGCTAAGATGATCGACGAATTATTTACATAAAACATTTGTACGATTTCAGCGCGTTCTCGAGGCATATATCGATTCATAATGAATCTCCCAAGTGTCTACTTTACAACTGATAAAAAAACTCTGACAGATGTCAACTATAAACGAAATAATAGCAACATTCCATAGGGGACTTGATTTTGCGCCACCTTGATCGATGTGTGCAACAAACGCATATCCAGGATGTAAAACAAATGAAAGATTCTCGTCCTGGCAAGTAGAGACATCTATTCTAAAAAATTTGATCTTCCGAACATTCAGGGAGATCAAGGTGTCCGCGACTAACGATCTTGCCGTTTTGGTTCTACTTTACTTCCTTGGCTCAGAGAAGTCAGTGAGCCTGTTAGATGGAGATACCCGCCATATGATGGATATTCACAAAAGCATAGATCGTCCGTTCCTCGTGTGTAACTCCGACGTCAACGGGAAGGGAAAATCTTGAATCTGGAGTGTATGCATGGCAGAGTACTACTGAGCATATACCATCCTCAGGAGCTCGGATCCACTCTTGCGGTTCGTAAAAGATCATGAAAAGCAGAAGTAGGCACCACAGAATTATTAAAACAATAAATCCGCAGATGAACTCAACTTCATATTGGACATTAGGCGAGAAAGCCGGCGAGGTGTAGTCAAACTGTGCCAATAACGTTCTTACTTTCGCAGTAACAGGCCTAGGAAGTTCTACGTGGAGTACCCTGTATACACAATAAATTAAAAATTAAGAGAAAATGCATGTTTAATATTTTCTTCTTCTTTAACAAAGTGTTTATCTGAAAATTAAACAAGATGTCTCAAATGATGGCTGTATAACAAAAACAAGTATTTTATATTTCTGTTTGACGAGGAAATAATTGAACATTTTGTATTGTATCCTGCATCGTAAAATTGATCCTTACCATATCGGATTTGGCACTACAAATCATAAATTATTAATTCCCATTAGTTCCACTAATTAAATAATCAATTAATTAAAACGTTCATCAGATTTAACTAATTTAAATCGAAGTTGCTCACAGCTCTGCTTTTAGTACCATATTAAATTGAACACACTCACTTGTTATTATTAAATTAGTAATTTATTTCCTATCAACCCTATCAACTTAATATTGTGTTATGAAACCTTCTAAGGAAGTGAATTACATAATTCTGTTGAGAGGGAATTTTAAATTTGATATAAGATCAAAAACACTTCATATGCATAGATTATCATTTTAAATTACTTTGGTAAATCCTGTACTAGTGTAATTGTAAGTTGTACAGATGTTTCTTTGTTTATTTTGTAGTATGAAATAACCATTTTAAATACTTATTTCAAATTTCATTAATAAAACTATACAGATCGAGCCAGAGCGCTAGGAATACGTCTAGTGGTATGCGCAGTTTACAGTCACTCAGTCATCCATTCACAACAGCAAAAATAATACGGACAAAGTGCCATCTAGCAATGGGTAATTCAACCATTAGAGAAATAAAATATGAAATTTGTTGCATGTTAGCGCCGCACAGTGGACGGAAACGCCAAAAAGCTGGCCAAAATAAAAAAAAATGAAGATTTTTTTTTTGAAATGGAAACGTTTTAAATCGTTGTAGCATTAGAAACGACCGTTAATACCGGTCCGGATTCACTACCTGAGCGAAGAAATTACTTATTGTGCGACCGTGCAGCGCGTCACTTCGGCAGCTCGCAACGCTTCAAAAATCGATAAATTTTGTCTGCAGCGTAAAAATCCTCAAAGTGCAGTTTTCTGTGTCATAAAAATGGATTCTGCATCAGAAAGTAAGTACAATTAAAATATCTCAGTATCAGATCAGTTTATTTATATGGTAATTAGTAAATAATTATCGAAGTGGACTGCATTCTTGTACATGCAACGATTCATAAACTCCACAAAAAAAAGCCATAAGTTACGCGGTTGGTGATGGTTGGTTTTGAAACTTATTGGAATGTGTTCAATGAACATTTTTTTCGAAAGTGTATAAAAAATTAGCTGCATCTTTTTTGCATCTTTGCGAGATATTGACCAAATTGTGCGCGAATGCACGGATGCATGCACATGCAGTCGATACAAATTGTGTATTACACAGTGGAAACGACGAAGAGGACAATGAATGTAATTCAGCTAGTAATTGAATAAAATTAATTTTCAAAGTCATTACACATTTTTATTCCATTCCCCAGATCCTAATTTTCCTGAAACAAATGAAACATGAATTCGCTTCAATTCAATAATAATTTTTGAACTATGTATATATTTTTGACAGTAATTTTTTTGAAATTCTATATGAGATTCGTCATCAGCGACCCAAAAAAACTGTATACAAAGTTTTGTAAAAATGCAGCGATAATTGACGATTTTTGGTATGTTTTGGGGAGATTTCATGGCCGCCATTTTGTTTTTTTCAAAATTCAACTTCGAATTCTTGATCAGCGACACAAAAAACCCCTGTCTGCACAATTTCAGTAAAATAGCTCAATGCCTTTATATTTTGGGCAGCTTTTCGGCGTTTCCGTCCACTGTGCGCCGTCTAGGTAGTAAAGATATAAATAATAAATATCTCTTTCAATTGGGTTTAAATTTTTATTGGTAGGTATCTTACTAAAAATACAAATTTTCAAATTAGGTTTCTAAACTCGGGAGAAAAAATAAGGTTTGTTTACGTTCAAACTTTACTTTTGTTGTGAGTAATGCGTTTGTGTCATGTCATTGGAATTTGGGAATTACAGAACCGTATGTTAGAATATATTTTAGTAATAATAATACGTATTAATATTCATTGTTGCTCTTTCGATATCGACATTCGCTCTGTGATCGCCCCATCTTGCTGGCAACAGACGGGAGACTGTAAACTGCGTATACCTCTAGTCGTGTTCCTAGCAGTCAGGCTCGATCTGTATACTGCAAAACAGATGGGTGATAGAGAGCGGTGAGGATGGACCAAATTTCAACGTTACCCCATTCCTCGGCTAGAGCAGAATGACAAATGGGTCATTCAGAGGCGTTACATATATCAGCTCTGTTCTTGTGATTACGTGTTATATCTTATTTAGTTGGTTATATATGTAAATATCAAATAATTATTCGTATTAACCGATGTTAACCTATGAAAACTATTTAGTGATTGGATAATAATTATTATTTATTTGTATTTGGTTTTCATTCATATTAATTTATTAATTTAATATATTACACGGCACTGATATTCTACTGCAGTTTGTCGCACCAGTTATATTTGAGTAGGGCGTACCGACATCTGCGCGATCAATCCCCCACCGCTAGCCATTACTTGTCTGCTTTGCAGTATATCCTTTCAGACCGGTTGTTGAACTAGAATATATTATTAAAATATTTTTGATTTAATTCCTTTAATGGTTTTCAGTTTATTACATTGTTTATCAAATAACGTTCCAACAGTTAATAACAAATTAAACACTATATCGAACGATTAATCAATCAAGTCAACAATGTGCGTGCGCCGCGACATATATCAATCTCCAGCCACGGCTTCCGTTTTTATATGCAAAAAAGTTTTTCTAATAAGTAAAGGCACTCTGCTTGATGTTTCACTGTATGGTTTCAGTTGGAGATTTATCTGATTGATTACGATTTCTCCGATTTTAGTTTCCGTTTTGCCTAATTGTAGAGTTGTGTTAATTTTGCTCTGTAAAAGAACATTAATAATACGAGTAAAAGTATATTTTGTTTGTGTAATCGAAAGTTTTATTTTTGATTTAGTTTCTAAATCTCCGGACGGACCGTATCTTCACTGCAGCTATCTAAGCCTCTATTATCCATCTTATAGGGGAAAGTGGTGTTCCTACTGTAAAACCGACACTAGCTCCAGGAGTCCGATATGCACCAAAACACCGCCGTAGCTGTATCACAGTGACATTTTTTTACTTATATAGAGAAGAGACTTTCATAACGTAGTCACTAATAAGCTAAACATTTTACTAATCTTATTCATATCAACTCATTGACAGGAATGAAGTCACAATGGAATTTACATTCATCGAAACAGATCGAATTTATTTCAGTCGATATGAATTAAATTTTAATCTAAGAAAAATATGTGAAGCCGATCCGTGGCTGAAAGACATGTGTTCACCTAAACTGCCTCAAAAGCGGACTTTTTAGGATAGGCTCAATCTAACTTATTTTAACCAAAGGTATGTTGGACAAACAAAATGATCAGTTCCAATTAGGATTCAGAATCATATGACATCTCATAAACAGATAGGACAAATAGGACTACTGTCCTCAAAAAGAACCACAGGATGTATATTAGTCAATTAAGGTCAATTAGGAACACAACAAGTAAAAGGCAGCATTTTAAAGCTTAGCAATCACAAGTATAAAAATACATGAATACAAATGGCTTACACCAAATAGTATTATTTACATGAAAATTGTTCAGCATGAAATTTGGAAACTGAGGTTTCCGACAACAATGAATAATTTTCTGAATCTCTCGTCACAGACACTATCAGTAATCATGTAAGCGGCAAATATTACTTTGATGGATTATTACGACACTGCAAACATTCAAGTTGTGTTTAGATCAAAATTATTTCCAATCTAATGAGGACATCTTTATACAAAAAAATAGGGCTCTCTATGGGTTCGCCACATAGCCCCCCTTTTATCCGATATATTCACGGATAATCTTGAAGAAACTATATTGGATTCTCCAATATCAAAAAAAACATATTATCTTTTGATACAGGTACATTGATGACATCCTAATAGGTTTTAAAGGGACAGACAGACAATTAAAAATACTCCTTGATTTTATCAATAACACACATAATAATATATCTTTTACTTTAAAAACAGAGAACGATAATAAATCAATAAACTTTCTTGACTTAACTATAAAAAGACATAAAACATCATTTTCCTATCATATTTGTCGCAAACCAACTTTTACACACTCCACTATCCCCTTTAATTCCTATAACCCTGTCTCCCACAAATAAGCCGCATATCAATCTATGACACACCGAGCCTTACCTCTATCTGACACAAATTTAAAAGAAGAATTAGACACAATAAGACTTATAGCACATAATAACGGGTACCCTCGAAATATAATCAACAATCTAATCTACAAAAAACAAAATAAGTCCTTGTTAAAAGAACTTCCCACTATTAATAAGAAAAAAGTTCAAACATACATTTCATTACCATATTCAGGTCAACTCTCTTATTCAATTAGCAATACTTTTTCCAAATTTAATATTAAAACATCTTTTAGTTCTAATAAAAATATAGGCAGATACATTTTCAATGCAAAACAAAAAAAGTGATATCTCTAAAAAATGTGGTAGGTCAAACAGGTAGATCGTTCGGGGTAAGATATAGAGAACATATTCACACACAAAAACCACATTCCAACTTTTATAAACATCTAACAGATTCTGGTCATACAATAGCTGATGACCATCAACCTAAAATATTACATATTTGTGGGAAAAGTAAAAAACTTCATTAATTAGAAGTGCTAGAAATTAATAAATTAAATAGGATTAAAAATTACAACATATTAAACGACCAAATAGATTTAAATAATTCTCCGTTATTAAACTTATTCAGATAACCTGCTGTTAATAAAAATTACACCATAATATAATTTAATATATTGAAAAACCTCTACATTTAAAGACGTAACATCTGTACAAATTTGAATTATATTAGCAATCATAGAGTGACCCATCCTTCTATTCAGTTCAGTTTATATTTAAATGAAAGTCAAATCTGTGTATAATTTAGTTTACTTGAAAATGTCCGAATAGGATGAAACTAGTTGTAAAATAACAAATAAAGTGAAAATTAGACAAGTAATAAAAAGTGTTTATAATTTTTTTTAAATCAAATGGATTTTCACAAAGTAACTTCATCTTCAATCAACCTTTTACAAGAAAATTTAATTGTTTATTTATTTAAGTTAATTTCCGCCCAATTAAATTGTATCTGTAAAGCACCCTGCTCTACGGTTACTAAATATATTGCCTTCCGATATTAACATTACGCTGGGCAAATTTTATCAGTAAAGCCAAACCGCAAACAGAAATTTATAATATAATAATGGACGCTAAAGTCACGTTTAAAAGCTCTTTATGCGACAGGAAATGGCGTATGTCCTTTGTGTATTTTTTGATTATCATTCCAAACGAATCCAACGACACACTATGTTAAATATCCCATGAAAATTGAAGTCCTTCCTGGGGCGACTTGACTGAAATCCTAAGGGTGCGCGGAATCGGGAGATAGATTAATTGCACTTGATAGAAAATATATTATACACATAGTACACAATTTTGTACAGTGTCGCACAACTTTAACGCTTTCCTCAAAGCATGAATTTACATTGAATTATTATAGATAAGAGGGATCGTTTTTATATTTTAGGACTGGGCAGTTTTAAATTTTGATACAATTTTCCATTAAACTATTTTTAATTACATATTATGCCTTGGAAACTTCTATAGGCCAGTGAATAGAGACGTGAAAACTAAAAAATTTAACATTAATTCTAACATTTTTGAAATTTTGTCATCTGTTGAAGTACCAATCAATAGAAAACTATAAAATTTTGCAACTCGATTCAAGGTCGGCAACATTGTTAAAATCGCGAAAAATTAAATTAAGTAATATCTCGACAAACAAAAATGTACCACCGCTGCAAATTTGATATAATTTGTATTACAGTATTCAAAATATAAAGGTAAATTTGCAACACCTGATGACCCGGGCAAAATAATTAATTATCAATAAGTAACATTTTTGCACCAAATTTTGGAAACATAATATTAACATGCTTGCAAAACTACAGTGTACTTGCTAAAATCGCCTTACATGTAAGTGTAAGTTTGCAACTCTATCCGATGGCGGCGTGGTACATTTTTTACAATTTACAACTTGTAGAGTATCATTTACCTAAAATAGATTCCAAAAAAATAATAACATATGCACAGGTGGATTGCAAATGATCGCATTCGTAACTGAAATGCGCTCTCCATTTTGCAGCAATCCCAGACGTCGGCAGATTGATAAAATTTGCAACAAATAATTTGTTGCAAAATTTTTACTATCAAAATAAAATTAATATCACTGCAAATTTTACGTCGAACTCTATAAACGTTATTAAATGTTCATAGTCCTGTAAGGCGATTTTAGCAGGAACAATGTAGTTTTGCAAGAATGTTAATAATATGTTTGAAATATTTGATGCAAAAATGTTAATTATTGATAATTAATTATTATGCTCGGGTCATAAGGTGCTGCAAATGTAGCTTTATATTTTGATTATTGTAATACAAATTCTATCAAATATGCAGCGGTGTTACATTTTTGTTCGTCGAGATATTGCTTAATTTAATTTTTCGCGATTTTAATAATGTTGCCGACCTTGAATCGAGTTGCAAAATTTTATAGTTTTCTTTTGGTTGGTACTTCAACAGATGACAAAGTTTCAAAAATGTTAGAATTAATGTTAAATTTTTTCCCTATTCACTGGCCCACTATGTGAATTTACAAAACAATTACATCATTACACCGGCACACAAAAAAAAAATTGTTTGTACATTTGACGCCACCTACCTCCCGACATGTATTTCGACCCGCTGAATCCGAATTTGAAGTCAGTTTGGACCGTACACCCTCAAATATCGAGTAAATTGCAAAACCGTAAAAAATAGCGAAAATTGGGTGTTTCGGTAATACAAAAAATTTTGTAGATCTAAATCAAGCCTAATTTTTATATATTTCGATTCGCTTGAATACGAATCTAAAGTGTATTTAGACCATAAGCCGTTTTAAATCTAAGTAAATTGTAAAAAACCCTCGAAAATTGCTAAAAGTGGCAAAAAATTGTGATTTAGTTGATGAAAAAAATTTTGTAGACCCGGATCGAAGAGGATTTTTATGTAATTTGATCTGCTGAATCCGAATCTGATATATATTTGGCCCATTAATCCCTCAAAATCTCAAAAAATCGCAAAAAACCGATAAAATAGCAAAAAATTGCAGTTGAACAAATTGAAAAAAAATCTATGAAACACCGATTAAATACGTTTCTTGTATTTTTTTTATGCATAAAATACAAGTTTAGAATCTGAAAATGTGAAAAATTGTAAAATCTATAAAAAATGACGTATAAACAGAATGAAAATTTTTTTCATCAACATAATCACAATTTTTTGCCATTTTTAACAATTTTCGAGGGTTTTTTACAATTTACTTAGATTTAAAACAGCTTATAGTCTAAATATTTCTCAAATTAAATAAAATCGAATACCATGCTGTTATAAAATTCCTTACAAAACAAGGAAAAACAGGAAATCTTGGTTGTATATGGGAGAATGATTGTCCTTCCAAGTTGACTATTTGCGAGTGGTCAAAACTGTTTAAATGTGGTCGAGAATCATTGGATGATGATCCCTAGGTTACCCTGTTAACGTGATCACTTCAGATGTTGAAAAAACCAAGTCTGTGGTACTGGAGGATGCAAAATTGAATAGGCGGCAATCAGTAGCTTTATTAGGAGTTTCAGAAACCATAGTTTTTAGAATTTTGCGTGACTTCCTTGGAATGACAAAGGTTAGTGCAAGATAAATTCCTCGAATGAATGCGTGTTCGGGTAGGGACTTGTGAACAATTCTTGGCGCTTTGTGGAGGCGAACTAGATTTAATTATCAACCGACTTGTCACTGGAGATGAAACGTGGGTTCCTTATTATAATCCTAAACGGAAAATAAGGCGATACAATGGTAAGTCAACAGCTCCAGCCCTCTCAAGAAGTTAAAAGTCACCCGTTCTGCAGGCTTTCTTGGTACTGTCAAGGAATTTTGTATAGTGATTATCTGAAAAAAAGGTAGTACAGTAACAGAAGAGTATTATTCAAGTTTAATGCATCGGCTCAGAGATTCCACTGGTGAAAAGATGCTGAAAATTGCCATGACTTGCTTTGCTTCCCCCACAACAAATAACCAGTGTACAAGTCAAGAATTGCACAAGCTGCTGTTGCTGATTGTGACTTCGAAGAAATGGAACGCTCGCCTTATGGTCCAGATTTACCACCTATTTGTTTCCGAATCTCAAAAAAACACTTAGGGGCAAAATTTTCCAAGTTTTTGACTACCATGTAGATTTTTAGACAATATTTATGCTTTTGGAATAGTTTATTTTGTGTTAAAATACTTCGTATGTAAACCATTTATTGCAAGTTGCAAGCAAAAACAACAAACTTATCACTAACACACTAAAAGCAATCACTATTACTTTTATTATTTAAACCAGTACTACTCAATGTTTATAAAAATTATCTGATGTGACCAGCACATAACATTCTTATGCCAGTATATATCATCCTTATCTAAAAAGTATTCTATTAATTCTTCACTTACCTAAATTAAATTTTAAAAGCGTACCTTGAAATGTTTCATTAAAATTTTTAAATAATTAATTATCAGCGTCATTCGATACTGTCAATAATAATTTATGTCATATATTTTAATAATTTCTTCTTATTGACATTGACATTTTTGTAACTAAATTGAAATGTTCAAATGTCAAACTGCAAAATTTATCCTAACCCCATTTTATGAGGTCAAATGTGTAAAAAGTTTCAGTTTACATTAGCTTTATTTAAGTACTTGGAAAATATAATTTATTGGCTTGATATGGTAGATATGCTTTATAATC
Source organism: Rhamnusium bicolor (assembly GCA_029963845.1). Classification (NCBI taxonomy): domain Eukaryota; kingdom Metazoa; phylum Arthropoda; class Insecta; order Coleoptera; family Cerambycidae; genus Rhamnusium; species Rhamnusium bicolor. Next base: position 911,113 of record JANEYF010002289.1, read on the forward strand.
TTTCATCAAGAATATATTTTTTTTGTAAAGACAAATACAGAAAAGTTTGGGCCCCGTGGAATGCCTTTCAGCTGACCGAATTTATCATTGCCTTTAAAACACGTGTACCAAAAACTATGGCTGCTATCGAGATACTACAGACATGCAGACAGATTTTTTTTCATAAAGTAATGTTTTTTCATCAGAATTCGTTGAGATTCATCCAGAAATGCAATAAAAATTGTTTTAATTTTTTTCCTGAAATTATACCTCTTTTCATTTATTTATTCATTATGTCTCTTCTGGTGGTACCACATTCACCAAATTTAGTGTGTCACCTAAAATGTTGTTGAAAATCTTAATTGCCAAATTTGGGAAGTCTCCCATTAGAATTTTTTGAGTTATCGTGGCCATACACATACACACACACACGAACCGACAGACATCATTTCGAAAATAGTCAGAATGGATTCAGGAGGATTCAACACGTACATATCAATCAAAATCTCGAGGTCGAAAAAATTCACAATTACTGTACTTCCTTATATTAAGTATAAGAAAGGGAAAAAACACCATAGGTATCGCTAAAAGTACCTCGATGTACCTTGTGCAGGAGAGGGCTACACAGTTAGAGGCAATGGACATACACCCTTTATCCGCGTATTCTTTAGAAAAAAATCTCAGCTCCCCAACTGGGGTTCGAACAGGGAACTTCGTGATGGGAGGCAAATGCCCTTACTACTCACCTACGAAGCCATAAATTAAATACAGATACGGTTGTAGAAAGAGCAATATGATTTCATATTTGTATTTGTCTGTGTTTGAGGTATAAGAGATGTAAGAAACCTGTAATTTAATATTCTACATTATTAGAGAAAAACAAATTTATTTAGGTGAACAAAATAAATATGTAATAAAGTGGTTCAAAATTTATTAAATAACTACTACCTGCTTGTATGAACTAACTACCTCTGAAATATAAATGAGAATGCTCTTAAACAAGTATGTACTTGGCTCCGACTTTTAATTTCAAGTCTTTTTCAGTGTAAAGACGACTGAGATGACCAGGGCAGTGCAATGATGAAACCAAGCGAGTTTGACCTAGTTATCCTAGAAACGAGCTAGTAATGTACACTTATCTAAAACAGTAAAGGATTTTCTTAGAGTTACTGTTAACCTGATTCTTAAATTACATCGGGGGCGTTCATGGAAAGCAGTAGGAAATACAAAAATATAAGATTTATTGGACCTTTATTAGAAAACACCATATTCTGGCTGTATTTTTACTTTTTTTAGTGTTTATTTTGACAGTCCACTATAATATGTTAAGGTTTTCTTTAATTATTTCACAACAAAATAAAAAGCAATTTTATTTAACTGATTCTGAATTTTTTTAATTATTAATGTGACAGATTATTTTTAAAAATCAACGGAAAGTATTAATACAAGGTAACCAACTTTTTGGGGCGAATAATATGTCAAAAATACGGGTCCTTTACATATTAAATAAGATATAACCCTTTGAAGAGGGTTAATGATGTTACTCCGAAATGTATTGCCCCATTTAAATAATTTTTTTATATAGAGTCTCTGCATGCGAAAATCAAGTACGGATGCTTTAGATATCAAAAAGAGGGCAACATAAATTGAGTTGATCCTACTAGCAACTAGCAGCTTAGTCGAACTTGCCAAGCCCTTAACTCGCGATTGCAAGATGCGCAACATGAGAAGGGGTTCGAAGTGTTCAAGAGCCCATAGGCCCGAAATTTCTCTCTGTTAACTTTACTACGCAATTTGACAAATAAAATTATTCATTTTGCTTTTGTTTTGTTCGAAATTTTATTATCCAAGTATCCTGTAATTTATAAGTCACTGCGATATTAAATTTGCCTGGTCCACATCAAAATACGAAGGTCAGTGGCAGATGCATCCGCGCCCATAAAAATGAATATCGGGAATGTTGACCATTCCTGTTAAAAATACTATCAGCTTAATTTGATTAATTTACATTTATTATGATGCTCTTAAGTATTTAGACTCCTGGATAATACCGTGTCTTCACTTCAGCTATGTAGCCACTATCAGCATGTTGATATAGGGTGACGTTTCTATAATCTAAAAAAGACACTGGCCGCTTCAGATCTTGTGAAAATCAAAGTACTATCCTTTTCCTGGGCACCAACGTGATACCTCTCCTCGTGAGAATTCTCCTAGAGTAGAAGCACCTCTCGGTTATCGGTGTCGCTGATATCGTGAACCCTAATTGATCTCAGTAGGTAGTTTTATGTATCTTGGAGAAACATTTTTAAATTAATCTGTAGTGAATTCGTATATTCAATGTATTAGTTTCAGAGAGGAAACATTTTAAGAAAACATTATTAAGACTTTTAGTATAGTACTTCCAGTCTCTGTGTGTGTCTCTGACCATTGCTACCAGGTAATCTTATTACACAGCCTGTCTGCGGTGGAATAACACAGACATCGTACTTGAATATAACTAACGATACTCGTTTGTTCGACGCCCATGGCATGCATGTAATTATGAGTGAACTCCTTTGCGGGGTGTTTTTAGAGTATTTACACAGAGATTGGAAAAACGACAACCCAGATTGTTTCTTATTATCTTTTCCAGCGTCGTCGTATATCCTTTATCCTGCAAAAGGCTTAATTCGGTCTTAAAGTCATTATCTAATGCTAAGGTGTGTATTGAAGACTTAAATGCGTGAATTTTTGTTGACACCTGTTACAGTAACACCGTTTAATAGCTAAATGGAAGACATGATAAATTGCTGTGTGTATTCTACATAGTTCGTTTTGGTAGGTAATCAAAACTTGTAAAACGAGGGATTGTTATCGAGACCTAATAAAACAAGAGCCGCAGATCTTTCTCTTGAAAGCAATTATTGTTTCTTTTATATATATAAAAAATACATTTCTGGGTTAGGTACACGTTTTCTTGCCGCAATATTTTCTCATATGGTTTATTCCCTAGCGGCATCTATCCTCAAAGGTCATTCTATAAACTACAGTCAGTGAAGCGAACACTTATTTACAGAGAATAACATGGCGAAACAACTTTTATGCATTTTTATTAGATATGAGGTATTTTTTGTTAATATTGCTTTCAGGAATCGAACTGAAGTAAGAGTAAACTGCATAGCAAAAACTTTTTGGTGAAGAAAATACGAGGTAGTGTCAAATATAAAACACAATTCATCTTGTATGTACAAGGCTAATTTGGCTTGACGTTGTAGACAATTCCAGATGGTTAATGGACAACAGTTTGACCTTTGGTTTGTAAACTTTTTTCACCAGATTTTATTTCAGTTTGAAAAATATGCTGTTTCATTTGAACAATTACATTGGCCACAGTCTTGAAAAATAGCCGACTTGTAATTTTATTTCGGCTCGATTACGCCTTGTGTCATAAACAACACAATCGATTGTAGAACACTTATTTGAGTATAAAAATAGCTATTAACTATATAATTTATAATGTTTTATTGTTAGTCTTGTAGAAAAGGATTAAAAAATTTGTTGCAACTTTGATATACAATGAAAATAAGTGTGTTCTGCATGAACAGGAATAAAACAGTATTTTAATGCCTCAAAACAGGTAGTAAAACAAGCGTTTATTCCCTTGAGATTTAAAGTCGCCATGAAACCAATGAACAATACAAACATAATGCAACGTCAACATTTTTATTATTTCAAGGTTTTAATGGTAGAAAGGACGAAAAATTAAGATTCAAACATATAAACCATAAAATGTAATTTATTTCAAATTAAAATTAATGTTAATAGGGTAATTTTCGCAGTTTGTAATATTTGGTAACTACTAACATTTAGCAATGTTTGATGATCTAAACGTCAAATAGAAATTAATAAAAATAATGTCAAACTGACAATTAAATACAAGGAACCCAGATAAATTCGACATAAAATACAAAAACTTCGTGGCCGCTTATTATTCTTTAGCTCTTGCATTTCATTTTTTACAATAAAAGTTGTGCCAGTTCGTGCCAAAAATGTGTCCCTTGCATAATGTTTATTTAAGCCGGGACTAAAACACTCACTTTACTTCCTTAGTGTATAAATAACTATTATTTATTATCCCGTAATACCGACTATCCACTGTCTAACATTCATCTACGGATCTATTACACATTTTGCAACACATTTTACATTGGCAGTAAATTAGCTGAGTCGCACGTGCTACCAGTTTTGAGTGATTGTGACTGTGTAAGGGTCCTGTTTGAATTCATGTTCACTGTATAAATTAGTCCCGATCAAAATGACCAGGGAGTTAGAGCGATTGAACTCCACCTCATCTGTCTCATGTGATATGTCAAAGCAAGATATTCAATCAAATGAACAATTTGGGTCGGAAATGCTACAGTGCAGTTATTCAGCAAATTTATAGCGTGAGGCTTTTGATTCAGTCAAGCATTCAATCATTTAAAATGGGACTTTTATTAATAGATCACGCACAAATAATACACTTCTGGAATGTAACTCATCATAATGAACATTCTTGGTATTGTAAAAAAAGAGCAACGCAAGTTGAACAAAAAAAAATCCGGTAATTGGTTATATCTGTCTGGTATATCTCAGTTTTTATTCTTTCTTGCATAATATGCGGAACGCAAATACAAAAGGATGATTTAATACCAGTAATATCGCATAAACTGAAAAGATCTGTGTGAAAAATTGTGTTAATATCTCAAACATGTCCTCATTTTTACGGAATATGTAGAGTATTAGGGAACATTAAACTACAGGATTTGATAAATGTATTCCTACGTTTCTGTCATTTCCCTACTTTCGGCAGGTTACAAAAACTGATAATAAATGTGAATAGTTCAATAGTTATACCAACTGAACGTATTTATCAGCAAATGCGGAAGTGAGTGGGATAAACGGTTTAGAATACAAATGGCCGGTGCTTTATTATTTTAGTAAGTAGTTTAACAATATTTAAATAAGGGTTTTTTTGTTACATTTTGTTTGCTCTCATTAGTAAACCCGTATGCTATTGAAACCAAGTTTGAATTAGTTCTCCGTTTGCCCAATGTACTTTTGATGCAGTTCTCGCAACTAATTTCATAGATACCTAACATCTCATTTATTTAAATTTTGTTTTTTGGATCGTCTAAAAGTTGTAGTATATTTATTTCCCAATGTCTGATTTTCCATTATTTTGCAACCGTAATTACCGGAAAGAGCTTTGATATATTATGGAGACCAACGTTAAAACCACCATTTAAAAATTGTACATTAAAAATTTTCGTTGATTTGTGACTTTTAATCGTTAAAAATCTAAAAGTACAGCTAGAAAAATGTTGTTTTCATCTTATAGACGTTTAAAAAAGTCAGTATTTTGGAATACACTATAGTCCATTCATCTTAAATAAGCACATAAAAAATTCTAGCATAGGCGCGCGATATTGAATAAATACATTTTGTGCCATTATAATGAACCTATGCTAGAGAACTATTCAAGACTGACGATCGACAAAGTGTCGTTCTGCGAGCAGAGATAAACAGATTTTTTTATGTTCTCATATGAATGAACGGAGTATAGCGACAATGCATATTTTTAATATAATAAAACCAAATTTGAAAAAAAAAATACTTAAAAAATAACGTAGTTAGGTTGATCCCATATGAGTAATTATTCATGATAAAGCAAAAAGAAAAATTCTCATAAAATTCTTTGAGAATTTTTCTTTTTGCTTTATCATGACTTAAAAAATAAGTTTCATAGATTCTTCATAGCCTTAACGACAAAGTTTTTTGTACTTAATTTTAAGATTTTCTCAATTCAGAAGAAGCAGGATGATACTTAGAATTATCTATGGTTTTGATAAATTTATAAATATGTTTTTATCTTATTACATAACCTCATTGCCGTAAAATTCTTTTAAATTTTTTGATTCACCTGATACTATTCTCTCTGCTAGTATCATTTGCTTTTCCAATGTTTTAAGGACGAAAATTTGACAATAATATGCAACTTTGCCAAAATATTCGAATACTAACTATAATATTATCGGTATAATCATGTAAAACCAACCATAATAACGCAGCAACATGGACTCATAAAAGGGAGTTCTACCATGCAACACCCCCCGTCCAATTGCTGGCATAACACAATTAGCTGGGTCTTAGATTGATTTGAGTTCTCACCAAAATCTAGGCTGGGCGCCAGAACTTTTGCAAGTAACAAATAATGAAAAGTTTACTTCAAAAGGTAAAGATAACGTTAATACTTGAATTCTATTGGGAAGGAAGTCGAATAAAAAGATATTATTTAATAAAAAGTATAATCAACTTGTAAGAATATACACAAAAATTTACTAGGCTAAGATAACTTTTAGTTAAAAAAAACTAGTTTTGGTTGAAGACCAAGAAATAAACAAAAAAAAGGTGACTGATCTCTTACAAATTATTCTTCTGACCAAATATAAATGTTCACTAGGGACGACGATCTTACGTAACCTCAAATGGGTTAGTCCAGCGAAGAATCCATCAACGGCTAAGCTCTTAATGGGTTCGGTGTCCGTTTGAATCATCACTGTCAGTACTGCAGTTACCCTTGTGAAGAAATGCCAGTTGTATAAAATATCGTTTTCCTGCTCCACCCAGTATATAATGATCAGTTCGATCCACCAGTTACCCTCTTCTCTTGGTCCAGGTATTTACATAAAAAGGGGAGAGTTTTATGAAATCAGTATTACAGGCAAAACAAAGTAAAAAGCTGTGACGTTTGAATTGTCCAGCTACGTAGACAAAATATGAGAGTTAACACAAATTTACAGAGTGAATTGCAAACTAAACAAACTAGGATCGGTATCCCACAATATTTTAGGAAGTTGAAGACTTCAACTAACATAAGTATCAATAGAAGTTAAGTTAAATAGAAAAAATATTAGTCCAGCAAATAAACTAGGTGTAGCTATGATAATAAACAAAGTGAAATAGGTATTCACTATCTGTTAAGATATTTTTTACTAAAAGAAGGTAATCTTCAAGAAATTAGAATTTAGAGTTTCTGTATACAGACAACTAGAAAGATAACGTAAATAAATATTTGCTAAATATAAAACAATAAGATAATTTTCAAATTAAAGGTAACGTTAAATTAAATTATTTAATAGTTCCTCGTAGAGAGGTAATAATGAATTCCAGATAAAGTTAAATAAAGATATATACCTTGACTATACGTTTATTGCAGATAATCAAAAGTTAATCAATTGCCATATAACTAGGCAGGTATCTTTGCCAGAGAACTGTGCAAGGCTTTACTAGAGCCAACAACTCCTATATAAAGGAGGTGTTGCTAGAGCAGCGTTTCTGACTAAATATTAAGTAAACGTTCAAGTAAGCCCTCGGTATTTTAAATTTAGAAAATTCTTACGTTAATGAGGTCTGGTTGGTAAATATATGCACTGGTATAAAATGATCCAACACAAAACAAATGCACCATATTAGGTAATTCTCACAAAGGTTATAAACAAATAGGTTTAATCCAAAAAGGAGGTACCAATCTCCAAATGTCACTAGTCACCAATTTTCACAGAGCTACCAACGTAGCCAAGTGACCTAAAACATCAACAGCCAAAGACAGAAAATAACTAACTACGATACAAAAATGGCGACATCCGTTGCCGGTAAATCTAAAATTTACAATAACCGAAAGTTAGTTAAATTAGCACACGAAATTATTACAATATCAGAGGGATATTAGATAAATTGCCAACAAGGCACGATAAATCGATACTAATCAATATTAATGATGGCTGTTCCAAAGAACAACCAAGGTGAACTGATCACCGACAAGCAAATTCGCCTAAGGCGTAAATTAAGATAAATACCGTACAATATTATGAAAATTACCTCAAAGTTACGTTAAATCAATGTAGCAACTTTTTAAATAATGATGATCATAAAATTACACGATAATACCAGAAAACATTAAATTTTACCAGACCGCTGAACTACAGGTGCTGCCTCCAGAACGCTACACTAATAAGAAGAAGAAGTAGCATCAGAGTGTTCTGCTACCTAAATCTCGATTATAGTTTGGAAAAAGACAAACATTTCAAAGTACAGTAACAGCAATAAAGACAAATAGATACTTAGGCATTTTTTATAAGTGCAAAAATCTACCAAACCAATTGTTTCAGTAGAAATCAGTGCGCCATCTGGACTATACTGGCAGAAACAATTTTTCGCGGAAAACTACAAACTGGAATGAAATGGCTTGCAATTTCGTTACAACCACAAAAAATCTATTTTGTATAACGCAACCTTTGGCACACTGGATATAAGAGTTATTTATACAGACGTTTCCAAAGCATTTGACCGTTTGGATCATGAAACTTTATTGCACAAACTGAATTTAAATGCTTTCTCTAATCAAGTGCTACAATCATTCTTAAATAGTAGGACTCAATATGTGCAGTATAATGGTTTTAAATCTAATGAGATAAATGTCACATCTGGAGTCACGAGAGGATCAGTATGAGTGGCCCTGTTCTTCAGTATATTTGTAAATGATATTAATGAAAACCTCTTAATTTCAACAGTCTACTACATGCAGACCGTATGCAATTATTTGCAAATAATGGAGATTATAATGATTGCTTAAAATTGTAAAGTATTATAATAGATAACAGGTATTTCGTGAATAAGCTTAATACTCTAAATTTCTTACTTTTACCAAAAGTTTGGAAAAAAATTTATTTGATTATCAAATAGATAATGTATTGCAAAATAAACCTAATGTGTTTAAGTATTTATCGTGATCTTGGATATCAACTTATCTTTTATTCCTCATATAATCCAACAATCGTATAAAACATTACGTTCTTTATGCAGAATTGGCCGAATGTTTCCAAGCACAGATACAATAAAACTGCTATTTAATACGTTCGTAAGATCTAAATTAGAATATGCTTGTGTAATTTGGAGCTCAGGATATGAAGTTCATGTTAAAAGTATAGAAAGTATACAGAAACGATTAATGAAATTTCTTAGCTTCAAAATTCATGGTTTTTACCCGGTTCTCGTAACACCACAGGACCAACAACTGTTGGAAAAAGACTCTCTTAAGGACATCGACGAAATTTTTACATGCGTATGTTTGTAATTAATATCATCAACAGTATATAGACTGTCCAGAGGTATTAAACTAAATTAATTTCTGAGTTACATCCGTATCAACTAGCAACTATGCAAATTTTTATTCTTTATACAGTGCTCGTATGAACGTGATGAACTTTTCTCCATTATCTAAAATATATTACAATTTTGTTCAGATATGTTTGTTTTTCACACCAATCCTAATACATTAATATCTTTATTAATTTCTATTAAGTTAATTCATAAAAACCGCTGCCAATTATTTGGGGATCAGAACTTCCTCACCGTAGTAAAACTCGACGTGTGGTAGAGTTTATAATAAAAGTAATTTTTGACGTTTCAAAAAAGTCACATTTTTAACGTTTCCAAAAAGTCATATTTTGACGTTTCAAAAAACTCGATGTGTGGTGGAGTTTGTAATAAAAGTAATTTTTGACGTTTCAAAAAAGTCACATTAGTGGAATGTCACTAATTTTTTTTTACATTTCAAATTGATGTTTCAAAAAAGTCATATTAGTGGAATGTCACTAATTTTTTTTTTACATTTCAAATTGACGTTTCAAAAAAGTCACATTGGTGGAATGTCGCTAATACTTTAAAATTTGAAATGTCAAAAAAAAATTTTACATTACAAACTGACGTTTCAAAAATGTCACTAATATTTTTTTTAACATTTTTAACAAATTTTTAACATTTTTAACAAATTTTAAGAACCGATTTTGTTCATCAACGAACTCAATTTTTTCCTTGATTTCTAGAATGTGTGTACCAAATTTGAAAGCTTTATCTCAAAAACTGTAGCTGACATTGCGAACCACACAGACGAATAGACAGACAGATGCACAGAGAGAAAATTTTTTTTTGTCTGAAATTTTGTGTATCGTCATAATTCGTCGAAAATCGTCCAAAAATGCAATAAAAATTTTAAAAAATTTTTTCACCTTCCTCACTTTGAGGGGTGAGGAAGTAATTAGGTTCTCTTTATCTTTTTATATGTAATGTATTTTATTAAGTATGGTGCATTCATTACGATGTTTTTTTATATATAATTTGTTTAGATGGTTCCCAGTAGAGCAGTGTGTGTAAGTAAGTAAATAAATAATATAGAGTATTTAGTGGCTCTCATACGCACAGTAAAGTAATAAATTATGATAACATCGGCTTGTGTTTTGGTATATATTTTTTCAAGCAATAGATTTGGTTCCCATATATTTATTCCATTTCTTTAAGGATTTTCATAAAATTTTCATTAAAAATTTTCAGTGTGTAAACAGAGTGTAGAAATCTACTATTTTCATAATAATTAAAATACATTTTAATGCAACTCTATTTTGTATATGATTTAGTTTTCAAATCGATGAAAATTAAGCAGAGAAAAGAAAGTTTAATTATCTTGGTTCAAGGGGTATTACACTAATACTAAATAGTTTGAGATGCATAAAAAACAAAAATTGAATTTTCATAAGAAATGTCTTTGGATGTATGTCACTAACTGTTCTCGTTCTATAAATTTCTTCGGAATAATGTGCTTTTCTGAACAACTGAATGTGCAATTGTCGTTTGCCAAAATATAATTTGACCGAAACAAATTCCTCTATAAGCAAATAGTCGTTTAAAACAGTAGCACAAGTAAATATACCTATTTGAAGTTGATTGTTCTACTAGTCTGTATAAGACTGAGAAGTTGTTAAATATTTGGATTTCAATTCAACAGCAAGTTGTGCATAGTAAAATAAATAGTGTAATTTGTACTTGCTTTATCATTAATTTTCCATAACTTCGTTGCTGTGTTGGCGAGTGTAATTTTCCTCTGGTCTGACATCCAGAATAACTCTTGAAAAAATTAGTTCATGAAAAATGTCGTTTTTATTACAGTAGTTCAGATATAGTTGAAAAGGAAGAAAATAACAATAATAATAAGGGACCCTGATGAAAAATTCAAGTTTTCTACCTTGGGGGAGGGGGGAGGCGCGAGGCGACGTCTTTAGTGAAAAGTCAAAATAAATCCACAATGGTTGATCCAACAACAAAATTAAAGAAAACAATGTGATGGTTATGGATAACGCACCATATCATTCATAATCCAGTCAGTGGAGATTTTTACCCTACAAAAGGTGGGGTAGAAACGATTTTGATATATATTGTTTAGGTCGGGACCCTGATGAAAAATTCAAGTTTTCTGCCTTGGGGGAGTGGGGAGGCGCAAGCTGACATATTTAGTGAAAAGTTAAAATAAATCCGCAGTGGTTGATCCAACGACAAAGTTAAAGAAGACAAACACTCTTAATTTTTTTTTATAAGTCCATTATGTAACGAGTTACAGCGGCGGAAAGATGAACATGTTCCAAATAATCGTTAAACATATCATTACATACATATACAAAAAATGTAAGTAACTTTCTTCTTTAACTTCGTAATTGACATTTTTGTTGTTGGATCAGCCGTTACGGAGTTATTTTGAAAAAAACAATTTTTTTGCACCTTTCATTCAAAATGACGGGTTGCGCCTTCTCTTCCCCAGGATCAAAAACTTGGATTTTTCATCAGGGTCCCGACCTAAACAACATATATCAAAATAGTTTCTACCCCACCTTTTTTTGAGACAAAAGTCTTTTTTGTGTCTACTGACTAGATTATCGATGCTTATCCATAAATCACCAAGTTTCTTATTTAATAAAATAGCAATGCGGTAGTTTCTGTCAAAGCAAAATATATCTTTGGATGACGGATTAAAAAAAAAGACTTGTTGGACTTAATTAAATTTTAGGCAGACTCAATGTGAAAATTTAACATATGGAAAAAATTGATGAGGGATACTAGCTTTGACAACCCTCCTTCCATCATCATTTCTTTACAAGAATCTAATTCTGGTTCTGATAGTTCAGTGTCGAAGTCAAAATTTGATTCTGATGCTGTAATGGCGACCAACGACAGGGACTAAGACTAGATTTTGACAGCATAAACTATGGAAGGTGAGGTATTTTTTTCAGGTTTTCTATTACATGGCGTTCTAAAATGTTCAGCTTTGAAAAATGTTTATCTTTTTTTGGTTTAAAAATTATTACAAGTTTGTAGATATTTCCAATAGGTTTTCCGATAGTTGGCATAGTTTAGATAGCATGTTGCAGAAGAGAAGAAGCCTCAAGATTTGGACGGCAATGACTAATCAGCTTCGCGATGATAGCATGAAAACCAAAATTATTAGCTTGCCATGAAAACCTAAATCCAGATCAACACCTCTAATTTCCAAGACAGATCCATTGTCGCCTTCCTTGTACTTTGTTATACAATAAACATTAGATTTTTCATATTTTCTGTTTTCAAATTTTTATTAATCATGTTTTTATAAATTTGTAAATAAATTACTTTTTGTGATTTTATTCACTAATTATTTTATTTACACTTAAATCAATCAACCTTATGTGTATCTCCTCTGTGATTTTTTAATATTTCAGTTTTCTATGTTATAAAATCGTACGAACTTTATACTGATGAAACAAGATGGATTTATTGGAGTTCAAAATAAAAACAAAGAAGGTTTAGTGCCATATCCCAAAAAAAAACATTGTGCAGCTACGGACACGTGTTTCGGAGTTATTGTCTCTCATCAGCGTAGCGTAGCTAAGGAATTGGATCTAGGATGGGATAGACCAAGAACAAGAACTAAAATAAGGCGGGAAAGTACAGTACGCAGTACTCAATTAGTGCCTTCATGTTCACATGTGCCACAAATGGGGCCTCGATGAGCACAGTCGACACACAGAGCTCTATGTGAACCCCCTTTTTCACCTGGCACATACAAACAAAAAAATATGGATTTATTGGGGTTCAAAATAAAACCAAGAAGGTTTAGTTCCATATCTCTAAAAAAACAATTATGCCGCTACGGACACGTGTTTCGGAGTTATTGCCACTCATCAGTGTAGCGGAGCTAAGGAATTGGATCTAGGATTAGATAGATCAGGAACAAGAACTAAAATAAGGCTGGAAAGTACAATACACAGTGGCTGATGATGGGCAATAACTGCGAAACACGTGTCCGTAGCTGCATAATTGTTTTTTTTATGGGATATGGCACTAAACCTTCTTGGTTGTATTTTGAACCCCAAGAAATCTATATTTTTTTTGTTTGTATGTACCAGGTGGTACACATAGAGCTCTGTGTGTCGACTGTGCTCATCGAGGCTTCATTTGTGGCACATGGGAACATGAAGGCACTAATTGAGTATTGCGTACTGTACTTTCCAGCTTTATTTTAGTTCCTGTTCCTGATCTATCACATTCTAGATCCAATTCCTTAGTTACGCTACGCTGATGAGGGGCAGTAACTTCGAAATACGTATTCGTAGCTGCATAATTGGTTTTATTTTGGGATATGGCACTAAACCTTCTTTGTTTTTGTACTGATGGTTTAGACTTTTCTTTTCGATATGAAATAATTAGAATTCTGTTCAGTTACTTAATTACTTATTATCTTTGTTTTATTTGACAATCCATTAAGCTAACGAATAGAGAATATAACTATTATTGGGAATTATACTGATACTTCGTCGGATACCACAAGCGCTCACGTTCGCACTATTAATTACATGCAAGTTGAGATCATCTAGCCATTATTATAAATCTCAGAGGATTTGATTTTAAATTTACTGCCACGTAATAATGTTCATTAAAATTTTAAATAGAAATAGAGACGACAATGGAGAAATATGAGGAGGATAACTTTACATTATAAATCGGTATTTATCATCAAGGTCTGAGTAAAAATTGAAGAAGATATAAGAAATGTTTACGAAATATTTTTATTTCTAATATAGAAAAATTTTTGGATAAAATTAAGAAAACTTGGTTTTTCAATAAGTCCATGCTTTATTGTTAATTTCGTTATTATTATGTTCTGACTAATAAATAAATAGTAATTATGATATTAATAAAAGCAATATTTTTTAGTGTGACCAAAATAAATACATACATATATTCACGGATAGAGTTCGGAAGAGAAAAAACTTTTTTATTTATGGATTTACAACAAAAAGTTATTCTTCATCAAAATGCATGCTTCCATAAAAAAATGCGATTGCAATTAAGAAATATAAGATTGTTTGTACCGAGTGTGAATAATACGAAACATACTAAAAAGTAAAGTACCCTTAGGTTTCTTTTAAGATCTTATGTTGAGATTTCCCTAAATCTATTTTTAATAATTTTTTTTTTTTTTTTTTTGGGGGATACGTCGAATTAAGTTTAATTTTTTGAATATTATTGTAAAAGCTGGCATACATACAAAATCGATTTTTTTTTACTTTACCATAAGGTATTTAGCTAATCAGGAAGAAATTTCACTTCCTGATATTAGCTAATTTTCAATCGTATATTACACTCACGTGCAAAAAAAGTTAATATTTGGTAAGATTTGAGGTCTCTACATTTTTTTATTTTTAGTTAAATTTTCATAATTCTTTTAGTAAACTGTAGATAAAATGACTAATTTCAACTTGCATATCCAATCTTTTGTTAAATGCTGGCGCACTAGTCATTATACAGGGTTAATTAAAAGGTTGTTGTATAACCTAAATTTTTTTTTGATCATTCAGGGTTGATATATGTAAATATAAATATACAAAGCACAAATACAAATACATAAGCTATAATATACATAGTATATCTGTATAAATAAAAACACATATATGACAAACCAGTGTATATACAAACATACATACATACATACACATATGCACATACATACACATATGCACATACATACACATATGCACATACACACACATATACACACATGCATGCAGCATATACACACATATACATACATACACACATACATACATACACACATACATACATACACATACATATACACACATATATACCATATATACACATATACACGCATACACACGCATACATATATACACATATATACACACACATATACCTATGAACACACATAAAACAAAATTAAACTAAATATCGGGTAGTTCTGTTCGAGATCAATATAATAAATACAATGCGATTTTAAATGTGTAGTCTTTTATCATCTATTATTAATTATCGATTTCTTGTTATTAGAGAGATGCCCGTTAATAATCTTCAATTGAATAAAAACAATGTTTTAATATAATACTTCTAACATTGTTTTTAAATATTATATAAAGTTACTGATAATAATACTAATACGTATTTTTTATTATTAATATTATGTACGATTATTTAGTTCTATAAAATGATACCAAATAAACAATTCGTACTTCTTATTAAAAAAAAAGCATCATTATTATCTGCCGATTTAAAGTTTCTTATTGGCAATCCTGTCGATGAGGGCGTGCTAACACCATCTTAAAAACAACGACAAGGCAAACATTAAGAGACACATTTCTTCATACAGTCGTAAAAACTGTGTGAGTGATAATGTTACCGAACTTATCAAAATAACCACAAGGTAAGATAATTGTGTCATATATTCATAAACATATGATGACACAACATCTAGAGGCAATCTTGGAATTGACGTAATTTATCGCTTCGTCCCCATTTCCATTTATAATAGATAGTACATTATATACATTTACTCATTTTATACACTAAATTGTAATTGATTATGCAGAGTCAAATGTTTGATTTTATCCAATTTCGACTAAATAGGTTCTTCTGGCTTTAAACTTAAAAGGTATCGAATGGAATCAAAAAATGTAGCGAACACGTACGACGTGCATGTGCTTGGCAGTGTGTTACTTGTAAAGTTTCATAATTGTCAAGTCACTTTACCAAGTAACTTTTATATCATGAACAGCAAAGTGATGGAAATAATGACCTTCTTAATGTCAAAGTCTTCTCTCTGATGCGTAATAGATCTGTTTCCTTTCAACAAGAAAATAATTAATTTAAAAACAAATTAAGTTCCTCTTCTTGGTAAAAGTTAAAATATAGAGTGGAATGAAAAAAATAATATTAACTGAAAAAAATAATAATTAACAAAAAATTTTTTCAGTTAATATTATTTTTTCATTCCAAGAAAATAATTATTTTTGAGTTTGTTATTATTTATTTTATTCCTCGGTTCTTTTAACCACTTTAAATTATTTACCAAACATGTCAGTATTTAGGCACAAAGGACATGTTAAAATTTTTTCACACTTACCTTCAACTGAACTGAATAAAGGATTTATACTGATTAATTTTTTATACATGAAAGTTTAGAAATAAAATTCATATATCGTAAATCCGGAGCATTCCAACATTTGAAAACAATAAATTCATATTATGACATCTCAAAGGTTTTATGTAAAATGGCTACTTTAAAAATGTACAAGAGAAGTTCTTTGT
The DNA here is from genome assembly GCA_029963845.1 of Rhamnusium bicolor. Classification (NCBI taxonomy): domain Eukaryota; kingdom Metazoa; phylum Arthropoda; class Insecta; order Coleoptera; family Cerambycidae; genus Rhamnusium; species Rhamnusium bicolor. The sequence continues at coordinate 927,577 of JANEYF010002289.1, forward strand.
TTGTTGTCCCATGCATGCAAAAAACAATACATGATGGCAATTTATTTGATTTACAAGTCTCTGGTGCTTTTGTAATCCACCCATATTTATGTATCTTGCTGTATTTGTTGCCCTTAGCGTTCCTAAATTTTTCACAATTTTAGTTACAATTTTTTATTAATCACGTCAATATTTACAATGTTGAAATGCCGCAATAAAAACAAGGCAGCATATTTATTCTCTTTTGGTGTACCAATTTAATTCTCGCTTAGTTGCCGGTTGCTGTTTTCAATTAATTGTTAGTCGTAATTAGAGATCGGAAGGTAGGTAACTATAAATGACATCAATACCAGGATAGACGCTAAGTGATAAATATATTCATGTATATATGATAAAACATCTCACCTTGTGGTTATTTTGATAAGTTCGTAAACATCCAAAGGGTTAAAAGTATTGGTTGTGGCTGAAAGTATTGGTTAATGAATAACACTAACACAAGCATGTACCAGGTGAGCAACTAAGAATGGACGCCGGCCATATCTCAGAAACTAATCATCTCACAAGTTTAGAGAAAAAATTGCCTTAAATAAAGTGTCTAAAAAATCGCTGGAAAATATTTTAGAGTTTCTAAAATGACCGCTAGGGGGAGTAACAGCCTTGACCAAACAGAAAATTAGGTCTTTCTCCATATTTGCCCTATTAAGTGGCATTAAAAATATATGCATCGTAATTCTGGGAGAATTTCGAATCTTATTAGTTTTACAAATTTTTTTATCTTCAAAAATAAAGTGGTGGGGAAATGCCAAAATTTTTTTTTAAATATTGATTACTCCGATTAGACTTAACGCAATTTAACAAACTTGGACTCGTTACAATGGGCTTTTCTTAGTCTATCGAGTGCGCTTTATGGTGTTTTTATTTGATTATTACCGTCGCCGCTAGAGGGCGTTATCTGACATGTCAACAAATATCGTGCATTTTCATAAAAAAAAATAAATGGAATGGTATGTTTATTTTTACACAGCAGATAATTAAACGCTTCAGATATCAGTGAAAACCGCAACTCGATAATTTTTTTCTAACAGTAGATGTTAGCAAACAAATTTGAAATTATGAATTATTATCAGATCTTGGCGATGAAATTTGCAAAGTAGCTGTTGAAAACAAGTTAGCTGTGAAAATGACACAATGAAGAAACAATAATGTTAAAAATATTCAACTTGTCATTGTTGCTATTTTGTGTAGTATTTACTTTTCTAATTAAATTTGTTTACGTTTTGGAATTAGTTCTTAAAATTATAACGATTCTTAAAAATGAAGAATCATTCGACATGTTAGCGATTTATCTCGAATGCATGAGAAATGCAACTGTTGCTGTCAGAGTCTATGCGTTGCAGTACCCTGAAAGACGTCATCACGGTAAAACAGTTTTTATTCGACTGGCAGATCATTACAATTACGACAAGCACGACAGGATGTGTGCAACTTCCTGGGCATCGGAGACAAGAATACGGTAAAAACAGCACTGGATTCCGTTTTAAGATAGCCGCAGGGCATGCGCAGTTACATGACATGACAAAGTGTATTAAATCCTTTTGGAATCGTTTGTCAGCAAGGAACTCATTAGACGATAGAGAAGATACTCGCCTAGCACGCGCTAGGTCCAGGGTTCGAATCACAAACTTATTATTATTTTTTTTTAAATAAGTATTTTTTAGTTCGTTAGTAAGATTTTCCTTGCCCTTTATTATAGTTTCTTTATTTTCCTTGCCCTTTACTATAGTTTGATTATTTTCACGGAAAGTGCGGGAACTGCGGCCATGACACTGTGAGCGGCAAATGCGCACTTTATGAAATTCAGTGCTGTTTTCACCGTATCGTTCGGAGACACCGTAGAGGTCGCACCAAGGAAAATGTTATAAATGTATTAGCATATGTGTAATTGAATCCTCATTTAAGTACTAGAGCAATAGCCAGGGACTTAGGAATATGTCGCACCACTGTTCGAAATATTCTGAGACAACAGAAGTAAGTATTTATTTATAACGAATTAGTTCATCATAATTAGAAACATAGTGGGTTTATCCAAAAAAAAAGTTTTATAAAGTTTATAAAATTTATATTTTAAAGATAATTATATGTATGGTATAAAGTTTTTTGTTTTACGGCTATGTAATGCTATTGTATCTCGGGGTTATCAACAATTTAGAGAAAGTATACAAAATATATGACATGCAGAAACAAACATTTTTCATATATTGCTCTGAAGAATTTTTACAAAATGTAATAGATTTGTTTGATTTTTTTTAGATTGCATCCATATCACATAGTCCTCCATCAAAGTTTGATTGCTCGTGATTTCGATCAGAGACTGGATTATTGTAACTGGTTGTTGCAAATGATAGAGGAAGATCCTGGATTACTTTCACATATTTTGTGGTCAGATGAGGCTTCATTTAGGAGTGATGTTACTGTAAATCCCCATAATATGCATTATTGGTCTGAGACGAATCCGCGTTTAAAAAAATATATACAGTTATGTAGAGAATTGAAAGACCTCTCAAAAGATGTATCACTCGACCCCCTTTGCCATTTGAATTTTTTGAGGGGGGTGGCCGTGTAGGGTAGAGGGATGATGATAGGTATACAAGTATTATATTAAAATATGTCCCCCTTGGAAACAATGTCGACGTGTTTCACCAATTTTTCAAATAATTTTTATCTCCAAAGTTACTCACGGTGCCTACTTTTGGTTGGGACACCCTGTATATGGACAGCTTTCTGAATATATCCTTCTAAACTTAATAATTACTACTAATCAGTCTGGATTCCGAAAAGGCCACATTACCTCTTCACTACTAAGTAATATAACTGATGAAATTTTACGAGCCATTGACAACATCTAGATCACCTCTTTGACATCGCTTGATATGACCAAAGCCTTTGATTGTCTAGATATTAATTACTTAATTGCAAAATTAAGTTATTATGGTATATATGGAAATACATTTTCTTGGTTTCAAAACCATTTTCATGGCATACAACAGTTTACTAGTGTGAATACAGCAAACTCGATACAAATATCAGAATATAGATCAGTTGAATCCAGTGTCCCACAAGGATCTATTTTTGGACCAACATTTCTTTAATATATTTATTGCGATATATCGAGACCTCAGCTATATTCAAAACTATACGTGTATACTGATGATATTCAGCTGATATACAGTTTTTCTCCTGCGGAATTTCAAGTTGCTGAGCTTCACATAAATAATGATTTTTCTTATATACGAATAGACAATCCAGAAAATTCTTAAACTAAATGCTAACAAAAGTGAAAATATTGTTTGTGGAACTCCCCAGCAGTTACTGAATCTCGGCGAACTTAACATTCTAGTAAATAATGAAGTTATTGCATCAACCAATAGCGTCAAATATCTTGGTGTCTATTTTGATTCTTTACTAAGTTTTCCAAATCACTTAAATACTATTTGCAAAAATTTTTTGTTTAAAACAGTTTCATTCGTTTAAAGAATATGTTGATACACATACTAAAATATTGCTTTCTGAAACTATGGTTCTATCATAAACAGCGTGGACATTCTATATGGTCCCTGTCTTTCATAGGATGACAAATACCAAATACAAAAAACTGAAAACGGCTGTGTCGATAATTTACAACTGTGCCCTAATATGGTCATATTACTCCGCACTTACGTGCTTTAGGTTTATTAAATATGTGTGGAGATTTATATACATTGTGGGATTATTTCTAACCATTTTGAGAACAGGAAAACCAAATTATTTATTTATAAATAATAATAAGTAATATAAAACAAATATAATTCGATAAATGAAAAATATTATTAAATATAATGTATTAATTAATAAACAATGCAAATTATTCATAATTATATATGTTTTAATGATTTATAGACTTTATACGGCGTATTATTTACCGGGACTTACGGTTGACCTTGCTGCTGTGAATAGATAAGTGCGGCGCGCTCTCCGCCCTCTATCTCAAAAACGGTTTAGGATATAAGAAAATTTTTGGAACAAAAAGTTGTAGAGAATTTTATTCTCTACAATTTTTATAATAAATGCAAATGGCACTAAAACCATAGGAAGCGAGATATTTGCAAAAAACCGACTTTTGTGACCTAGTTTTAATCATCATATGACACCAAAGTCTACAGTAAACAGCTTCCTTTTAAGTAGTGGTGAGAGGTATGTGAAACTTCTCATATGGTCCAAATGCTACTATCCGACCGATATCATAGATGTCTCTGTGGCGAATAGCGACTTGCGAAGCAAGTACCGAGAGCGGCGACCTCTAGCCCAGGTGGACTAAACTACTGTTATTAAATATGATTTGAACGAAACAACTACTCAGTGGGAAAATACCCCGACCTGCATTGGATTATACCTTCAAATCATGATAGATCGGTAGCCAATATCATTTGTCAATTTCTAACCAGACATAGACCGGTTTCGAACTTATTAGTTCTCCTCAGTATGCCACGGGTTATGGAACAGACAAATGATAGTGGCCAACCTGCTAGTCATATACTTACTAAGGTAAATTAAGTCGTGGTGAGAGGTATGTGAAACTTCTCATTTGGTCCAAATGATATTGGCTACCGATCTATCATGATTTGAAGGTATAATCCAATGCAGGTCGGGGTATTTGCCAGCTGAGTAGTTGTTTCGTTCAAATCATATTTAATAGCTTCCTTTTAAACTTAACTAGATACGATTGGTTAATTATCATAAGAGTGGTATAACTTTGCTTCTTTACGTTTATGTTATATTTCTGCAGCACTTATGGACAATATTTTATTAGACAAACTCTACTTATGTTCTGACGATCTATCATTTAGGAAAGATTCATTCTCTTGAAATGAATCCCCCCTGTACGAATACATCCAATTTCTTTCCCATTGTGGATTGCGTGCGTTTTAATAATCAGCACTTCAACTCAAGATACCTTTTTCACGAACACAATTATCTGCAAACCCTAAACAAGAACTAATGTCTCATTGAATTTTTCATTTTTGAATGCGTAGTATTTACACAATGCTGTACATAAAAGAAAAACAACATCCTACGTCAAATTGTCTTTAAGTGAATAACAAAGGCTGTCAGGGTTACAGCCTGGATAAATTAATTTTCTAAAACTCATGGTTTTTCATTGAATAAAATAATCGGATAATAATAAAATTCCGCTGAGGCGTTTTATGTGGGAAATTTAATTATTTGATATTTCTGTCCATGTACATTTTAATCCTAACCATTCAAGTCATCGCAGGGCATCTGGTTAATGTAGATGTAAAATAAGTGAATCTTGTACGACGACTTGAAATTATTGCAGAACGCAGATGGTAACTCGGTAATCAGAAATATGGAATATTATAAATTATTGTGTCCGTACTAGAGTTATCAAATCGTGCTGCTGATCGTGAGCATAGGCAAATGAATGTGTATGTATATAAACGGAAATGGGACATACCTGTCACCGTTGGAAAATTAAAAAGTCTGGATGCATTTGGAACATTGGCAAGATCTCCGCATTATTTTCCTTGAGGAGTGTACGTTGCGGAGAATAAATGTTTTTATATAAATAAAACGACCGTTCTGCATCTACAGATATTACATTCGCAAGAGAAAAATATGGCTCATATTTAAATGATCATTTGGTGCATACTTATTATAAATATTCCGTAACCTAAGTCAGAATTTTTGCTCAAAACGTTAATAAGTTTCTCTCGAAGTTTCTCATTGGCGACAACCCCACACTTACCAGTTAATGTCTCTGACACTGCTTCCACATATATCTTGCATTTCTGCCCAAACATGATTATTTTCAAACAATTGTTCACTCTCTCTAATGGCTGATTTTTTACCATTAAATTTTAAAACAACATACTTCACTTAGTCGAAATACTTTACATAATAAAATGCTATGTTTAACCAAGTTCCCCCAGAATGTAAAAATATGCTGTGGAGACTTGCCGCAACTATGGTAATGAAATTCTCGTATACAGGGTGTTCCACCTAAGAGGGATTCTTCTATAACTATGTAGCTGTAAAATTTATAAAAATGGTTTTAATAAAAGTTGTCTGGAATCATCTGGGCCATGTAAGAAAAATATGTTTAGCTTTATAGGGTTTTCCATTTCGCGTGGGCGCTACATAACTTTGTTATTTTAAATGGAACACCCTATATATTATTACATTTTTGAATTCCTTGGTTAATATTACGTAGAGTTTATTAAATGTACATCTTACCGTTTTCGAGATATTCAGTTGTTTTTTAAAAAAATCGCGATTTCAGCTCTCTAAATGAGGCTAGATAGCACCTAAACCGCGCGTAAGAGTTAGAAACGTGCAGTTTTCACAGTTTATTTTGGCATAAATTACTCTATCTTGTCATCTGTGAGTAAAACGTGTACGTTATTCAGACTCGGAAATACTGAGATCTACATTTAATAATCTTACGAGTTGAAAAACTTTTTTTTTCCAAACGGAATAACCCATATTAATTATCATGGGTGAATTCAAAACTAAATGCCCTTTCGACTGATATAAGGTTGTCTATACTTATTTCTAACAGTTTTCCAGAAAAATCAGGTTCTTTTCTAAAGTACGAAAAAGTAGCTATGTAACAGCATCAAGAAGGCCTTGCAAACAATGTTTATTGCACTGTTTGACATACAAAGCAAATTAAATGTCACTCTAGTCTTGATTAACGTTGACGTTGTAGTTATTTTGCTGAGTAGAGAGTAATAGTTTATTATAATATTTTCAAAATGTCGCTGACGCAGGAAGAAATGATTGATATGGTTTTTGTCCGCAGTGAGTGCGAAAGAAATCCGTTATTGTCATCACGAATTTATGCACAGCGCTATCCAGACAGACCACATCCACGGCGTAAAGCCTTTCAACTAGTGCTTGATAGGTTTTTAAATACTGGTAATATTCTACATACAAATCGAAATCGCCATAAAACTAGTTACGGAGAAAAATGAATATTTTGTGCTGGGGTGTATTCAGGAAAACCCGCAAATAAGTGTGCGACAAATTAGTCACACAGCGGGTATTAGTACAACGTCGATACATAGGATTTTAAAAAAGCACAGTTATCATCCTTATCGCATCCAATTACACCAAGAGTTGCTAGAAGTAGACTTTCAGCGGTGACTGGAGTTTTGTCAGTGGGCACTTGAGATGTTATATCAAGATGATGATTTTTTTAAACGGGTCATGTTCTCCGATGAGGTTACTTTTCATAAAAATGGTTTCGGAAATCGTCATAATTGCCATTATTATGACACAGTAAATCCGTACCAATTCCGGACAACTCATAGCCAACACAGATGGTCTTTGAACGTGTGGGGAGCAATTTTGGGAACCCATATCATTGGACCATTCTTTTTTGACCAGCATCCAAATGGAGCAGTTTATTTAAACCTTTTAACAAACACTCTAGAAGATTTGTTAGGCGACATTCCTTTAGCTACACTTCGAAGAATGTGGATGCACATGATGGTGCTCCACCTCACAATGCCGCTGCGGTACGTCAGTTTTTACACGAAACTTTTCCCAACAGATGGATTGGGCGCGGAGGACCAGTGAGTTGGCCTTCAAGGTGTCCAGATATGACAAGTTGCGACTTCTTTTTATGGGGATTTATAAAAAAGTAAAGTTTACGTTACACCACCAACTACCGCGGAAGATATGCGGCAGCGCATTACAGTAGCATTTTAAGAAATTACGCCACACATGCTGACCAATGTTGAATAGTCTTTTAAAAACCGAATTCGTTTGTGTATTTATCAAAATGGAGGACACTTCGAGCTGTTGATGTAAATCAGCGGTCTAAGTATTCTTCTCCTTGTTGTGTTCCGAGTTTCAGTTTGTTTCGTTTTGAGTTTTGTTTTAGTTGTTGTTAGTGGTTTACTTTTATTTGTCAAACCACTTTCTAAACATGCCAGTAAATATTGACACTGTCAGTCCCCTGATAAAATGTGAGGGGAAAGTTGTTTTGCAAGGCCTTCTTGACGCTGTTACATAGCTACTTTTTCGGACTTTAGAAAAGAACCTGATTTTTCTGGAAAACTGTTAGAGATAAGTATAGACAATCTTATATCAGTCGAAAGGGCATTCAATTTTGAATTCACCCATGATAATTAATATGGGTCATACTGTTTGAAAAAAAAAAAGTTTTTCAACTCGTAAAATTATTAAATGTAGGTCTCAGTATTTCCGAGTCTGAATAACGTACACGTTTTGCTCATAGATGACAAGATAGAGCAATTTATGCCAAAACGAACTGTGAAAACTGCACGTTTCTAACTCTTACGGTTTAGATGCTATCTAGCCTCATTTAGAGAGCTGAAATCGTGATTTTTTTCAAAAACAACTGAATATCTCGAAAACGGTAAGATGTACATTTAATAAACTCTACCTAATATTTACCAAGGAATTCAAAAATGTAATAATATATAGGGTGTTCCATTTAAAATAATAAAGTTATGTAGCGCGCACGCGAAATGGAATATTCTGTAAAGCTAAAAATATTTTCTTTACATGGCCCATATGATTCCAGACAACTTTTATTAAAACCATTTTTTAATACATTTTACAGTTACATAGTTACAGAAGAATCCCTCTTAGGTGGAACACAATGTATGTTTGGGTAATTTATGAAAAACTGCTTTTGTATTTACAACGATACGGTCTACACTTTCATAACTTATTCGAATTATGTCTACATTAGGGTACAGAGATTAGAGTGTACAAGTGATATGTATCAAATTGGGATTTATACCTTTGAGGGAATGGCTGACTTGAAGCATGGTTGAAGCTTCATCGGTTACAAACAGTAAAACTTAATCTTTAGAAATTTAAAATTTATTTAATGTGTCTATTACTAGCTTGCTTGGCCAATTCCTTGTTGCATCCTTTTATAGGCTAATAAAGTATGGGTTAACGGACCATTTATTAGGACGAAAACTGCATGCCAAAACGTTACACACACTGTGTTTCTTGGAATCAGTAGTCTCATCGACAGTTACCCATTTATTTATTACATATTTCTTCTTCGGTACTCTCATTTTTTGTTTTCATTGATGGCAAGTAATGTTGCAACTTAGAATTCGACGGCAATTTCTAGTTAGGAATATATTATGTTGCCTAAAATTAGCATAAAGGTTGTTTTCGAAGTAGATAAAATGGAATATTCCATATACTAATACACGACAATTAAATCAAATATAAAATTGGCATAAGGTGATGATTTTGCTCAGCTGCAGAAATCATACATTTACTTTTTAGAGCGTATATATTTATACTAATACGAATGACACGTCATCTGGCGGTGCATTGAGCACCGAGCTTGAGCCCTCTAAAGGACCTCTGAAAACACATCGGAATGGCAGCGCTTTTTGGTAACTCTGGTCCGTACTAGGACATATATCGTAAATCCTTATTGTTTTTGTTTGTTAACTTCAAACCATTGAAAATAAAATATTTGTAGAGTAGAGAAGTATGGTTTGCGGTCGATTATTCTGGAAGTTGCGTGACAACTTTCGAGTAACATATTTTTAATCTTAAGACAAGAAGAAATGGTTGTCACAATTATTATCACAATTGGTATAAAAAAAAATATTTCCCTTGTTATGCGAACTTATTGGTAGACACTAAGTAAAATTAAAATCAACGTAAACATAATCATTCATATTAAACCTAAAAGTGAAAATAAATATGACAAATGAAGTTAGTTAATTAAAATTAGAAAATTTAGAAAACTCTAAAGTTTTGACAGTATTTGTGACTATCTTCTTGGACATTTTTAATATTATGCTAGGTAGTCAATAATTCTAATAAGTTCTATAAGTAACATTTGTTAAGTTTGGATGCTCTAGTATCATGGAATTTACACTGGTGCAACGAACAAGAAAAAATAATACAATGAAAATTACTGCGAAATATCTTATAGATTGTATGGTAATAATAATATAAAATGGTACAGTCTATAAATAACACCTAGTTAAAAAAATAATCTATTTATTTTTATGCAAGAAAGAAAGTAATAAAAAAAGAACATTCTAAACCGATATATTTGAGTACAGATTTTCTTTTTTATTCTTTTCTTATTTTGACTGTAATGTGCTTAAGGTGCCTAGTCGGGAAAAAGCTTCGGATAGCTGTGTCACTCTCTAGAAAGTTTTTATACATGCGCCGCTGAATAATTTTGCTATTGACTATACCTTCACTAGACGTTTTATTCACCGACTTCATTGAGGTGCGATTCCCGATAGAGGTAACACTTCCTTGCTCCATTTGTAGTGACAAAGATACTTATTTAGAAAATTCATTTTAACCAAATAGTGCGGAATAAAAGTTTGAAACTTGCTGAGCATAATTACGAAGAATCATTCTAGAAGACATGTATGAATTTTACCTCGAATTTTACCGATTGATATCATAATTCAGGAACTAATCACGTTCAAATTTCACTTATATTTACAGTATAAATTTTCCCTACATAAAGTGAAAATTAATCAAAATTGATATACATGTACCCTCTAGTACACTTTCAACTACTGATCCTCCAAATTTGGTGTAATTTGACCAAACCGTATGGAAGAAATAAATTTTGAAAAATTACCTTACAAACACTGGTTCGATTAGCCCTCTTAACTGGAACTTTTCATCAAAAATACCAAATAAGTGAGTTTATTATTAACTTAGAAATAATAGTAGAAAGTTCAAATAAAGATTAATTTTCAATTTTCTTTACCGCTTGTTTATTGTAATTTTTAATTGATGTGTCAGGTTAAGGATACAGACAAACAAATGTCTGTGTTAAAGGTAAACAAAATTAAATATATGAAAAATATTTACACATATTTATTAAAAAAATAACAAAAATAAATAACCAAGAGAATTCCTGAAATAAATCATTTAGTTTTGTCAATTAATCCAATCTTCGAAATATGCTTATTTTAACAAAATTATGAAAAATATATATTTGTCTGAATTAAATATAATGCAGAATAATAAATATTTATTAAATTGAAAAAAACTAAGGCTGCTTAGTCATTTCAAGCCAGATATTTCCCTCAGTGTAGTGATATGAACTTAATTATAGACAAAAATGACAATATATTTATCTTTTCTTTTATTATTTTGCATTTTATTTAGAACAAATGTTAAAACATAATGTAAACCCGTTTAACACCACATAAACCTGCAAATGGAGTAAGTTTAGTTACTCCTTAACTATTTAATTCGAGTATATGCGGGTATATTAGAGTTATCACAATCGGAAATGAGTTTTCTTATCACGCGTACGACGGAGAAGGATGTGAACAGTTTGAGAGCATGTTTTCCAAGGAAGTTGTGGGAAAACTATTTCCTTTAAATCTCTTAACAATATAATTTGAATGATTAATATACTGAACCACATTTTCTAATGTGTAAGGATTTGCTTCATACTTTAAACTGATTTAAATTAAATCCCTTTAAACTTACATTTTATTAAGTAAAGTTGGAAGTTAGAATAATCCCAGCTAACGTAGATTGTTTTACAAGATTAAAAAAGTTCATTTCAGATGTTAAATATTGACATAAGTAGACGTATTAATTTCTACTGCTGTATTAAGAAAATTACATTCTGTCAGTTTCAATTAAAAAACATGAACATTTTCAAAAAAATTACTTACGTAGTTATACCCGGTGCTGCAACTAAGATTTTCGTGGCCTTTATATCACCTGCTGTAAGAAATAATCAACGGAAATTTGCAGTAGGTACTTAGAGGACAAGTTTCTCTCCAATATGAGAGTCAAAACATATTTGGTTCCCGTTTTAAAAAAGTTATATTAGTTGCAAAAAATTAACAATATCTTTCAATAAAAAATATCTAAATATAAAATCTGGGTAACTTCAATGCTGGATCACGAGGGTAAACATGTCGATAAAAATCTTTATACCAAACTTCTACTTCCGAAGTACTTCAACGGAATTTCCATTATTTTGGCTAGAAATTTCAGGGAATTCCAAAGAAACTCACCAATGAGGTATAGAAATTTTCAGGGAATTCCAAAGGTTTGTCATGTTTCTTAAAATCAGTATTTTTAATAGTTGGAAAAAGTTCTGGGGTAAGGGTCCTTATTTTGAGAAAAACTACTTCATCAACTTGCCGACGTTTCGGTAAATTTCATTATCATCCTCAGGGCAATTAATTATGAATCCTTCCTGCTCACCCTAAAAATTATATGGCACAGGAAACAAACAGATAAAATTACTGGGTATTAAGAAGTATTTTACGCTTATGTACTTATATGACATGTATATATCATAATAGGTTACAAACATAAGAATTTTATATATTATACATAAGCGTAAAATACTTCTTGATACCCAGTAATTTTATCTGTTTGTTTCCGGTTTTATATAATTTTTATGGTGACCAGGAGAAACTCATAATAAATTGCCCTGAGGATGGTAATAAAATGGTAGTCCCTTATGCCACTTTTCGTTAACAACAATATGGTAGGTACCTAATTAACCACTCTAGGCAGCAGCGTCTGAAATCTGTCAGTTGAATTTTATAAATTTTGTTTACAAAAAATTTCAGGTTAAAAAGTGTTTTGAAAGCAGCTAAATTGGTTGCGGAGAAAATATTTTAAGCAGGTTACGCAACTCACCCGGAAAGTGTCTTTGCTGGGCTCGTCGGCTTCAGGACTCGCTGGCTCTCGCCCAGTGAATCACTTTCGGTATTGTTATGTAAATAACTATCATACAGTGTATATTATTAAACATTTTAAAAATCATTTGGGTATTTCATATTTATTAAAAATTGGAAAAAAATAATTTAAAAAATGTGTATTTTCGTATACCCAAAAGGGTTAATAGTTTCATCAATATTCTATATATTTATAGAATATCTTATTTTCATCCAAAATTATGTCTTTCTTCAGTCAAAATAGCATAACTTTAACGTTTTGTATTTTTGGCCAAAATTAACCGTCTTTGAATCACTGTGAACAGTTTCAATGGGGTAGGTAACTAATAATAACAGTAACTCATAATAATGTAAAAAGTTAGTATAAAAAAATTCATTCTAATTCCAACAAGTATTAACAAACTCATAACAAAACTCGTTTTATTCAAGAATGCAGTATCGATTTAGTATTAGTTTAAAATCAAATATAATCAATCTATACCGACCACAGCGCCTACCACTGTATTCTTTAAAGTACTATCTAGTACAATTTTCCAAATGATTATGAAATATTTTAGAGTTACAACTGATTTAGACTACCGTGTTAAAAGAGATGTCTTGAAAACGAGGAAGAATAATTTCTCTACACAATATTCATACAAACCTTTCATTCTAACGGTGGTTTTTTTAGATAAATATATAATTTAATACACATCCGACTCTAAAGAAAGGAGGTAAGGAAATGCTCCAAATACAAGTTTTTATTTTACATGATTTTTCTCTTTCTTTCGCTTTTACTAACAAAAACAAATGCTCTTTAAGAATACAAATAAAATACCTATCCTTTTATCCATTACTGTTAAGTGAAATCAATCTAGTGTACACGATTGTTTAAAATATTTTCAGTGTAAAAAGTAAAATGAATAAATAGGTCTGTCAAGGCGGAATATAGCGGTCCACGATGAGGGTTCGGGCATGTCAATTTATGTTAGAGAAAAGCACTAACACCATTCATTATCGGAAAGACATTGAAACGTATTTCGGGGAAATATAGGTTATTAGACATATATCCCTTTTTAGTGTTTTCTTCTGTTTATAAGGCTGTAAACCGAATGCTCAGATACAGTGTGACCTACTTGAAAGAGGGACACTTCCATAAAATGGAAGTGGAAGCAACTTTTTTGGATTGTTGAGTGGGAAAAACTGTACTTTAGGACAAAGTGTCACATTTTTTTTACAAAAACCAAGGCTTACTGCGTAATTTTTTAGGGATGAAAATTAAAGAAATCGTATTAGTTATTTTTTTACAAAAAAATCTGAGTACACCACTGGATTAAGTGCACCCTGAAATGGACACATAAAAAAATATTGCATATTAATAATTCTGTGGCAAAATTAAAAATCACATTCTTATTATGAATTTATTTCTTCTGATGAAGCAAGCCATGGAATAAAACATCAAAAATAACTGACAATATCAGAAAGTGACTTAAAGCATTAGTTCAATCAGATTAGAGCCTTTGAAAATATAGTAAAAGTGTATAGTGGTGTCATTATGGAACAACTAAGTGTAAGAGACAAAATTGAACTTGTGCATCTTGTTGACGATAATGTTCTTTCTGCAAGAGATGAGACCAGAGAATTTAATAACAAATATCCCGATAGACCTGCAGTAATCAGCAGTCCTGTAAACCGCATAATTAAAGTTTTCAATGAAACAGACAGTGTATCAAGACATATTGTCAAAAACAGAAATATTCCACGTCGGGAGATTAGAAATAATGAGCGAATATTGGAATATTTTCACAATAATACTAATTCGAGCTTGAGAACGGCTAGTCTAGACTTAAATATCCCTAGGGAAAATATTAGAAGGTGTCTTGTAAAAAATAAAATAAAGCCAATTAAGCCTAAATTTTTGCATATTTTCAACTGAGAGATGAGGAAAGAAGATTGGAATTTCGTTTGAGGGTCCAGGGAGAATAACTGTAAAATAGGAACTTTTTAAGGGATGTTTTGTTCAGTGACGAGGCCACGTTTACAACAAATGGGGTGGTGTCGTCCCAAAATTTACGATATTGGTCTGCTGAAAATCCTGAGTGGGTCATAAACGCAGAGCCAGTATTCACATAAAATAAATGTATGGTGCGGAATACTTGATAATAGAATTATTGGTCTTTTTTCTTTGAGGGTAATTTGATTAGACATCTGTTTTTGAACTTTTTAAGAAATGAATTTTGGGACGCACTGCATGACTTCCCACCTCTGGTTCAATTAGATGCGTCTCCCGTGCATAACGCAGTAGTGGTGAGGGAATGGCTGAACGAAAATTTTGAAAATCGGTGAATAGGAAGAAATCCTCTTATTAAATGGCCGCCAAGATCACCGGACTTGACGCCACTCGACTTTTTCCTTTGGGGCATCCTTACGCAAAAAGTTTATAAGTGATGACCCCAGTCAGTAGAAGAACTACGCACTAGAATAACTGAAGCAAGTGCAAATGTTACCCCAGAACAATTGAGAAAAGTAACCACGAAAAAGTATGATAAGTGCCTTGAAATAAACGGCGGATTGGTGGAAGCAATAATAATTTGATTAGCTTTTCTATTCTGGAACTCCAATAATTTTGTTGATATTGTTACGAATAAAAATAATTATTGTCAGTTATTTTTGACGTTTTATTCCATGGCTTGCTTCATCAGAAGAAATAATTTCACAACAAGAATGTATTTTTTAATTTTAATTTCAGGGGGCGCTTAATCCAGTGGTGCACTCAGATTTTTTTGTAAAAAAAAAATAGCTAATACGATTTCTTTAATTTATGTATTTTGTAAAAAAAAAATGTGAACTTTGTCCTAAAGTAAGTTTTTCCCGCTCCACAATCAAAAAACAAGTTAGTCAAAATCGGACGATAAATACAAATTTTATGTCCCGCTTTCAAATGGGTCACACTATGTATCCCAAGAATTGTTAGGTTATTTGTTTAGACTTCTGTGGCATTTCAGCTTATTTATAAAAATAGTAATGGTACTGATATGATTCTGTAATGAAATTGTTAAAATTAGTCACGTTTTGATTTGAACTATTTCAGTTTAGTTAGTAAGGTGCCTTAGCAATAGTTGAAGGATCGAAACTCGTGCCACGATACGGGAAGCCTTACACCTAAAAAATATGAAACATAAAACGTCGTTATAGTCATTAAAAATATCGTGGATGGTAATTTTATGAAATATATCATATTTTTGTAACGGTTTCATAGTTTTTAATTAAATACAGGTTACAAAATGAGGAATGCAAAATTTTATTTTTCAAAGTTAATGTTTGATGTTCACACAATCTGTTCGTGGGTAATTGGACAAACAGTAACACAACTATTTATTTAAATTGACGGGTTTCTCCATCTATTATATTCGACTTTGAGGACCGACATTAGTCGTTGTGATTACCAACCAAGTGTTCACCAAATTTTATGTTGGCTTAAGTTGGCTATCAGGCTATTACCAAACTTATTCAAAATTTGGTCTTAATCTGACTACAAAAGTCGAGTTTAGGTAGTGAAACTAATCAACTTTATATATTATTCTATTAGTCGTACCTTATTTCAGTTAGTTTCATACCTATTTGCAACATAAAAAATTTCTTCTTTCACGGTGGTAAAGGGATCAAAGAAACCGACGTTTTTTATGTTGCAAATAATTTTGGAAAAAACTGTACCAACGTATATAAAATAGATGAAGCGTGTTTATCATTGAGTACATATTATATATAAAATATTTATGTCAAAAATTGAAAATTGAAACGTAAGAAATTTTGTTGATAAATATATGTGAAGTAGGTCGAAAAATATAGTGACCCCAAAAGAATAATGTTTATTTTGAGAATTTTCATTTTTTTTACCTTCAAAAAATATTTTCCTTTCCCAAAGAAAAATCAATTGAAATATTGTGTAATTAATTTTACGAATAAATAGAAACTTTTTGCTTACTTTATTTGAAAAAATAGACAAATTTTGTGTATTTAAAATAATTGTAAACATATATTCATCATGGCCGCCTATTGTTTCCTTCTGTGGAACCAGAAAGTATGATGAGGTCGGGAACTATTACCTAGCTGACTAATTGTTGTGATAGTTCCAAGTAAAAACACTAATTATGATTTACCGTTATGATATTTACAATTATTTTTACTAACAGTGACATCAGGATTAAATAGTCTTACCTGTACCAACTTTTGCTAGGCTCAGGTGCAGAAATATGCACTAACAGTAACGTTCATTTCTTACGATCACGCTAATATAGACCTTTCGTTGCAATTGCTGTATAAATCTTTACTAAATAACTACTAATACCTGCATTACCAACATTAATTTTGAGGTTATGTTAATCAGAGGCCCAATAGTCTCACACCAACGTTCAGTCGACATTACTAGATGACTCTATAGTTAACAATATCTATTATGTTAGTCAACAACGTCTAACCAACGTTGGAAAGTTTCCCAAAAATTACCAAAATCTACTTAGTCAGTTAACAATGGCTAATCAACGTTGGATAATGTCTGAAAACACATCCAACGTATTAAGTACACTTCTGACGTAAAATTAACGTTTGTAAATGTGCTACACGTAAATAGCAGGGTTGCGAGGTTCAAGCAACGTTGCTCCGACGTTGTATCATAATTATAAAATTTAAATCGCTACTTGACTACTATTTGTAATAATTTTGACGTTGGAAGTAGTAAAAAAGTAGTTGATAGTCGGCGAAATTTTATATGGGTATACACTTACTGACACACAATATTCAATAAAATTTCCAAAAAACTACCACACATTACAAATAGGTACTCATAAAATTTCCTGTGTACATTATCAAGAAAATTTGTTTAATATGTGAAAATTACTAAAATTATCTTCTTCTGATTAAGGATCTACAGCTTATATTTTATAACTAATATGCATCATTGCATGATAATTTTTTTCTAAGTTATCCTCAACACATAATATTTTAACATCCTAAAATAGTTATAAGTTATAATTCTCCTCTTCACATAATTAGGTAGTTTGTTTTCGTTTAGAAACATCATACACATGGTATTTCAATCTAGGTTTTAGCCATTGCTTTGTTTGGCCTATATAAATTTTTCCACAATTACATGTTATTTGATATATAACGCTGCACTTTAGATTTAAGAACATCTTTATTTTTCTTAAAAAATGTTGACAATGACATTTAATTACAAAACGTTATATTTATGTTATTATTTACTATTACGTATGAGAATCTTTCTTATATCTTAAGATAGCCAATTTCCAAATGGAAATTTAGAATATTTGGTGTCAGATATTACAATAAATCATGTTCCACCAAGTTAGAAAAAATTGATGTAGGATTTCCCACAGACGTCGCAAATTTTTTCATATAAAAAAACATTGCCAAAACAAAAATAGCAACAATTAAATAATACAAAAATATATCAATATCAAAAATTCGTCTTGCGGTATAACAGCATGGGATTCTATAAATATACAGTTTTTCTTTATTAACGCGATAACAGCATCTTTTGACACATACCTAAATAATGATTTTAAATCCAATGAAATTAGAATATAACCGTCCTGTATCTTAATATTCATTAATACTTCAACTAAACAAACGAGTTTTTGATATTGTGCTGAAATTTTGGATTCAATTTATCCAAAATATCACTAATATACTTCGCTATTTCATATGAAGGACAATTAATGTGATTATATACAGGCATAATTTCTTTCTGTGCAAAATTCAATATTTCGTTTTTTATATTTCGCGGTTACTGTTTCATGTTTCGGGTTTCGTGTTTCCTTGATATGCTGTTTACATAAATAATTAGAATATAATACATTTGATTAAAGTCAAAAAAAAATTTTTTCTAGTCGTCATGTATATAAAAATTGTTAAGTCCTTTCTCTTGTTGCATTAATTAATAACGAAACATGCTTTAAATTAAAAACCGAAATATTTCGGGTGGAAACGAAATCGTTTACATATCGCCATTTTGTTATTTTTTAAGATAACGACTTGAAATTTGTATTAAAAATGTAGTTCATACATATGCATCCTTTGCCTAAAAGGCAATTGAATGGTTCTTCCGGATTTTCCGGAAGTGAGGTTATGTAGAATCTTAAATAGCAACCTGTATATTTTTTTAGATAGTTGGATAGCCCTTAAAATTCCCTTTTTTACGATGTCGCGAGTCATTTTTTTCTTTTTTGGAAAATGGCAAAACAGAATACATTTTTTCAAATTCAATATGGTGGCATTTTGTTGTTATCCAATATTATTTTCTTGAAATAACTTAGTGAATTCGTGAAAAAGCGGATTCTTTTGTGAAATGTTGATTAAGTAATTCGTAATAAGTGAAACCTATATAAATCAAATAAAGAAGAGCCATTCGTTAGTATCTTCATTTTCAAACTGTTCAATAATTATCCTCAATTTCTAACTTCTTATGTTGCTTAATGTTTTTTTAGTAGATATTAAACAAAATAAGAAATTCAATTAATTTCAAACTCAATTAAAGACAAGTATTTGGATTCAATTATTTTTAATTTGATTTCGTTTACTAAAGTTTCCTGGTGATTTTAAAGTTACTGAATGTATACTAAATTAAGAACCTAAAACTTAGGTAGAAAACTAGATGGGGGATTAAAAACTCTCTACTAGCAAAACTTTATATCGAGGGAATGTTACATATTTTAGAAGTCTACGAACTTAAAAACCAGTTAGAATAGTAAATACTATTAAACATTAATTTTTAATTTATTCACCCCCACAGCTTTTCCATTTTAAGGGAAAAGCACCCTTATTTAAATCTGGTTATGAAACGGCTTAAAGTGACTAACAGCATTTGTCGATTTTGGACTCGTATATAACTATTTTAAATTTATTGATTTCTGTTTTTTTTTAGATAATAAGTCAAATTTTTATTGATGCCCAAAGTTTGCCTAGAATAACCTCTCTGGGTGGAGAAAATGTTTGGTAAATACAAAATGCAATTGTTTCATAAGTTATCATGCAATTAATATTATCTGTAGGTATGTATATAGGATTCCCTATATCTAACTATAATAATTATCATGATGTTGTCTGCAAAGGTGAAATCTTTAATTACAATTTTTCTCCTAAGTTTAAAAATCTGTACGAAATATTATAATAAAATGTTTTTTTTTTAAATAAATATCTGAATTGATATAAATCAATCAAAAAGTATACATTTACCAGTTCATAGCAATCGATTACTTTTTTTGTTTGCTATCGTTTTATTAATTTTTTCCTACGTTTTTATATAAAAAAATCTTTCACTGAATAAATAAAGGTTCTAGTGTTTTTTGTTCTATATACAGAATGTTCAGAGAAATTTCTCGTATTTGATGCTAACTTTGGGGCATAATTAATGTCAATAATAAGTGTTGTCATCGTGTATCCCTGAGGGTACCTCAAGATATCTTGTTTGGGAAAGGGATACATATTTGGAGACAATGGATATTCATCCAATGTTTGAGTATGCTAGGATTAATTTTTGGTTTAGAAAAATCCTAGCTCCTCGACAGGGGATTGAAATGTACTTACATGAACATATTAATTTCGAGTGAAGCCTCACACTTTCTGTCTGTGTTCTCCTTGTCTTGTGCAAAAATTAACATGTTCAAGACGAGGTGCAGGAATCCTCTGTAAATAATCTTTAAATAAAAGTATTACTCTAGAAATGGTAGGACACCGCTTCCTGTACTACAATAATCAAGATTTTCGAGGTTTATTTCTGCATTTTAAAATTTCTTTTCAATTATTTAATACTAATGTAATTTACAATTTCTAGGCAATATGATGATGATATCAAATTTTTTTAAAATAAATCCTTTATATAATTTTTTCGTTCACAAAACTTTAAAGTTGATACAAAACATGACATTTCTATTTATTTTGCATGAATTTGTTTTTTTTTTTTTTAATTTAAACTCTATTTTATATCTGCATAATACGGCCATAGTTGGCTGCCTTTCTACTTCATGTAACAAAAACAGGTTTAAAATGCTGACAGTGCTTTCTCTAAATCGTCCTAAATAGCGAATCGTTTCATTTTCATATAACATTTTGTCGGATATGATATCACATAAAGCTATAATATGAAATTCTCGGTTTCTGGTATCCAGTGGTGTTACATTTCCAGATTAGGTATATATAAAATGTGATATTATCTTTTTTTACATATACAATGAGCAACTAAAGTATGCAACAAATTCTTTAAAATCGAAATAATTTTTTTTGGAAAAAAATGTTTGGGCATGTCAATTTTATTTAATAAAAATACACATTTTTATATCAAGTTCAATTTCCAACCACGGTTTGTTTTTGAGTAAGGACACCATCGATGTTTCTATTAAATGGAAACCCCTTACTTTTGTTCTTCATTTTGTTAAAATGAGAGAATAAAAATTTTGACACAACACGTAAGAAAATTTCCGAGCAAAAAACATTGGAAAATTATAAAACCTAATGTCATGGGCGAAGGAAAGCTTCAGGCGAAAGCCTCCTGCACTTTTTTCAACCCTTAAAACTCATCCCATTTGTAACTCCAGATTTTTAAAAATATTTTTTCCCAGAATTCTAATAAAAATTCAACATATCCTGTAATTTTCACAATTTTAAAAGGTTTTTTTTTCCCACCGTTTTTAACTTCATCCGAAAAAAGTGTTTAAATTGTTTCCATATTTTTCGTATTATTCTCTACAAAATGACTAATTCACAGGAAGATTATCAAAATTTTGGCCTGGGTTCCTATTGCTTTCCCACTCTGTTGCAAACCCCCTTGACCACTGCTTTAGGGGGTTTGGGTAGAGTGACCTACGAGTCGGCTAAAGTCAGATTTGTAGCCCAAAAAAAAACAGGTGTTTGTCTATAGTTTCTATTGGGAAATAACTAGTTGTAAAAGAAAATAAATATATATTATAGATCTGATTTATTTTTAAAACAATAATAGAGTTAACGGTTCTTATTATAAAAAATAGTTACGCCTTACAATTTGCAATGATGAGGAGGGGGGGGGTAAATAAAACAATTACTTAACTTAATAGCACCAATAGAGTGTAAGTGATTTATGCTGCTAGAATATATTTCAAGCTCATATTCACTAAACTTTTTTTCTCGTAGCTTATAACATTGTCTAGGTTAAAATGAATAGTATAACCCATTTTAAAATAGTTTTATCTCTACATATAAGAGACAATTGTTTAACAAATTTACTTATTCTTCCAGCATAACGTTTCTCAATTGGTCTAGCAGAAGTATCCAAATTCTGGGATTTTCTTCCACTGAGCAACTTCTCTTTACAAACCGAGAGTCTTTATTTACTTTTACAAATCACAATACTTTATGCTTTTTATCGTTCTACTGATTAAACACGGTGAGACGTTTTACTCGAGATTCCAAATAGGGTTTTTTAAATTTATTATTACATTTCCTTATATTTGACTTTTGTGATTAAAAACGAGTTAGGTCTTAGCTCGCTCACGATTCGGCTCCTATTATTTCCCTTACTTCTCGTGAACCAAAAATTGCTGTTGTGTTTTTGTATTTAAATATTATCGCTTGAAATTTACTCGATATCCGGTGAGAAAACAGCGCTTAGCATTCTTCCAGGAATCTTATCAGCACTGTTATATTGCAGCTGTTAAATAAAATATATTAGTTTTTGATATACCGAGAATAAGCAGGATTTAGAAATGATTTATAAATTTAACAATAAATTTTGTTCCTTTAGGTACTTAATTGTTACAAATGTGCGTCACAGAGCAGTTCTCAATATCTGATGTATGTAGATCTTCAAAGCTGGTTGATTATTTAAATTAATTCTCATTTTAGACTCCAATTGCACGCCTATGAGCTAGTGGGATTATAACTTTATACACATCATTTTAAATAAAATTTTATAAGCTACATTTCAACTCTCTTAATTTGTTTCACTCAACTTACTCCTTATTCTCGGAAAGGAGAAAAAATATACATTTAGGGTGGTCCAACCCTGAATTTGAGATGAAAACCAAAATGTTCGAAGTCTGCGGAATCAAATTACTATAAACATGAGTTAAATACTCAAAAAGTAATATGTTTTGCTTCTAATAATTTGAGTTTAAAGAAATAAACAGACTATCAACGCATGATTTAATAAAATATTTTTTAAAGTATATAGGTTTTTAATAAACTACAGCTCAATAAGTAATAGAATAAATAGCTTTAATGTAGTTTTAAAAGTAAATTAAATGTGGAGAAGAATATTGTTCGGCTAAATTTATCTCAAGGCAGCTAAGTTTAATGCGTGTCAAGTGTTTAGGGGAAATGTTAAGTGGAAGAAGTAGTGTACTGTTTAATGCATGAAATTTAGTCTGTACAAGTTATAATATCGTATAACATTTAAGAAAGAATACATAAGAATAAGGAAGAATACATAAAAGCAATGATTATTAAAATACAATTGTACATTTTCATATTTATGTTACAAATAGTCCTTCCCTATTTATATTAAAAGCTTATTAAAAAACCGAGAAGGGAAAAGATTGGGAATTTATTTGGAAACTTTTTAATGACAGAATAAATTACTTTACTTTGTTTTTATCACTGTTTTTACTTTCTTATATTTAATATAAGGAAGTATAGTAATCGTGATTTTTTTCAACCTTGAGATTTTGATTGATATATATGTTCTGAAACCTTCTGAATCCATTCTGACTATTTTCCGAATGATTTCTGTCGGTGCGTGTATGTGTGTATGTGTGTATCCGCGATAACTCAAAAAAAAACTAATGGGAGACTTTCCAAATTTGGCAGTTAAGATTATGAACAACATTTTAGGTGACACATAAAATTTGGTAATTGCATTACCACCAGAAGAGACATAATAAATGATAGAAGAAAAAAGGTACAAACAATTTCGGGAAAAAAATTAAAAAAATTGTATTGCATTTCTGGACAAATCTTATCAAACTATAAAGAAAAGACATAACTTGGTACACTTGTTCTAAAGACCAAAGACAATAAAAAACTCGGTGATGAGCAAAATTGGCCAGCTGAAAGGGGGTCCACGTGGTCCAAACTTGTTTGTATTTAACTTTACAAAAACATATTTTCTTGATGAAAGATTATAAATCATGTCTATTATATCAAGCGAATAAAATATATTTTTCAAATACTTAAATAAAGCTAATGTAAATTGAAATGTTTTACACATTTGGCCTCATAAAATGGGGTTAAAGTAAATTTAACAGTTTGACGTTTGAAAGGTCTAATTTAGTTACAAAAATGTCAATGTCAACAACAAAAAATTATTAAAATATATGACATGAATTCACAGGCACACAAAAAAAAAAAGAAAGTCCTGATACACAAAGGTGAAGTACCTTCTGGTACGTTTTTCGGTGTGCTAAAAACGAATCTCAGATCAGAACTGACTCATCACCTTTAGATTTCGCCCCAGCACACCCTAGCACCCCCCGAAATGGTCAAATTTTCACATCATATAAAAATTCAAAATAAATATCTCATTCTACGTTTTTCGGTGTGCTAAGAACCAATCTGGGGAAATGATTTACCCATGACCCTTAGATTTCGCCCCAGCACCCCCTAGCACCCTCTCAAATGGTCAAATTTTTACATCGTCATATAAAAATTCAAAATAAGTATCTCATTCTACGTTTTTCAATGTAATTTAATAGTTTTTATTTTGCTATATCTCCCCATCCCCCTTCACCATATGGTTATATTTTGACCCTTGTAACGTTGTACCAGTATTAGGATATGACAATTTTTCATTTCCATGCGATGAAATCAGGCAACAGGATCTAATTTTGTCGTAGACTAGCAATAGATACCCGAAATATTTCCAAAATCATAAAAATTTTATTTTCTTAAATTAATATGGGTGAAATTTTCAGTTCATAGAAGAATTTCGAGTTTATAGAAGCGCAAATAGCAAAACCGTACATTTTCCCAAGTCTGTACAGGCGAAATTCGTGGATGTCAAGAGGATTATCAAGAACCCAGGATTTTTCATATATCATACAAGCGGCGTTCACTCAGCCAGCATATCCGTAAGATCAATTTACACTGCTGGAAACTCTTCTAGACGGACGAAATTTATTAGTAGCCATAGCAAGGCAAATGATATAATTTCATTATGATGCTTCACATAAGTCTAATTTAGGCCAATTGTAACATTTGAGTGTTTTGCCGAAAATTCAAGGATGATGGGTTAATTAAAAAAAAATATCACCGTATTCAATTTTAACACAGGTGCCTTAGGTGACGATAGGTTTGAGGCCCGTGGTCGTTTTTTTTTCTTTTAATACAGGTGCCAAAATACAGTGAGATATTAATACAGTGAAATTTTAAAACCGCGGGGGATGAAGGGGTTGGCTGCGGTGCCGGGGGAGATAGGAAAATTAAAACTACTTTTTATTTGCCATATTCGGTTTCAGTACTCCAAAAAAGTAGAATGAGTTATTTATTTTGAATTTTTATATAAAGTAAAATTTTGACCTTTTGGGGGGGTGCTGGGGCGAAATCTAAGGGTTTTGGGTAAATCATGACCTCAGAATCGTTCTTAGTACACCGAAAAACAGAATGAGATATTTATTTTGAATTTTTATATGATGTGAAAATTTGACCATTTGGGGGGGGTGCTAGGGTGTGCTGGGGCGACATCTAAGGGTGATGGGTCAGTTCTGACCAGAGATTCGTTTTTAGCATACCGAAAAACGTACCAGAGGGTACTTCACCTTTCTGTATCAGGACTTTTTTTTTTGTGTGTGTGAATTATTGACAGTATCGAATGACGCTGATAATTAATTATTTAAAAATGTCAATGAAACATTTCCAGATACGTTATTAAAATTTAATTGAGGTAAGTGAATAATATAATTTAAAAATAATAACTAGGTACATAGACATTATTAACAAAAATTCAGATAACGGAAATTTTGCAGCTTAAATACATCAAAGAGAGGTGTATGACATAGATCCAACTGGTCGTTAAGAAGTTATTATGTTCACTGTGATTATATTTGAATATTTCTAAAGACTAATAAATTTAATTTAAAGGTCTTTTCTTGTGTATGTAAAATATTTAGGTTTTCTAATTTTGGAAAAGTGTGACTAGATTCTAAGAATTGATTTGAAAATGTTGAATCAGTCTTATTAAGTCTAAAAGAACGTAAGTGTTTATTATACCGAATTTTAAATGTACGACCAATTTGACCTAAATAAGTGGCATTACAATCCGGGCATATTAATTTATAAACTCCAGATTTCTCCAAAGTATCAGTTTAACTTTTGCATTAAACAAAAGGTGTGAAAGTTATGACTGTGATTTAAAATTAACTTTGTAACTTGGTTTCCGATCAGGTCGTCCAAGTTAGGGTTTTGTTCAGAGAAAACTCGATGAATGGTTAAATATTATTTATTGAACTTTTGTTTACAAAATAAATGAAGTAAATATGTGTATATCGCAACATTTTCTTTTCCGCGATTTAGGTCCGTTGGGAGTTCCCGCAGGGGAAGACACCGCTTACAGAAGCGCTAGATCTCGGAGTTCTCATATCCGACTAATATTCCTGTAGAGCAACACTGCTAGCTAGAGGCTAGAGAGCGAATCTGTCGTTTTTCGGTGTGCGCTGCCTTGTTGTCACGTCTCGCAGGCTTCGGGCACTCGTTTCGGTAGTAAGGATGCCATGTCGGGTGTGTGCGGTGATACTGCAGCGCTCCGGCGAGGGTACTAGCGGGATGGCTTGGTACTACTGGACTGTTCTTGAATGGGTGGCGTTATACTTAAATATTATGTTGTGACAAGATCGTGGCATTTTTTTCTGAAATATTTCCATAATATATTAATGAAACATATTCAGTACTGTTTCAACTTTTTCAAATCATTTTTTAGATTCGTCACTTTTTCAAAATTAAGGAACCTAAATATATTACATACACAAGAAAAGAGCTTTCAATTAAATTTATTAGTCTTTAGAAATATTCAAATATAATCACAGCGACCTAATAAACTTCTTAACAACCAGTTGGATCTATATACACTTCTCTTTGATGTATTTAAGCTGTAAAATTTCCATTATCTGATTTTTGTTAATATTGTTTAAGTACCTAGTTATTATTGTTAAATGCTTAGATATTCGGTCACCTTAAGGTATAAAACTTAATTAATCCGAATTAAATTTGTAAAATAAAAAACAAAGTAAAGTGTCTCATTCTATCATTATGATTGATTATCACAAAGTAACGGCTTCTACCATTCAATTTTTGAAAACTTTTTAATGATCTTCAACAGTCTCTTTGCCTAGAAGGGCGAGATATTCAGTTATGTATTTAATTTCCTAAATTACTTTACTGAACTCTCCTGGCAAGAGGTGATGAATACCTTTCTTTGTAAATTATTGGAGTGGTGAAAAAAAAGAAAATCAAATTTCAAATGGTCGACCTTTCGTCTTTATTTAAATACATCGTCAGGACTATTTAATTTAGGTTTTCCTTATATTATAAACTAATAATTTTAACATATATAACCATAAACAAGGTATAAACAATTAGCAGAAACAAGTGCTACTGTTTCAAGGGGTCAAGGGGTATCTTTTCTAGAGACAAACCTTTGACAAAGGAAATAGATATGGTTTCCTAAACGTTAGGGATATATTTTATTATTATTTTGTTGTTTCCCTATAAATTGCACTAATGCAAATTTTTCTCTTTTTTTAGGTAAGATGATCAAAGAAGAATTATTGCAAGGTAAACTATATGCTAGAATATTAAAGTCGGTAAAACAAAACATGTTAATTGGGTTTGTACCAGTTTCTGTTTGTTGTTGATGCAGCAATGAATAAATGACATTTATATAATTATGTAAAAGCATTCTTACAGATTGTGCTGTTTAACTTTTTCATCCAAACATAGACCAAATAATCTGAAAAAAAAATTCTAGATTCAAATTCTTATCCTAAATATTTTTATGAACAAATAATAAAGAAAAATGCACAGAACCTAGAATAAAAAAGCCAATTAACCAAATCTTAATAAAAATAATTATGTGTCCATGTCATACATCCTGACAGTTTGCGAAAAAATTGTAAACTTATTTAAACAACATAATGTAACAATATTCCATATATCAAACACCACAAAAGAATTTTTCGCAAAACTTAAATTTATGCTATCAACCGAAAATGAAACCAACACTATATACAAGTTAGACTATAACGATTATAATAGTCTTTATGTAGGTCAGTCCAAACAATATCTTCATAAAAGTATACACACACACACAAATACAGCATAAAAACTGTAAACCAAAACACGACAGCACTCGCCAATCACGCCATAGAACAAGACCACGATAAACAATGTTATTATTTTTTATAACACGACTGCTGCAAATTATAGATTATATTTAATTACATGTACACATTTTTCAAATAATAAAAAAGCCCAAGATAAACATAAAAAAAGAGATTATGTATATACAGCAATTCGTTCCCAGTTCCCGTGTTTAATACTGCTGCAAATTATAGATTATATTTAATTACATGTACACATTTTTCAAATAATAAAAAGGCCCAAAATAAACATAAAAAAGAGATTGTGTATATACAGCAATTCGTTCCAAGTTCCCGTGTTTAATATAATCGTCCACAAATTTATTTATTGATTTTTTGCACAACATAAGTAAGGAAACCTGGCTGGATGTTTATACAGCAAAAACATTAGAAGAAGGCTATCAATTATTTATGAGTAGTTTATTATATTATGTTGATATCAGTTTTCCGTATACGTATATTAAATCAAATAAAAGAAGAAAAGGTTGGGTAACAGGAGGTTTACAAGTTTCATCTCAGAAACTGAAATTGCTTTACACAAAAATTAGTACTTCGAAAAATGTGGAGGATATATATTATTATAAAAGGTATAAAAAAATTTATCGCCAAACAATAAAAGCAGCAAAACGCTTACACAATGATAAAATTTACTCTAGTACCAGTAATAAGTCAAAAGCTGTTTGGTCAATTATAAATAATGATTTGGGGAAAACTAAAATTAATCAGATTTTTGAGATGAAAGTTGATAACAACTTGATAACTGACACTGAAATAATATCTAACCAGTTTAACAATTATTTTGTAGAGACTCCGGGAAAATTACATTCAGAACTTGCAAGTAAAAGCGATCAGCATAAGTTTAGTATAAATAAAGTGTAAAAAAAAGCACTTCGTAACATTGAAGGTGTGTCAGCATACACTTCATGTAGAAGTATTTTTAAAAAATTATGTATATTACCTCTAGCTTGCATTTACATATTAGAAACACTATGCTATGTAAAAAATAATATAAGGTCATTTTTAACAAACAATTATAACCATGAATATAATACTAGAGGTCAAAATAATCTTACATTGCCCAATCATTCTCTCTCGCTCTATGAGAAGACTCCACAATATTTAGGTATAAAATTATTTAACAAACTTCCTGAATCTATTAAAATAATAGAAAACCAAAAAACATTTAAAACTAAAGTACGGTGCATGCTTCTTCAACATAGTTTTTATAGTATTAGGGAATATCTGGAGTCTAACATATAAACATATAAATTTAAGTTAACTTCTGTACAAAAATATGGTGAATATGTTTATATAATTATTATAATTAAAAACTCTTAGTTAACTGTTAATAACATTATCACTTAATTGTCTTCTTAATTTTTAACCAACTTGTAAATGTGTTGTATTGTTTCATATTAACTTAATTCTATTATTTTATTTTACAATTTTTATTCAACTGTTTTTTTTTTTAAACTTGTACTGTTTGACGAGTCTGATGCCATTGTATTTGTGGTCTTATAGACAATAAAGATTATTATTATTATTACTATTATTATTATTAAATTACAGTTTGTTTAACATGTTTAATCTATGCCTCTCCTGCCATCAAATCACCGCGTTGTAAATTCTATAATTTTATTTAATTATTTTACTGCCATTTTAATATCTAACGTTCAGCATTCGTAGATATTAAACTTTTTATAGCAGTGCAAATAAAGTCAAATAAACTGTTTCAAGAAAGTTAAGGATATTATGAGAAAACAGAAACAGAATTTGTCTGCTGAAATAATGTTTTTTCGTCATAGTCATCAAGAATCATCTAGAATCTCAACAAAAGAGAGACAACATGAATTGCAAATAGTTAATTGACTCAATGTAAAAGTAACAACTAACATCTATACCAAGTGTGTGGTTAGATTGTCCAAAATGTAATACAACATATAAATAGGTAGATTGTTTAATATATGATGCAGAGAACAAATTCATATACTCAACAACACCTCTTTTATAAACATTGAACAGAATTAATTCATACTATAATATGAACAACCATCTACCAAAAATATTACATATTTGTAAAAAAACAAAATGACAGCTTACTAGAAAGAAGGTTTAGAAATATACAAATTAAATAAAAATAGCCTCCATACTTTTAAGACAATACATCAGCAGAGTATGATCACGTATAAAGTAACACCCCTCCTAGTTTTGTTATTTTTAGCCGTATACAAAAAATTGAGAATCTGACGCAGGAAAATTTCTATTTATTATATTAAATTGACACCCTGTACATTATTACATATTCCAAAAGTACTTATCAAGAGCTTTTCAAAAATACCGGTTTTCATTATCATGGCTCTCCATTTCTAACATTTCCCGAGATAATAATTATTAAAATTTGAGAAACGTAAAATATTGTAAAAACAACCAATTTATGTAAAAGCAATTGATCCAAAATCAAATCATTTCTGGTGATTTATTAAAATTAGGCATAAATCCAATTAAGCACTGATCTGCTTCCAAACAACAGTTAATGATGTGAGTAAGAAATTTACAAATAATTGTGGAATAGAAGTTTAACATTCTAGCATTAACCCTGTCGCGGCCTCAGGCATCTGAATTTAGGTTGGGATTGATTGTGTTAACTACTACAGTAATTTGTACTTAACAGACATAGAATTGTCATGTTCTCATTGGTTAAAAATTTCCTTGTAGACTTAATTGTTTCATTGAGTAAACACATAAATGAAAAGTGTTATTAGAAACAATCAAGAGGAGAAATTTCGTTTACTTATTTTTGACATTAACATTTATAAAAGTTTTAAATTCACTTCAGATGGAAACTTCAAGGAAACAACTTCTAGTAAGTTAAGGTTTTACTTTTTTCACAAATATGTAATATATTTTGTAGATGGTTATTAATTATGGTACGGCACGATTCTGTGAAATATTTATAAAAGTTTTAGTGTTGTTTTTTGTGTGTGTGAATGTGTTTTTTTCATTTCTTCTGTTAAACGATATACTTTCTGACCTATATATATATGCTGCCTTGGATTCTAGACAATCTAACCGATTTACTGCACACTTTTGCAAATATCAATTTCTTTCTTTTGCATTGAACAAAACTAATCAACTTATTCCAATGTATGCTTTGCCCCTTTTCCAGTCTTTATACATTTGGTTTATTCTCCAGAATAAAACGTGAATAATATTTGAATACGTTTGATTTCTTGTTATCACATACCATATTCTAAATCAATACCTACTGTATCACAATAAGCTAGCGCTATAACGAAAGTAATTGGATAATAATATTGGGTTTATTCCAAATTACCTAAGATCGTGTGAGCCTATCTGCTTTCGATATCAGTGATAAAATATGTTATATCCTAAAATTTATTTATTGTTACGTCCAATGAATACATAATTATAGCGTTGGGATCATTAAATCCAAAACGATGTTGACCAGGATATAAAAAATTCTAAATTTAAAAACAATTACATATTATATAAATAGACAATTACTGAACTCCCTTGTTATAGGATAAATAACATAAAACAACTTCAGTTAACCAGCACAAAATAGTTATATGTGCTAAATAAAATCATCGGGATAAACTAATTGAAAATAGGCAGGTTACTTGAAGTTGACCAATGACAATTTAATGAACAGATTAGAAATTCTGTACCTGACTGGCCTCTCAAAATAGACTATAACTTTTTACTTTTTTTTACTTATTTAAGTGTAAAATCTACAGATGGTTTATAAAATTTTTCAGCAAAATGGAGTTTTAGTTACTATAAAATTGCATTAAAAATGGTCATCTATCAATTACAAAACACTGTTCGATTAAAATCTTTCCTTGTCTTTCAATGGAATCAATCTCAACCGTGTATCAAGTAATTCTCCAGAGCGAATAGATCCAGATTGGATACCATTTTTTTTAAACATGGGAACCTCTCCTAAATAGTATTGTAGTAATAAATTATGCACCGTAGGTAACACAACCCCTTTTATCCCTAAAGGTACCTCAAGGTACTTTGTGTAGGAGGGACTACACATTCACAGACAACGTAAATTCTCGAGTAGCTAGGGTTAATTTTTCCTTTAAGAAAAATTCCAGCTTCATAACCGGGAATCGAACATGGGAGTCCAGGGTGAAAAGTATCCTTGACTACCATGCCAACATAAAAAACAATTTTTTAGACATTTGAGCACTTGCTGTACTCTGATTCCTATTACTCGAAAATTACTAGGATAATAGAAAAACAACCATTTTTTTCTTCAGAATCTATCGAGGAATACAAAATTTACATTAAATCTCCATAAAATTCATTTGCGTACAAGTTAATAATCAAAAGGGATTTAGCCCCAAAGTTCTAAAATGAACCTCAATATTTTTAACACGTTTTGAAGTACTCTTATAAGGAAAAATGATTCTCAAATTTCATAAAAATTGGTAGTCATTTAGGAATGATACGAAAGAAGATTAAAAAAAAATTAAAACATTGACACTATGTTCGCTATTTCGGCTACGAAGAATTTGTGATATTCAGAGAAACCATTTTCCGTAAAACGTACAGATTTCCATTTTTAAAATTAAATAATTATAAAACGCTGTTTTTTTCTTGTCTAATTTTCACTTTTATTTTTATTTTAAACTTTACCACTAGTTCCATCCTATTCCAAATTAAAGAAACAAAAATAAGCACTTGCATTACATGTAGACCTACCTATTATCAACAACAATTAAAACTGTACAAACCCCCAAAGTGTAAAACAAGAAATATCGCAAAATATAAACTGTAAACAAAAACAAATAGCTCCTCACATACAGCTACAATAAAACAAATTCAAAGAAATATTGTGGAAAATAAACTAACTATCACAAAAGCAGACAAAAGCAATACCACTGTAGTACTTCCAGAAATAGAATACAACAATAAAATTCAACAATTCTTAGAAGAACAAAATTTGGAAAATTCAAGACAAAACCCCACAAAAAAGTTTGCAAAAGAAACGAAAATCTTCATACAAAGTTCAAATACTTGTGCCACACAGAAATTAAAAAACGGAGACTTACACCTATGAATTCCGAGGCTTCAAAATTATATGGTTTGGTAAAATTACAAAAAGAAAACAACCCCGTCAGACCCGTAGTATCTTATTTAAACGCACCGACACGTAAGTTATCTAAACTACTTAATAACGAATTTAAATCTGTCACAAATTTAAACCGGAAAACGGTAATTAATTCTCTAGACTTAACCAAAAAATTAAACCTACTAAATATTAACCATAACTCCATAAAACTGATATCTTTTGAAGTGCCGAATATGTTCCCTAATATCCCCACTATCTAATATTTACTCTTAATTTCAAATTTACTAAATAAATGCAAAATTATTCCAAATCTACAAACCGAAATTCTGCTAGCATTCGACTTATGTTTAAAACAAAATTACTTCCAATTTAACGATGACATTTTCATACAATAAATCAGCCTTCCTATGGGTTCCCCACTTAATCCCCTATTATCCGACATATTCATGGATAATCTCCAAAGTTGTATATTAAATTCTACCATAGCAAAAAAAACATATATTCTGGTATAGATATGTGGACGATATCCTAATAGGTTTTAAAGAAACAGACGGTCAGTTAAAACAACACCAAAATTGTATCAATAACATACATAATAATATAAACTTTACAACAGAAATAGAAGACGAAAATAAATCAATAAACTTTCTTGATTTAATTATAAAAAAGACAAACCACATCCTTTTCCTACATTTACCGCAAACCAGAAATTAGCCGCATATAAATCAATGATACATCGAGCTTTAAACATTCCTTTATCCGAAATAGATTTAAAAAAATAACTGGAGACAATACGACTTATAGCATATACTCTCAAAATACAATAAATAAATTAATGTCCAAAAAACAAAATAACATTCTCATAAAAGAAATATACCCCATTAATATTGTAAAAAAAGACAAACATATATCTTAAAACCATATGCAGGACACTTCTCTAATTCAATCAGTAGTACCTTTGCAAAATTTAATATTAAAACATCATTCAGTTCGAACAAAAATGAAGGCAGACTTTTATACAACGCAAAAAGAATAAACCGAAATTTACAAAAAGTGTAGGGTATGTCAGTTAGATTGTCCAGATTGCAATGCAGCATATATAGGTCAAAGAGGTAGATCATTTGATATAAGATATAGAGAGCATATTCACACACAAAAAAACAACACTCAAACTTTTATAAACATTTAGTAGAATCAGGCCATACTATAACTAATAATAATATGCCAAAAATATTACATGTTTGTGAAAAATGTAAAAAATTTAACTTATTAGAAGCTATGGAAATAAATAAGTTAAACAAAAATAAAAATTATAACATGTTAAACGATCAGATAGATATAAATAATTCCCCATTATTAAATTTAGTTCAGTAAACTTATTGCTGTTAAGATAAAAATTCAATCCAAAATATAAATTTTACTACTTCACCCTCTACGCTTTTAAGACAACATCTGTGCACTGAAAAACCAACCATAAACTTATTTGCTGTTCATTTTATACCTAAAGAATAACTCTGTATTTTTAGTTACTTGAAAATGTCCGAATAGGATGAAACTAGTTGTAAAGTTTAAAATAAAAATAAAAGTGAAAATTAAACAAGAGAAAGACAGTATTTTGTAATTATTTAATTTCGAAAATGGATTTTCACAAAGAAACGTCATTTTCAATCAACTTTTCAATTTTTAACCCGATTTGACATCTAAATCTATGGCATGTGGGCAACTATTTAGACTAAATTAAAAAAAAAATTTTACTTATACATGAAATTTCTATATCGGCATCACGTTTTCAGATTCTGTAATTCTCTTTTTCATCCACTGATTGATTACATGTTTTAAATAAACATGCATTTGCCTACGATTAATAAAAAACGGAAACATATAATTTAAAATTTCTCCGATATTTCACCAAGAAATGATTTGCTTAATAGATTTATTTAAAACTTGATTTGCTAAGCAATAACGTGATAGATACCAACAACGAAATAATAGAAATCTTACAGCAAAATTGCAAATAAATACGCAGAGAGTATAGCTATAAATTTACGAGCGGCGAAACAAATCACCAGGGAATTTATGATAACATGAAACTGTCTACAAGTCTTACGAAATATGTTGATGTAATTTGTGATTACAGTGTAAATTGATGCACAATAAAAATCATGTAAAAAAAAGATATAAAACTTGAATGCACTGGTTTTTTATTTTTTACGGTTTCCATTAAATCCCTCAACATAATATAAGAATAAAGACACAATTGAAAATATATGTATTTAACGACGTTGTAGTTAATAGTTGCAACAAGACCGAATTATCTAGCGGCAAAAGTCGAGCCTTTTCCTTTTATGAGCCTCTGTTAAAAGTTGTAGGGGTAAAATTTTATATGGTCTGTAGCTGTTATTTTTTAACGAACGTTGGATTTTGGAATAAATTTTACCTAATTGATTGACTGCATTATTTATACTACATTCAGAATTTTCTAAAAAATAATACAATGATTCAAAAAAATCTATTCGCGAATAAATATGGATGGGCTTACCTTAGAAATGAAGCAGTATATCTACCTGTTCTTCCTGGTTTGCTTGAACTACACGCTTTTTTCTAATAAAACTGGAGGTATTGTTCACTTTTCGGTAAATGTTTTTGAACGTATTCTTTTTATGGTGTTGGATGATTTGGATACAACACTCTATATGCTCTTTTTGCTGCACGTTTATTTTTGTTATTTTGTATATAACAAGTAAATATTTGGACTTTTTCTTCCTCACTATAAACCATTTTGATTATTTCATTAAAGAAATGTCACTTATCAAACATAATAGTTGTCATTTTCATAGCTCACTTTAATAATGTTATCTTTTCCATATTTACAGTAAGTAGTTTAATTAAGATATTCGACGTTTAATAACTCAAAAAGGGTATATGGTAGGGGCAATATATGGTATATTTTTGATATCAGGAATAAAGGATTATTTCAAAAACTTAATAATAGACAGGGTATCCCATTTAAAAAAATATATTATTTATTGTATCCCCTGAAATCTGCACGCTACTGTACTTTTGACAGCATTTTAACAAAATTCAGTCATACCCACACAACTCTTATTTAAAACTTTTTTTCTATAGGCAATAATAACGATAATAGGTGGTGGGTAATTTATAATGAATAACCCTGTACATAATTTAGAAGTCATAGTGTATAATATAATGTTACGCCACTGGAATGTGTAGACTAAATAGACGAGACTGGAATTGTACGAGAACGGCCGGGAATGTTCTGGAATGTTCTAGACTGCGTGAATGGATGTATAAATAAGACGCACGGTGGGCCGAGACTCAGTCTTAATTTGAAAGTGAACGAATAAAGACGAAATAAGATAGACTTGTATAAGTGTATAATTGTGATTATAATTAAGACAGTCATTAATCTATTTTTGTTAATTATTAATTAATTAATAAAGTAGTGTGTAACTGTTACCTGAACTTTCAATCAACGAATCTACGAGTATAGATGTTTGTGGGGATAGCAAAAACGTAACAATTATATGTATGTATACATGCAATGTTTAATGTTACTTTTTTTCTCTACACTCCACAGACCTATGTTCTGCAATTTGTAAATTTTAATCCATAAAACGAACGAGTAAGAAATAATGGAAATTTGTATCACCGACCACAAAATACAAAATTAATTTTCAGACAAGCAAGACATATTTTAACTCACAGTCGCCACGAACTATAACTAATGGCACAAATATCTCATATTTTTCTACTTAGTTCCTTTGCAATGTAAAACAATATTCCATTCAGACTACATCCTTTTATTACATTTCCCTGAGCATCGCGATTCCGCACTAAAAAACAGTATTTCCTTTCTAACTTGATATAAGGTTCACCGAAAACAAAACTTCTCTTTGCAAAGTATACCATTTCACAACAAAAAAAGGTATCTCAACATTTCCACTCAGGCTAATATTGTCATAAATGTACAAATAATAAATTTCTGTTTCATAGCAAAATTGACAATTATGTTGTTATGATTCATCATAGAAATCATGAATAAAGGTATAGATGAAATAAACAACCCACTCATTTTATTTTAAATTTAAAAAAAAATTGTAAAAATGCATATATAAGAAACACCACATGTTGGGTGGATAACTAGGTACTGAAACATTAAAAATTGCTGCAAGTTTTGGTGCTTAAATTTAAAAACTTTAAAGAAATTTTAAACCTGAAAGCTAGCAGATTTATTTAAAAATGGAAGAGTAAATTAGTAGAGCAGAAGAAAACGAAAGAAAAATAGTTCAGCGTTAATTGAAGAAAACAAAAATAATTCAACGTTCATCAAAAGTAAAAGCAAAAAGATGAATCAACGTAGGAGAAAATTTGTTATGAACTTATGGTATTTTTTCACGTGTTCTACATGTCTCTAACCGGAACACCCTGTATTGATTGCTCTATATATTTTAATTTTCCTATAAAACATCAATATTACCAATAATGTACACTATAACTTCAGTAGTCAAATAACTTAAAATGAAAATATGCCTTTACAGGGTTGTGCTTAATTAAATCAAAGCTAAGATCTTGTAAATTATCGTCATGTATTCAATTTCTAAAGAACAGTGGAATCAAAAATTGTGTCCATTTCCAAAAATTATCATATTTTAGAATCAACTGGCTATTGTTTTTTGAAATTTTAATAAATTCGCTTAGCTTCATTTGGTAAAGGAGTCTCTATCAATTTAATACCAAGAATTCTAAGGATTTTTTGCCCACTCTGTAAATGGCATATTATTTTTTATGGTATATGTCACAAGTTGAGTTATTTTCTAAAATAAAATCCATTTTCTACCTATTTCAAATTTTCAAACGTGTCCCTAGGTAAGTTATAGATTGCATAATTTGTTAAGGGGTTATAAATAAAAATAAGTAATTATAGAGTGGAATGAAAAATAATATTAACTGAAAATTTTTGTTAATTATTATTTACTAACTTTTACAAATCTTATCACAGATAAGTATAACATATATCCGTTTAAACAATTATTTTCCCGGCTATTTGTCAAAACGCTGAACCTTGGATTACAAAAAAAGATAATATGCACATTATGTTCAGTACAACTGACTCAATAATGTTATTTTTAATTTCAACTATTCTGTCTAGTAAAACCAAAAATAAATAAAACACAAGGTACTCACCAGTTGACGCTCACTTTAAAAAACTTTAAAATATCTAACGACACGTGTTTCTGCTTGCCATAGCGTCATCAGGGTAGCCAGCACATTTATAGAATCCAAAGTAAGGTAACTTGTAAACCTTAATGTAATAAACATGAATGGCTTCAGAGAACTGAATAATTGAAATCATATAGTGGAAATTTTTGGTTTTACTAGACAGAATAGTTGAAATTAACAAGGACATTATTGAGTCACTTGTACTGAACATAATGTGCATATTATCTTTTTTGTAATCCAAGTTTCAGCGTTTTGGCAAATAGCCGGGAAAATAATTGTTTAAAAGGATATATGTTATACTTATCTGTGATAAGATTTGTAAAAGTTAGTAAATAATAATTAACAAAAAATTTTCAGTTAATATTATTTTTCATTCCACTCTATATTTTAACTTTTATCAAGAAGAGGAACTTAATTTGTTTTTAAGTAATTATTATTATGACAAAATTGCAAATAACAAAATAAGAGTCAAGGAAATGTAATGATCTAACGGCACACTTAAAGTGTATTCTACCTCCCTCTATATACCAATAAAATTTCTCCTAACATTACAAAAGTATCCATACATCTTTATCAAAGTAGTTGCTTAATTGAACTACGGAACGGCTTTGAACCGCAATTTGACTGGAGAATTGATGACCACTTAAGGATTTTTACAAAAAAAATCTAGTTAGGGTGGAAAAACCTGATGTTTCACAATTTTCTCTTCGTTTAAGGCACAGGAAATGGCAGGCTGTATAAATTTGATTAAAAGGGTAAAATTTGCATATAAATATACCCTTAACTACTCTCAGTCATGTGTTAACGACCTATTAGAGCAAAGAGAATTGGGAAAATTCGTAAATATAATATATTCCCGAACGTTTTTTTTTTCATGCTGTTAAGAACAATGTTAAACTATTATATGCTGAAGTTGTTCCCATAGAACACATTGAATACTACACTAGAATTATCTTTCGCCAATCAAGTTGTCGGATATAAATCATGAACATTAATATTTGTGATCCTTTAAGAAGATAAATATGAGAAATATTTGATTTCACTCTTTCGAGGTGGCTTTGCATTCTGACTTAATTGCTGATTTTAAACTGTCAAAACAAACTTTGTTAACAATAACTGTCAAATACTTAAAGATCTCCCCAAGATCAAACATGTAATTTATTAAAAAAGAAAACATTTTTGAAAACTTATTTAAATACATAACAATAATTAACAAAAAAGCCAACTTCATTTAATTTAAAAAGTACAAAAAATATATTTACAGTTACTTAGAAATGATTTACAATATGCGCTCCGTTATTTTGTATACACATTGGCAACGTTTTAAGAAATTTGGCCGAACTTGTTGCAGGCAGTATAAATTATTATTCTATTAACTTCTTCAATGATCCTTCGTCATAATACATGAACATCTTCATTTTCCTCTTCATATATATATATATATATATATATATATATATATATATATATATATATATATATATATATATATATATTATTAAATATGATTTGAAGGAAACAACTACTCAGCGGGCAAATACCCCGACCTGCATTGAATTACACCTTCAAATCATGATAGATCGATAGCTAAATCCTATTTAATAATATTAGTTTAGTCCACCTGGGCTAGGGGTCGCCGCTCTCGGTACTTGCTGTGATGCAAGTCGCTATCCGCCAGAGAGACATCTAGGATGTCGGTCGGATAGTAGCATTCAGACCATATGAGAATTTTCATACCTCTCACCACTATTCACTTCACCTTAGTTAGTATATAACTAGCAGGTTGGCCACTATCATTTGTCTGTTCCATAACCTATGGCATACTGAAGAGAACAAATAAGTTCGAAATCGATCTATGTCTAGTTAGGAATTGACAAATGATATTGGCTATCGATCTATCATGATTTGAAGGTGTAATTCAATGCAGGTCGGGGTATTTGCCCGCTAAGTAGTTGTTTCCTTCAAATCATATATAATAACACATTAGTTTAGTCCACCTGGGCTAGGGGTAGCCGCTCTCGGTACTTGCTGTGATGCAAGTCGCTATCCGCCACAGAGACATCTAGGATGTCGGTCGGATAGTAGCATTCAGACCATATGAGAAATATATATATATATATATTTTTTTTATATATATATATATATATATATATATATATATATATATATATATATATATATATATATATATATATTATCACATTTAGCAATGTTATTAATTAATTTAAAAGTTTAATAAATATAGTAGCATGCATGCATTTAAAAATGAACAATTTCAGAAAACAATTTTAATTTAGTTGTTAACATATGTGTAGAATAATTAAGTATTCATTGTTCATATAAAAAGGTAGTTAGTTGTAAGGTATTTGCAAAGCCAAATTGGCCATAAAAATTAATGAAAAACAAATAAAAAAACAAGAAAAAGGTGTCAAGTCGAAGTCCTGGATCTCCACTGGCAGAGCAGACGAGAGACCTATTGTGTATTTCCTGCCATCGAAAAGGTGTCACCAATGTAGTCCCATATAAAAATTTCACTTCAATTAACTCCAGTAGTATTAAAAGTTGCATAATTTCAGGGGAAAGATTTCACCTATAAAAGAGACAATTGTTATAGTATAAACTTTTAAAAGGGGAAATTTATGAAAATCTAGTGTAGAGTCAATGTAATTGAACTTTATACAAAAGTTAAATAAGCAACAATCAATAAACAGGGGAAAATATTGTAAATTATCTTAAAACTTTCATAACGAAACATAAAAAGTGCATGGTCTGTAAAAGTGAATATAAACTGAAATAAAACTTACCAAACAGGGGTGCAGTAATGTGTTTAGATCAATGCCATAATAATTTTTCCAATATTGGGGTTGAAACATAAACATTTCTTGATTTTTGTATGTGTGACAGCATAGTTGAACTATATTTTCATAAAAAACTAAACAGGAAATCCATTGATGTGCAAAGATATGCCATGAGGACAAAGGAGAAACTCAGTGCTTCGTATGTGAGTGGGGGTAGTTCAAGACACAGTGAAAGTGTGGTAAAAGTGGTGAAACCAATTTCGACAGCCTACAAAATGTACAAACAAAAATATTAGTTTTTGAGTAAAGATATGTTAACCTAGATATAAAAAGATTTGTTATCAGTAGTTATTTAGTTCTAGTTATATAAAAAGGAGTTTGTTTAAAATGATAGGGCACTCGTTAAGAAAAAGTTTTAAAATGAGATGTGAAAGATAAAAATTTTTATACTGAACGTAACACATGCAAATTTACAGAAAATTCTGAGGAAAGTATCAAGAAAAGAATATTGTTTTAAAAAGGAATCAAAAAAGGTAGTATAAAAGTTTTTATTTTCAAAATTAAAAATATTTGACATAAAAAAATAATTTGTGACAACTAGTCAATTTTGAAATTTGGTGATTTTACTATATACAAAATTAAAGTAAGCAGAGAAAACAATGGATAGTGGGTTGTTATTGATAAAAAAGGAGGAGAGTTTTGGAAAATTGGAAAGGAATCGAAAAAAAATTAAAGAGAAGAGAGACGAATAAAATAAAGGTTAGGAGTAAAATATGGTAAATAGAAGCTTGTAAATTAAGATTCAAGCCAGAGAATTAAATAAAAGAAACAGTAAAAAAAGTTTGTAAGTACTTACCAGTTATAAAAAAATCCAGCTACACAAAACACAAAATTAAAGTAAATAACTATACAAGCATATCAGGAAATTGGAGCGGCCATATCCAAACATTAAACAGCTGAGAAGAAACGACAGGTCGGCCAACCGCAAGGATAAAAATATAAGGTAAAATCTCGAGATTTTAAAATTTGGTGGGCTAATTTAAGTTAAGATTTGTAAATACATTTGTTAAAATTTTTTAAAAAATATTTTATTAAAAACAAACTCCTAAATTGTTTTCTGAAAGTGTTTAGTTTTTTTTTTTTTTATGTGTACTGATTTTGTGAATTTAAATTTTGAAAATATACTAACTAGAAAGAACAAAATTGAACCTGCATCCTGAGAGAGAGTAAAAGAAAATAAAAGTAAGTAAAAACTTGTAAATTAAAATATGAGCTAGTCTGGGTACACAAGGGCATAAATATAAAATAAATACAAATTTAAAATAAAGGCGCCAAGTTTCATAGATTTTAATAAAACACAAAATTTTCAATTCTATAACTATTTAATAAAAACAATTCAAAATTTTTACAAAATATATAAATAAATAAAAATACAATAAACCTTATTATCACAATAATATATATATATATATATTATTGGAAAATGTGCCTGCTCTGTGTGTGTGCATATAGGATAAAAATAGCAAAGTCATGTATGCGACAGAAAAAGACTGTGTATCACTGTTGCCTATTTCTACGTTATTGTGTTTACAAAGTAACGAGGGTACCTTCTCCGTCTCATTGTATCCCTTCCACATGTGATCCGGTACACCTTCAGTCCTCAGTCATCACATCCCTTCTACATCAGATCCGTTCCCTTTCTACACTAAGTTTATTGTAGATAGAATAAACAACAGTGTTGCCAGATGCCTGGTAATAACCAAAATCTACAATTTGGAATTTTAACTGGTAGTTGTTAATGGAGCCTCTAAAAATTACTTAAAGAATTGCCACTGAGTTTTTTGATGCATCTTAAAAATAATTATGCATCAAATAACTAGAAATTCTCGAAATAAAAGGGATACGTAGTTATTTACACAAATAACAACTATACCTCACAACATTTTGAAATTTACTAACCAAAATATTACCAACAGTGTCATCGGCTACCTGATCTGATGAAGCGCATGACCTAAAGATGAATAATTTATTGGCAGTACTTGCCCCGCTACTAATTACGCATACCAATGGTCGTGCTTGCAACTTCGTGGTTTTTGGGGGCTTTAGGAGAATTTACCCCGAGTGGCTAATTCACTATCTCTGCCTTTGTTTTTCTTATTAGTTTTAGATAAAGAGAATATTTGCAAATCGCTAGAATTTTCCCAAACACCTCATATCTGTACAATAAACTGTGTATGGAAAGAACGAATATAATTGGGGATGTGTATATATATATATATATATATATATATATATATATATATATATATATATATATATATATATATATATATATATATATATATATATATATTGCTTTTTATTGATCCCCATAAAAAATAGTCTAGAGGATTAAGGTCTGGACTACGAGCCGGCCATAAAATTGGAGCATTATTGCCTATCCACACTGTATAATATTGATTTAAAAATAGGCATACCAAATTAGTACTATGAGGAGGTGCCCCACCTTGTTACCACACTACCTCAATCCTTCGTGCAAGTGGTATTTGGTTATCTAATAGATCCTCTATTTCATATCTTAAATAATTTAGGTAATTTTTACCATTCTACCTCCCCTCTACAAAAATAGATCCAAG
This sequence comes from Rhamnusium bicolor, assembly GCA_029963845.1. NCBI lineage: Eukaryota > Metazoa > Arthropoda > Insecta > Coleoptera > Cerambycidae > Rhamnusium > Rhamnusium bicolor. The sequence continues at coordinate 971,467 of JANEYF010002289.1, forward strand.
TATTCTATTATTTAACATCCCACACCAAAAGATGAGGCTCTTCCATCCTGTCTAATGGGGTATACTAAATGAGGATTATTATCTGTCGCCCAAGTAAGTTCATTTTTTCCATTTAAACGATGAAATGTTGAAAAAAATACTTTTATCACTAAAGAGAATTTTATCACAAAAATATCTATCAACATCAACGATGCGAAGCATTTCCTGACAAAAGTTGAGTCTGTTTTGCAGATGTTATACCCCCAAGATCTGCAAAACAGACTCAACTTTCGTCAGGAAATGCTTCGCATCGTTTCTGAAATTGCAAAAATGTAAACGGTATATTTTTTTAAAAACTTTATGAGTATTTGCCTTAGAAATTCCAAAATGTTCTTGGGCCATTTTTGTAGATCTATCATTTTATATAAAATATAATAGAATTGCCATTTCCACATCAGCAGTAAACACCGTTGTAACACGTTCCCTTCTTTTATCTGCTGAACCACCATGATTTGTTCTAAATTTACTATATAAATTCTTGAACGTGTTTTTTTGCAGGGATCCGAAGTCTGGAGAATCTTCTAGCAAATTTCCTACATGCTTCAGATTTATTTTTATTACACAAAAGACAAATTGTGACAATTGCACATGTTTTTTCTACAGAATACCCCATTTTGCACGTAATTTTTGACCAATATAAAAATAACATTTAGATTAACTTTGAGTCAATTGTTTTGAGAGTTAAAAATCAACAATTAAGTCAGAATGCGAAGCCACCTCGAAATAGGGAAATCAAATTATTTCTCATGTTTATTCTCGAATATCTCGGCAGATTTTGATCTAAATTGAAAAGAGTTATACGTTTTTTAAATCAACTCAAAGAATATTATAGACCCATAAAAAAATGTACAGGGCGTTCCATTAAAAAAAAGAACTTTTCTTTCACCTCCCTGTTGTGTATTGGCATTAGGTAATTTTGAACACTATTTTTAAAAAATACGGAAGATTTCAGATACAGCCACATTTTAAAATTTTAAATATCTTCGTAAATAAGGATATACAGGGGGGGGTCAAAATTAGAACTGACACCCTGTACATGTGTGCCCTAAAAGAGAAACTTTTTTTGTATGAACTTAAAAAAACTCGGGTTTTATATTATTCAAATATAAGCATGCATTGTTTAGAAGACTATTTAGCCAATAAGGTGCATATGTTAGTATTTTGCATAGTAAAGTAGGTATTAAAATCTAACTCTGATGCAAAACTCGGTATTTGTTTGTCTCGGTCAGATGCATAACTAAATATTTCTCTTAACCAATCATTGTAAAGTTTTGTGTACCACGTGGGCCAACACATGTTTGCTGCAAAAATAGTTGTCAGTGTTTACTGAATTTTGAATCAATACGGTTAGGGCTAACTGCGGGACAGGGGAACACGTGCTCAGTTGCCATAAATTATATAGACATCCGACTTTCCGCAGAGATCCTGGTTGCACGATTGGTTGCATATAATACAGGAATATAAATTAACGCATACATATCAATATTAATTTAATTATCAAAAAAGCTCTTTAAAAAAATTATTTTTTTGTATAACTGCCGTTTCTAAAATGGCAAAAATGGTCATTAATGACATTTGCAGCTATTTCAACATGACGTATTATGCTTAATTTGAAAATGAAAAATGTGAGGTCCCGTAGAACCCTTTCCAGCAGGCCATTTATACTTGTTAACGAACTCATCATTTTCCTTAACTTATAGAACATGTGTATTAAATCTAAGAACTTTAACCAAAAAAGTGTGGCTGGTGTCACGTTGCACATTGACAAACAGACACAGAGAGATTTTTTGTTAAGATTATGTCTTTATCATAATTTTTAGAGATTCGCCTAGATTTGCGATAAAAAAATCATATAGTTGATTGATTCGACCTTTACTTGATGAAAATCCATTTTAAAAATAAACACAAAATAAACTTATGTTTGATTCTCACAACTTAAGTAACTCATGACAATTGTTTCGCCACACAGTGACTTCATCAGATGGTGAGTACAAAACTAAATTCTTTATTATAAAGTGAGGGTATATATAAGTATCAACTAACTAATCTAGGGTAATAAAATGGAACAGTAATAAAATAAGGTACAAAATAATTTAGAAAATATTTAACAGTGGTGAACAGTTTAAATCTAGCTGGTCATTTAAAATAATATTACTATTTTTTAATTTATTCTAATGTCTCTAATAGTGACAATTTTAAGCCTTTATTTTTCTGTGTGTAAAATATCAAAATTATTATTAAAATAATGATTGTCCTCTAGCAAATAGTTGACATATCAATCATTCTTTTAACAAAAATTTTGATATTTTACACACAGAAAATAAAGGATTAAAATTGTCACTATTAGAGACATTAGAATAAATTAAAAAATAGTAATATTATTTTAAATGACCAGCTAGATTTAAACTGTTCACCACTGTTAAATATTTTCTAAATTATTTTGTACCTTATTTTATTACTGTTCCATTTTATTACCCTAGATTAGTTAGTTGATACTTATATATACCCTCATTTTGTAATAAAGAATTTAGTCTTGTATTCACCTTCAGATGAAGCCACTGTGTGGTGAAACAATTGTCAATAGTTAATTACTTTGTGAAAATCAAACATAAGTTTATTTTGTGTTTATTTTAAAAAAAATCGTACATAAAGTTTATTGTTATCAAGTAATTGAGTTATATCAGGCGTAAAAAATTTCAAATTCTTGAGTGTTACTGATGGAGCGTGTCGGTCAATATTGACTGTAATCAAAACTGCTTTAATTGAAAAAATACTGTTACATTAATTTGGGTTTCTAACCTAAAACATAATGGAAATTCTCGTTTAAACTTCACCACAAGTGTTGACAAGAGTTTATTTCAATTAGTTCGAACAATAAAGCACGTACCGCGAATATACACCGTAAATCTGTAAATAGCGTTCGATTCAATATATACCCTCAATTTCTCTAATTCTAAATAACAGAATGGAATGTGTAGAATTCTCAATTAAGTGGAATCACTATCAGATGGTTTTTAATCTGATTTTGATGTTGGATTGGTTCACATTTTACTTTGGCACATATTAAACAAGGGTCAAATGTTGATTGTGAGTAAACTGAAATAATCTTTACAGAGATATTTATAAAGTAAGTTTTTATAAAAATTACGTTTCTCTTTATTATGGAAGCATTATTCTGGTATTACTTATGACAACCATGAAACATGAATCGATCAAAATAAGATAATATCCATTTTATTAAGTGTACAGGGTGAGGCAAATTAAATTAAATTTTTATTTTAAATCAATTAAAAAAAATTAAACTAAACACCACAAGTAATACAACCCCCTGCATCCCTGAGGATACCTCAAGGTACTTTGTGCGGGAGAGGGCTACATATTTAGAAACAATGCACACACCCAATAACCAAGTGTGCTAGGATTAATTTCTGGTTGAGAAAAAATCCTATCTCCTCGATTCGGAATCCAACCCGGGACTCCAGGGTGAGAGGCAAGTATCTTTACCGCTCCACTACGAAGCCACATCGAAGGGATTATAGGATATCTCGGAAACTAATAGTAAGCTAAAAAGTGAGAGTACATTGTCGAGCTCATTTTTCAAGACAAGATCAATGGCTTAAACAGAAAATTAATTTTTACGCCCCATTACAAATTCTAAATTCTACAAAGTACACACCCATCAAGGACCTGCATGAACTTTGTACCGACACTTCTTTTCTTTTTGCTGCTTTCTTCCTCATTTTTTTTCCAAATTAATCATCTCCAATCAAAATCTTTAAAAAAGATTCAAAAACATTTTTATCAAGAATATTTCGATATTAAAATTAGAAATTAAACGATATAGTCGTTCTATCTTGCAATTTATTTGACGGGTTCTTTATTAAAGATTTTCCTTGTTAACTTTAGCTCATTATGAAAAACTAAGCGCGCCGCATATGTTATAATTAATTTGAGTGCAAAAAGTATTAGTTAATTATTTTAATTTTAAGTCTTGAAAATGTTAGTTATCTGGTTAATGCGTTACCTGAAGAACATGAGTTAGCATAAGTAAATGATTTTACCACTTTTTCCAATCTCATCCCCATCCAATCGTTCAGCTAGCACGATGATTAACACACGTATTCGTTTGGCTGACTCCGAACATGAGGACCCGGGGGGGGAGTTATTGTCTTTTTTTAATTTAATAATAAAATTGTTTTGAATTGAATTGCCAATACAAATTCATAAAGTTTTCGTTTTCATTTTATCTGCTTTATTGATTTATAAAGTTTTCCAGAATAAATTTTCCTGTATAATGTACAAGATACTTATAGACTTACAATGTTTTGCCAAATTGATGCCTATGTGAAAAAATACATAGCATTTTAAAGGTGTCATAAAAGAATGTAAATTTAAATTAATACTAATCAGTGGCTAAAAATTTACTTATCTCAAATTTTTATTTATGTTTAAAAGGGTGAATAAAGGCATTCAGATAAAGACTTATTAATGACAGGGTCAAACCAAAAGGATTTATATTTAATTGATTTCATGTTGCTTTCTAAACAATACAACAGTTTTTAATTAATTTTGATAGTAATTAAAACTTTCAATCTGAGTCAAATTTAATTATAAATTTGTGATATACAATAGGCAATACATGGAGTCCATATAGTATACCAACAATTTTTGTCATTAACATAAATCTATAATTTTTAATGTTTAAAATTTAGCTAACAAAAGCGATAGTCGCTTAGTATCCACCCACGATGCTTCCTAAAGAGTAAAGGATTTATGTAAATAAAATTCAGCTTCAACAGAAAAAAATATGTATTTCACAAACCTTTCATTCGAATCGCATAGTTCCCTCATACTCTCGCGAAATTCAAAATCATCTTACACTAGTTCCTGAACAAAACACACGTTATAGGTGTGCCATTTCTTTTCCTTCAGAACTCTGTGGTCTGGTGTACCGTATTTTCCAATTCAGTTTGTCTTATGGAACTATGTAATTTCTCTTGAACGATGTTCAATTTAACATCGTCTTCTAATTTTTATCTACCACTTCTTGACAAATTATGACTGCCCTCCCTACTTTTTTTTATTTTGTTTACTGTAAAATGAGCAATTGATCTCTATTCAGATTTGCAATGCAACCATTGCAATGAAATATGAGTATTTGGGGATGTGTTCACATTGTACAATATGCTTACAATAATCGACATAATCTCAAAATTGGATCGGTACATTTATTAAAACAGCGAGCATGAAATGCTTTCCTGCAATAGACGATAACTACCGTTTAAATTTAAAAAAAATCCAACATATTGTTACTAGTACTTATGCATTTCTAAAAAAAAAAATAAGAAAATTATTACTAGGCATTTCATAGGCATTATTTCAAACCTAATATGATAATAATAATAAATACTTATAATTTCTTATACTTTGTATGGTCATTCTTATCAGAATGCGCTAGTATAAAAGTTTTAGGTATATAATAAACATTTTTCTTTCCTTGACCGTTAATATCAAATAATATCTGATAGTTTTTTTTGTGGGGATTTCGGTCAGGTATAACTAATTTTATTACTTTTTTCTAACGTTTCGGTTTATTACACCATCATCAGAGAACTACAATTAATACAATATTTTAAAATAATAGTTATATTTTACATTACAATTTACTTACACTATTAAATATTAGGTATTTGTTTTAAAAAAATTTTCGGCATGTTATTAGATTGTCTGATTTAACGTAACTGAGATATTTTAACATGGTTTGTAGGCTCTTAACGTTTTGTTTATGTTACAGAGATAACGTTGGAAATGTATACACATGATTTACTGTAGGTGTTTTGCTTAATAGTGAGTATATAATAAGATATTTTATTTCAAAACTTATTATTTTGTATCGGTAAGATGTAAAAATTTACAATTAACCCCCATTTTTTTTAAAAATCAAACCTAAAACTTACATGTTTAATAACGAAAAACTGAAATCAAAATATCTTAATATACTCTCAGTTTTCTATTTTCAATGCTTAAATCTCTGTATCAGTGACGCATACTCACAGAAAAAACTAACCGAAAGAGAAATAGACAAAAACGAATTAAAATTAAATACCTTTTACGACAACGCTTATCTACACGAATTTTACAAAAAACTAAACGAAAAGACAGAAACCATATTTACAAACACAAAAACCAAACACATTAAAAAAAATCAACAGCTTAATGAACACAAGAATCAAATTAGAACCACTTGTAATTAACCAAAACTGGCTTAAAAATTTAACACAAATAACAATACCTAATAATGTAAAATACATATTAAGTCTGGGACCAAAATTCTCTCTGCCTTGTAATACTTTTCCTATTGATAAAATAATTGCAAGTGTAGAACAAGGTTTAATAAATATTAACAACGAAAATAAAATCGAAATTAGAAACAAAATCTGTAATATACTAACAAACTATAAAAATAAACTAAAAAATGCAAATAATAGATCCGAAAACCAATTAAGTCATTACATTAAAGAAACAAAAAAAATTTTTAACACAAAATTTAAATATTTTTATACTAACAGCCGACAAATGTAATAAAACAGTAATAATGTATAAAATAGAGTATGAGAGAAAAATTAATAATATGCTTAATGACGAAACAACATACAGAAAAGAAAATCACATCCCAACAAAAAAAAAATCAAAATAAGCTTAATGATCTCATTAAGTCGTGGCGCAGAAAAAACCTAATTAGTGAACAACAACAAAAAATAAACTTATTTGTCACAATGGCCATGCTCCCTTTATATACGGGCTACCAAAACTGCATGAAGAAAATATTCCATTAAGACCAATAGTAAGCAATATAAATAGTTCCACATATAATCTTTCACAGTTTTTATCTACGATACTAAGTAACGTTTTAGGAAAAACTGAATCCTTTGTTAAAGACTCATGGCAATTTTGTGAATTTATAAAAAAACAGACAGTTCCTAGAGATCATATCATTATTTCACTTAATGTTACCTCACTATATACTAATATTCCAACAGATTTAGCAATAGAATGTAAAAAAATATATGGTCCGAAATTAGTAAATATTCACCCATTACCCAAGACGAATTTATCAAAGCAATTACCTTATGTCTAAACTCTACATATTTCACGTACAACAATCAATTCTTCTCACAAATTTTCGGAACCGCCATGGGGTCACCTATATCGGCCACTATAGCAAATTTAGTAATAGAAAAATTAGAAAATAAAGTATTAAAATCACGAAACTATAAACCAAAATTCTACAAGAGATATGTAGATCACTGCATTATGTGCTTACCAACAGACAAAATAGAATATACGGTTAATATTTTCAATAATTATCACTCAAGGTTATAATTCACTAAGGAAATAGAACAAAACAATAGCATAAACTTCTTAGATTTAACAGTTAAATATAATAAGGACAGTATTATCGAAACCAACTGGTACACAAAAGAAGTGTGGTCGCAAAGATACTTAAACTTTAAATCCCATACACGAAACAACTGCAAAGAAAGCGTCATCAACAGCCTAACAGATCGTGCCATCCAACTGTCACATCCAAAATACAGACCAAATAATCTGAAAAAAAATGAAAAAAAGTTCTAGAAGCAAATTTCTACCCTAAATGCTTTTATGAACCAATAATAAAAAAAAGGAATACACAAAACCTATAATAAAACAACCCACACACCAAATAATAGTAATAATAAATATGTGTCCATACATACCAACAGCATCCGAAAAAATAGCAAACGTATTTAAACTACACAATATAAAAATAGCCCATAAACCATACAATACCACGAAAAAATTTTTCACAAAACTCAAACCTACACTACCAACCGAAAACGAAACTAACACAATATACAAGATAGACTGCAACGACTGTAATGGTACCTATATAGGCCAATCTAAACAATATATACATAAAAGAGTATACACGCACAAATATAGCATAAAAACTCAAAACCAAAACACGACAGCACTAGCCAAACACGCCATGGAACAAAACCACCGATTTAACTTTAACAACATACAAATATTAGAAAAAGAACCTAATTATAACCGAAGAAACATACATGAAATGCAGCAAATAAAAAGACATACCAACGCCATAAATAATCGCACTGATATAGAAAATTTAAGCGAAACCTATTTTAACTTAAGTAAATGATTGGGGTACATTACAACATGAAATCAATTTTTACATCTTACTGATACCAAATAATAATTTTTGAAATAAAATATCTTATTATGTACTCACTATTAAGCAAAACACCTACAGTAAATCATATGTATACATTTCCAACGTTATCTCTGTAACATAAAAAAAACTTTAAGAGCCTACAAACCATGTTAAAATATCTCAGTTGCGATAAAACAGACAATCTAATAACATGTGAACAATCTTTTTAAAACAAATACCTAACATTTAATAGTGTAAGTAAATTGTAATGTAAAATAAACATGTTTTTAAAATATTGTATTAATTGTAGTTCTCTGATGATGGTATAATAAACTGAAACGTTGGAAAAAAGTAATAAAATTAGTTATACCTGACCGAAATCCCCACAAAAAAAAACTATCAGATATTATTTGGTATATAATAAATTAAATTAATACTGCCAATACATTTTATCATAGAAACTATTAAAACAGCTTGTTAATCTAGGAGGAAGAATTGCATTGAATTAAATAACAGTGTTCTTAGTATTAAAAGCAAAAAAATATGTTGAGATTAATGAAATATTGACTCACCAAAAAGAAAATTTTTTTATACTCAAGAAATGATTTCCTCCAGTTACAATACAAAAATGAAAACCCCTAGTTCGATATATATCTACTTTCATTCTTCCTGAACTCCTCGGAGGGCTGGTTCGCGAACATATTATTTCTCAAATTATTTAAATTCAAAACATGAACATTGGTTATATATTTTTTTATACTAGCGCATTCAGAAAATACTAACGGTATAAAATGTAAAAAACTATAGCTATATAATATTATTAGCATGTTAGGTTGAAAAGAATGCTTTATATAATGCCCAATAATTATTTTATTATTATTTTTTTTTTACAAATGCATAAATACTAAGCGATAATATGTCGGATTTTCTTAAAATGTATGAAATGATTGGGCTTATTTAAGTTAATTTAAATATCATGAATGTGATTATGACTACCAAAGTTACAATAATTAATCTAGATATTGTATTTCAATTTAAAATGTCAAAATAAATATGATAAATGTTCATGTTTTGAATAATATAATTTAAATATTTTTATAAATAATGTAATCGCGAACCAGCCCCTGAGGAGTTCAGGAAGAACGAAAGTAGAAGTAGAAGCGGACTAGGGGTTTTCGTTTCTGTATTGTAACTGGAGGAAATCATTGCTTTGGTGTAAAAAAAATTAATCCTTTAGTGAGTCAATATTTTTTAATCTAAATATATTTTTTTGCTTCTTATACTAAGAACACTACTATTTAATTCAATGCAATTCCTGCTCCTAGATTGAGTAGTTGTTTTAATAGTTTCTATGATAAAATGTATTGGAAGTAATGTTTTTATTATATACCTAAAACTTTTATACTAGCCCATTCAGATATGAATGACAGCATAAAATATAAAAACTCTATGTATTTGTTATTGTTATTATGTCACTTTGTTTCATACGGTTGACACTGTTCATTTTATTAGTAATATCACAAATCATCAGCATGCGGTAACCTGATAAAAAAAGTATGGTACTTAAATATTAATATAATATCTTGTCCTATCGCACTGAAATCTTAAAGAATATAAAAGAAAACGGTAGCTATTTATTTTTGTTTTGGTTTGCAGTTAAATACAAATATATTTATGAGCCTGCCTGTTGTAGGTAGCAACATAAGTAGTAAACAGCTTCATCATTTGCACTTTTTGTTTTGCTTTCATTATTACTGCTGTTTTATCCCGTTCTGTAGTTAAATTATGATGAAAATACTCAAAACAAGGCATTTAATTTTACACCATTTAATCCCGAGTAATGAGCTACTAATTTGTCAAGAAACAAACTGGATCTTGTAAAGGAGCGATAAACAAAGCAAAAAACTGAAAACAAAAGAACGGCTCTGAGAAGGTAATTAAGTAATTAATGTAATTGCACATTTATTTCGCACTGGAGGGCTTTCTTCAAGGATGAAATAACATGATATTTTGTGTCTGTGCAGTGAACTGATATATACCAAAATTTACCCCAAATAAAGTGGATAATTTGTATGTGAAAAAAGTGAGGAATAATGATGATTTCATTGACTTGAAACTGCGTAAGGAGATAAATCCATGGCTTATCCTAGCAATCTTGGAATACGACAGGGCCGAACCGGAAAAAAACATATTCGGGTCAATTGCTTTTCATTTTCAATGTAACAGTTTTTTTCTGAAATATTTAAATCAGTTGTCTGTAACTTAGAGGAAATCCCATAAAATTTTTCCAAATTATTAATAGCAGGACCAGTCCTGCTATTAATAAGAATACTAAATATTTACTTTTTAATATATGATTATCGCATCCTGTGCATCAAAATGCCCTATATCACCCATCATCTATGACATATTAGGCTGAAGAAATGTAACATGGTGTGGGCATTGTCTCTGAGTCCTTTCAAATGAAATCGTCTAATCGGTAAAGCCAGCTTATTTTCACGTTCGACTTCAGACTGAGTCTCGGCCCACCGTGCATCCATTCACACGGTCCAGAGCATTCCAGACTATTCCCGGCCGTTCGCATATAATTCCAGTCTCATCTAACCAGTCTACACAGTCCAGTGGCGTAACAATGTAAATAAAATATTCTTATTTAACCAATTGTAAGTTTTGCTACCCTAAATATTTAAACAGTTAAATAGTAAATTTTTCTTATAAATAAATAGTGGCTAATATATTACTCTTCTACCATTTATAAATGGTCGAATATATTACTAATTGCAAAAAAATATATTTATATTGTATGTGGCACTTAGCTAAGTTCTTGAAGCGTAGGGGGTAGTTTCCACAATACGAATGGTTGTTATGACTCCAGAATACCACTTGGAGGGGTTGTACGGATGAAACAAAAATAATCTGGATGATAAAGATGTAAAACATTTGCCAGGTGAGTCTTCCACAGGGTGCAAGGCAAATTTCCTTGAATGGGGTTGCTAATGGTGCAGCTTACCAAAAATCGACGAGTGATACTCACTCTCACCGTACCATACAGGATAACTAAAGTTAACAGAAACGGTAACCGTTTAATGAATTAAAATTAGAACATAGGGAAAAAGAAAAGAAAAAAAAACATCTGAAATAAAGAAAGGATCCATTACATAACTAAAAGGCAAACAAAATAATAGTTACTCACTTCTACGCCTAGTAGAAGGCTCCCTTTGAATTTTCATAAACTTGTCTGAGGGTCACTTCTCGTGCTTTTTCTGAGCTGATGCCGAATTCGTACTAAACGACAATTGCAGGAACCACCATATACACAAAAATCTTCCAAATAGAAAATATTCCTAACAATTTTTCGTAACTTTTGTAATATCACTACAATTTCATTGGATATTTCACACGATTATTACAAAAATCCCTCAGCTCGATAATTTAACGGTCTGAATAACTCAACGCTTCAAATGAAAATCCAGGACTCGAGAACAACGCGTAAAGATATCACTAAGGACATAAAAACATAAACGACCTACAAAAAAGAAGAAACATTCTAAAAAACTCTAATAACAATCTTAGTACGATATGAGGGATTCTAGTACAATTAAATTATCTTATATAAATACTATACTTAGAAAATAATTAGTAATTTACGTAGGTACTACTTTTCGATTGAGGAATGTTGAGCCCTCTTAAAATATGTATAGTAACCAGTGCCGGGTAAAGCTAATTTTAAATTATTAATTAGTAAAATTACTAAAACTATAAAATTGGATAAATCAGCAATAAATAATAAATCTAAAATGATACAAATAAATAAACATGAAGAATAATATAATTGATAAGCTTTATAAAAATAATTTTCTCAATTAATTATTAACGAATTTTTATTTAAATTGAAATTAACCCATAACAACTTCAATGTCATTTCCGATTATTTCTGGAAGTGCGATATGATGTCTGACACATGTAAAAGCTGAAAATGTTATGATTTAAAACCCCGAAAACCATTTTTATCGAATAAAAATGTATGTGTTTTTTGAGACATTCTGTACATAGTAGCCTAAAATTTCCGATAATTACCTAACAGAAACGTACACCATTTTCTAAATAATCAAAATAGTGGTGTCGAAAGGAAACCACACAAAATGGACGACAGAGTTTTTAAACCAGAGTTTTAATTATATTTCTATTCCTCATTTTAGCTTTTCTGTCCCTGTAAGCGGAGACTGAAAAAGGAAAAAAGCCAGACTGATTTACTATGTGAAGATTTCGGAGATATTTCTCCTCATATAATAAAGCTTCTGCGAATAATTTTCTAGGATAACAATGGCACATTCCATAGTTACTGCCAAAATACGAACTGGAAAAAGTATTTAACCTCTTATTGTGGTGTGACCCAAATTACTTAGGATAAAAATATAAGGGACGGATAACACAATAGTAATAAAAGAAGAGAGTTTGTTTGGATGACATAACTGATATATTATCGAGATGAGTAGAATGAGAAATAAGTATTTCAGTAGTAAAGAAAAATACACCGCGATATTGTAACGAATTGCTGTATTTCAACTGAAGTGTCAACACATTTTAAATTGCATTATTTTATTTATTTTTTTTTATAAAATTATTTGATTTCAATCTCTGGCCATGAACACATAATAATAAATTTTTAATCTGTTGTGCTGTCTATATATATATATATATATATATATATATATATATATATATATATATATATATATATATATATATATATATATATATATATATATATATATATATATATATATATATATATATATATATATATATATATATATATATATATATATATATATATATATATATATATATATATATATATATATATATATATATATATATATATATATTAGAGAAATATGTTCATCAAAAATGTATAACACTTGACGCTTTTTTTATGCTATTTTCAATTTAAAATTTTACATGCAAATTTATATAGAATACATTTTTTTAAATTAATTTTAAATCTGTCTATATGTATTTTCAAAAATGGTTTTCTCTTATAGATGTCATAAGAAATTCTGTTTTGGATATTTCATCATTAATGATAGAATGTACAGCGTCCTGCTGGCAGTACGAAAACAGCTCATTTGAGTACGCCAGAAATTGCTAAATATTAGTACTTTGGGACAATTTTATATATATTCTGAGAGCCAATTAAATTGTCTATAAGCGCATTTTTGTCCGGATGCGCTATCTTTATTACTTCAAATTTTATGTGCGTTAGAACTTGTCGTTCATTTACACTTAAAATAATACAGCCGGGCACACGTATTTCGACGCCGACAACGGTGTTCGATTTAAAAAAAAGACCATTCTTAGAATAAATCACAATTTAGTGAGAATTGTAATACGGCGAGGTGTTTCAGAATAATAAAAAAAGCAAAATAGCAACCACTGTGATTACACAACCGTATGTCAAACTAACATGTGTAGCTTGGCGTGACAAGAATGTCCACACATTTATAGGTACCTGTAGTACAACTCTCCCTGGTAAACCCGACAGAAAAAAAAGAACAGATGAAAGGGGGAAAACGATTATCAAAGAAGTGAAAGAATAAAACTTGCACAGGAGTATTTTGATGGTGCTCCAACAATCGATATACACAATCATATTCATCAAAGTGGAGTGGAAGCTACATGGAACACTCAAAAGTGACAACACAGGATGTTTGCTAGCACGCGTTTACAGTGGCAAATAATTTTTTTGGCGTATAAATATTTTAAAAGGGAGTTTACAAAAAAAGCATTCTGATTTTACTGCATCTTTACAACTAATAAATAATCAATGGGTAGATGCTGCACCAGAAAATTCACCAGATCTACACCAACAAGACAATATAACTCCTAGACATGATTGGTTACCCGGACAGCACACACTTCGTCGTCAAAGTGTTCAAAGAAAGTGTATTATTTGAAGTCGAATGAAACACTTGCAACAAAAGTCTAGTTGTAGGTGCAGTGCTTGTAGGGTACGTGCTGTTATGTGTTCACCAACAACAGGAAGAAATTGTTTCACCTATCATATTCACAATGGTATTACAGCCTAGAAAACTAAAATGATTTCCATTAAGAAAATGTTTTTTTCGCTTTTTTTTTTTGTTGTTTTTTAATAGAAAATAAAATAAAATATTATTTAACAAGCATACATTATATATTTTTATATTGTATTGTTACGCCACTGGACTGTGTAGACTGGTTAGATGAGACTGGAATTGTATGTGAAAGACCGGGAATATTCTGGACTGCTCTAGACCGTGTGAATGGATGTATAAATAAGACGCACGGTGGGCCGAAACTCAATCTTAAGTTGAACGTGAACGAGTAAAGAAGAAATAAGAAAGAGACTTATAAATGTTCAAGTGTGATTATAGTTAAGACAGTAATTAATCTACTGTTGTTAATTGTTAATTAGTAAATAAAGTAGTGAATAAGTGTTACCTGGACTTTCAATCAACGAATCTACGAGTAGAGGTGTTTGTGTGGATAGCAGACACGTAACAATATATTTATAAAGTAATAAATCCCTCCAAGAATTTATTTACTTATCATGTGACTAAAAATACCTCCTTTTTTAAACCATTGACAGTACAAATTATGATTAAATGTGATCCTACCAGCAGGACACTGATTTATGAAAGTAATGATAAGAAATAGTTCAATCATACTTTGCCACCATGTACTGCCGGTGGTACGTTACGTCCTTTGTGTAGGCTAACCTTATGAGTGGAACATTATCCTTCTAGCAGGACTGGGGTCTCTGTACAAAAAGTACTTCGGGACGCGCTTTCAGCAGGACAAAGCTCTGTACATTATATAATTAATTGACTATTGAGCCCTGAAGAAGTTTAAGTATATTAAACGAAACGTAGGCAAGATATCGTTTATTTTTGAAGTATTATTTATTGTATACAGTGTATGTTATTTTACATAAAAACACTCCAATAACTTCATTTTTAATCAAGGAGATATAGTTTTTTGCAAGCTATTAGAAACGTTATAATATATGTTATCGTACTCACTAAAATATAAGATCAAAACTTATACCCACAACGATCGAAAGAAAACATGAATTTCTAGGAAAAAAAATAATAAATTAATTATGGGGTATTACAAAAGCATTGTTTCAAACATATTAAAACAACTACTCAGTCTGGGAGCAAGAACTGCATTGAATTATCTTTCAATTTAAAATCTCAAAATAAACATCACAAATGTCCATATTTTGAATTATCTAAATATTTTTATAAATAAAATTCAAATAATACATATATATATATATATATATATATATATATATATATATATATATATATATATATATATATATATATATATATATATATATATATATATATATATATATATATATATATATATATATATATATATATATATATATAGTAGTTATTTTAATAATTTCGATGATAAAATGTTTTGGAAGTATAGTTTTTGGTTTATTATATGCCTAAAATTTTTTTACTAGCATATTCAGATAAGAATGACAGTAAAAAATATAAAAAATTATAAGTATTTAATATTATTGTCATCCTAGGTTTAAATGAATGCTTTTGTAATACCCAATAATTATTTTATTATTTTTATCTACAAATACGTTTTCTTTATTTTAGTACCTGGCTTAACGTTAAAAAATATACGTAATACACTTTTCTCAGTGTATCTTATTAAAAACTGTTTAACAGTCAACAGTCACTTTAGTTTGGTGAATCAAACTTTTGTTGACCTTCTTTACATAACAATTTTTTTCGAAGTGATAGAAATATTTGCTACCCAACTACTAGGCTTTATCGTCTAAGAGATTTTTTTGTTTTCACAGTTTAATTGCAAATAGCTGCTCCAAATGGCATATGTATACTGTAAACTGTATAATGTAAAACCCGGTTAAACGAGTCTAAATTTCTAATACATCTACGAACTGATGTACGTATTTTCACTACACTTATCTAAGTAACATTGTGTGTTATTTACCAGGGTGGAAGGCAGAATAAGTAGGTACTTTGTTCTTATTTTAAGATTACTTCCAGTGATGAATGATATCTTTGCGAGTCAGAGGAAAAACGAATAGGACAATTATTTAAGTCCTATCTAGGGACTGGTATATCATAAATGTAAGACGTGTTGTGTGATATAATAGCTATTTGATGGCCGTATTTATAGAGTTATAATGCCAATCTCGAAATAACGTAATATTGTGTTTGATGTGTCAGTCCTATTGTACTATTATAATAATAACAATGAGATGAAGGTGACTTAAACTGCCATATTTGGTTTATTGCTGTAACCTTAATTAAATTAAGTGTTTAAAACTGCGAATAACTTTTGAACAAATCGAAACATATGTTTAATTCATGTTGTAACATGAATTCTATGAACATTAGAATTTTACGGTTTAAATACCAAAAAGACCTGGTTTCTTTAAATGTTTACCATTTTCTTGTATACAAGCGTGAAGTCGTTTGGTGAAAAGTTTCATAACTTTAAACGAAAATAAATCTAAATATATTTGGATTTGAAATGTCAATAGCGGCAATTAACGATAATGGATCGCTGGCGCCTGATATTTGTAAGAAAAGATCTTTGTGGTCAAATAATTTTTAATGTTGAATTCAATTACTGTTGTTCAACGTGCGTTGAACTTTGGGAACATCAGAGGCAGAGGACATGCACCATCCGGACTAACTATTCGCAGATGAATCAGAAAATGGCGATATGAAGGGACTCTTCGAGACAAAAAAAAGAAAAGAAAATCTCTAAGAATTGTTGAAATTATTAAACGAGTCCGACTTGCAATGGATCGAAGTCCCACACGTTCTACAAAACAACACTCGCTAACTCTTCACATTTCTGAAAGAAGCCTCTGGCGAATTTTGAACTATAACCCTAAAATTTCATTCCTTCCAGAACTTGATGCCCGCTATAAATGAAATCGACTGGAATATTGCCAGAATATTCTAAAATTTATGACAATCCAGAGTTGCCAAATATGATCTTAATGTCTAACGAATCAATTTTTTATTTATCCGGATTTGATAATAAGCAGAATAGTCGTTAATGGTACGACACAAATCCTAGAAATGTTTATGAAATACCACTAAACAATGCAAATATTTGTCGTGCTATTGGTACAATGGGAATCAACGAACCCTATTTCTTTGAGGCCGCAAACGGTCGGTCAGTAGTGGTAAATTCAGAACATTCCTTAGATATTTTAGATGATTTTCTTTTACCGGAGTTACAATAACAAGGAATAGAAAATGTGTGGTTCCAAGATGAAGCAACTGCACATACCGCTCACCTATATTTAGGAAGACTACGTCAGTTGTTTCCTGGGAGTTTAATTTTGCGTTTTGGAGATGTTTGCTGGACTTCACGGAACCCAGATTTGCTCCAGATTTTTTTCTTACTGGGCTTCTTAAAAAAAAAGGTTTTTCAGAGCATTTCAACAACATTGAGCAATTTCAAAACCGCATTCGTGCTGAAATTCATTCCATTGGCAAGAAAATTTTGTGTAAAGTAGTGAGGAATTTCACCGAATGACTTCGTGCTTATGTTCAAGAAATATGTAGACATTTAAGAGCTCACGTATTTAAAATATAAAATCCAAATGTTTATTGAATAAGTTGTAACAAAAATTAAATACATATTTCGATTCATTCAAGTTATTACGTTTTCAAAATGAATACATAATTTAGCCCAACCCTGTATAATAGAAATAGACTCCTAGAACGCATAACCCAAATCATTGGTTATTTTCAACTGCCATCATTAAGACATATTTTAACAGATCTTGGTTTAACTTAGCCCAAATATGTGTATCAACATCACATGTAGGTGTTTGGGTAGACGCCAAGAGTTTACTCTGCGTAATTTATCAAAATCATGACGCAGTCATTCAACAAATTAAACTGCTCGCCCCATGTTAAGATTTACTAACTCTATTACTTTAGTCAAGATTCCATTTCCAACATTCTGCACATTGTTTATGGCTGACACTTCAAGAGTACGTGTTTGGTGTATTTATTTTCAGTTCGTGCTTGCTGATTTATATTTATTTCACTTGACTGATTATTTATGACTCGAACAATCTATAATATTTGTGGCCGTTCTATACAATTGTTTGATAATAATTCATCATAAAGAAAGATAAATTATGCCTATCGCAAATCAACTAGATTGGTATCGAATTTAGACAAAATACAATCCCAGGAAGGGTTAGTTTCTTGCGAGCATTAGGACATACGTTCTACAGAATCACAAAAAAGTTAATAAATCAACCTGGGTACAGCTATTATAGTGTCTGGTTTTTTATTTTAGAAATACGTCATGAATAACCGGACCGGAGATTTATTTGCCCTCATCACTTACCGTCTATATTATTTCTTTTACATACAGGGTGAGTTTTGAATTTACCGAGTACATTGCCACTGTAATTAGAAAAAAACATTTGAACAATTAATTTTTTCGGCCTAAGCCACAAACAATTTGGTGGTCACTAGATAACTTTAAACATCGTCTCACAGAAATGCTTAAATGATAAATATTCTGCTTGCTAATAAAGGCAACGTTGCCAGCGTTCATATAATTATTAGATTTTGATTGGTTTCTAAGTGCAACAGAATAAAGTATTGAAATAAAATTACATTTAATTTATGTTTGGAAAAACCAGAAGTGAATATAAATCATTTTACAAAGATATTGTTACATCCTGTGTATCACGCAAAACTCTCACTTTATTAACAGTAGTAGCATACACTTTCAGTGTTTGCATAATTAGTCATTTCTACACAACTTGGTAACTAATTAGTTACTAACAATCGATTCACAAGATTAATCACAACACGGAAAATTAAAAATACAGTGCAGCACACTTGGTGCAAATAGTGCCGCAAAATATTACTATTAGACTGACTAGAGTGCATATAGGTAGGTCAAGAACAAAGTGTAGGTTAGCATAACGCATTCCTATTTCACTCTCCCTCTACTTGACATGGTCCAATTAGTCGAATGTCAAATTCCTGAAAACATTGCAGTACTTCTTGCAGCTATTAATTGCTATTGAACGCATCAGTCATGTTTGTCACACGTAATCACCTAAATATTTTACTCTGTTAATAAAATGTAGTTGAAGAAGTTTAATTGTATTTAGCGTGGTAACACTTCTTTAAACTAATAAACCACTAGTTGATATATTAGGGACTGTGTCACCTGACAAACAGCTCTAAAACATTTTCATGGTATTTTTTTTTTTTTTTTGAAAATCATATCAAAATTTTACATGAGAAATAAAAAAAAAGTTTTAATGGGTTTCTGCAGATGTCGGTGGTTTAAATATAGCAAGGCATTTAAGACTCACCTGTATAGTACGAGAAATTTTTCCCAATAAAAGATTTTAATTTATAAAACTTTCAACTTTCACTTCTTACGTAAGAAAAATTTTGTGATAATTTTTACATTCAAAAATTCATAACTTTCAGTGAAAGTGACTTCCTTATTAGTAAAAGTAATCTGCGTTAGTGAGAAGTTTGTAAATATTCTAAAAGATTGAAAACGGAAAACCGAAATATATATGGTAATAAGAAGAGTTTCTGCAATTAAATATTAAAATCCATTAAAATAAATTACGTCGACTTTAGCTTTGGTGGCTTTATTATTCCTGTCACTCGTCCATAAGTCTCTCCAACATGAACTTCTTCAGAATTTAAAAAAGTGTTACTGTCATTACTTATTACAGACAACATTCACATCTTGACACCATCACGAAATGTTTCACAGGTTGTTTCTGCATAAGCTTATCATTACCTGAAGGCTTCTAAAACTTTTTTCAGTAGTAAATTTAATGTGAAACGAATGCTATTCGAATTTTCTTTATTACGTAATTTACCTGCGAATTTGCAAATATAGAATTTTCATATTTTTAATAATATGAATTAGGAAAGTTATCGAACTAAATTTAAGAAGAGTTAGTGACGTATTAGTTGCAGCAGACAAACCATTTTCAGTTGTTATGAAGTTGGATTGACAAAAGTCTACCTACTGTGCATATTACATCATTTAAAATTTTACTTAACCGAGGACAACATTTAATAGTGTTTTGCACAATACTTATATGTACATATTGCAAATAGAATTCTTGATATTTATCAATCACTTTTTGACGTACTTGCAATCGAATACAAAATTAGATTTTAGAAAGTAATATTAATATGAATGACGTTCTGCCTTATTCACCGATGAAACTTGAATGAGTACATTTTCAGACGAACGCGGAGTAAGGTCAGATGTAGCCAGAAAGCGTCGTTCATGAAATCTGTACTTAGCGAGGTAGTTCAACATTATTCTTCAATTTCATGGTGCCATCCGTCAGTACTTTTTTCTTAGATGATAATGTTCCGGCTCATTGTGTAATAATCGTTACCATTGCACTGCAAAACCTCGGAATTACGCCTTTTCCACTCCCACTGAAGTCACTATCTATATATCTATTAAGAATACATCTATAACCTCATTGACAGTATGTTTAGATGATATCAAACCATTATTGATTGATGCAAATGAAGAACCAAGTTACAAATTCAAACGAAATTTGCATATTTTTTTAATTTGGTTATTTTTTTTGTGAATAAAATAGAAAAATGAAATTATTTATGCATAATTTAATGAAAAATGGATAAAAACTTACATGTTGATAAAATGTACTTCCTAAACAAAAATAAGTCTTCTCGCAATATTCTTAACTTTTTTGGAGCAGTTGTTACGTTCGTATTGTTATGCCTAAAAAAAAAAGGTTTTTAACATAGGGGTCATAGCTGTTCACCCCTAAAAGCGTAGTAACAAAAGGAGATTTATTATAGTGTGCCACTCTTAGGCAGTAGGTAGCGAATGTCAAATTCAGCTAGCTCTCTATATTTTAGCCGGGAAAATTGGGTGTGAATTCGGATGGTTATTTTGGAGGAAAAAGCCTCGTAGTTTAAAGTTAACGACAATAATATAACGGCAGATCTACATGTTGTGTAACTTTGTATAAAAGATATCCAGTATTTAATATTTAAGGACAAACACTAATAAAATAACATGCATACCTACTTCTTTGCTTCGTATGCAGAAACCGGCAGCGTAAGTTCATAAGATGGGGTCGCCGTTTATGCTCAAAGTGGGGTATGGTAAACGTACCAGGTAATAAAATATATTAGCAAAAATGACGTTTAGTTGCTTCAACTAAGCGAGTTACACAAGAAATTGTACATGAACGTATAACACAACTATGAATATGTAATATTGGAAAATGGTTATAATAAGTAAAATAACCCTCCATATTAAAAAGTCTTGGCCACTTGACCAAAACATACACCATATACGTGAGAACACTATACTAGTACAAACTTTGCAAGAGCTGGTTGGTGAAACCTAACCCAAGGGAAGGCTAGGTATTCTGGAAGAATCCAAAGATACGAAAGAAACCTGTATCCGAGTAGAATCCGGGTAGAACCCTGAAATAACATATATGTGCGTTAAAAATGTGAAACATTACTAACCTGATCGAACGATTTAATTATTTGATGGTATTTATCTCCAAGAGAGGGTCCTGTGTCGATTTTGATGACTCGTCGAAAACGGCACTGTGGTCCAGTGTTTAGAATAGTAGATATTTTAGTTTGACGGCAACTGCGAGATATAAAAAGTTGATGCATAATTTCAGAAATTAGTGTGAAATTACTTACATTTTCTTCCAAGGAGACGTTAACGCACCAAACTACTTGAAATCCTTCCAATACGAAGATATATTAATGCCCCACAAATCCAAAAACGGTACACCAACAACGAGTACTAATAATGATTATTCTGGTAAAATTCAAGAGAAATTTGTAATATTTTAAACTCTACCAGAATGTAGTCGAGCGTTAAGTAATCGACTTTTTCCTAAACCATCAATCCCAGCAGGAATGCGCGCGACACCTATCAGTGTCGTATTTTATAGGTTTGGACGGTATGTGGCCTACAACACAACACACTACGACTTAAGCCAATTTTACCACGTAACATATTTTGTGTCGGTTTTTGCAAAAACCTATATGGTGGACATTTTTTGAACACTTTTTCTTTGCTGTATTTCTTTCATGTATTTCCTGAGGAGACCACCATAACTGTATTTGTTGAATTTTTAATTTTTCCCATTAATTAAGCCATAAAATCAGTATGGCATCCACCACTACTACAATTGTCTACCTTTTATGTCAGACAGGTTAAACATTTTGTTACAATCGTACCTATATCTACGTTTTTACACTAAATGTTTCTATTACAGAAAGTTTGTATGTAACTTTGTAAATATATAAATTTTATTTATGATTCACCGTACCTCAAACATGTCAGCTTGGCAAGTTCTCTTTAAACACATAACTTTCTGCTAAAGTTTTTGTAAATTTTCTCCCAAACAATAATAAACAAAAGTCATCTAAATAAAAATGTTCTCCATTTCCCAGACATTCAGAGTTCTGAAGCTAAAATTAAAGCATATGTATATCTATACAAAACTTTTATGTACTTAGGCAAGTTAAATGATATGGACATCGAAATGGCAACTTGAACTTTATAAATTATGCACCTGAAATGACCGTGGCATTTATTTCTTAAAAACTATTTGAAATAAATTGTTTGTCTATTAAAGTAGCTTGTTAGGTTATGGTTTGGTTGGAAATAGTATATTTATATTATTTACTCTCGTTATTAATTTTGCGTTTCGTTCCAGATAAATAATGTCATAGAGTTTCTATACATGTATAATGCATCTGTAAATTAATATAAATTGAATAAAATCGATACAAAGCAAGTAAAAAAAATCGATTGCATAAGTCGATTTTTAAACATATTTTCGATTTAATTGAAATAAACTAAACTAAACACAGACGAAAACGTAAAAAACAAATCTTAATCTAAATGTTCAAAATGATGTCCTTACACACAACCGTACTTGCTCCTGAATATCGTTCTGGACCCTTTTAAGAGATTATTGGAACTATTCGCAATCATGAATTATCCGATTTTTCATATCATCAACTGTCGTGGGTGGATCATGATACCCACATAATTTGCTGGGTATAGATCAATGTTTTCTAAAAAGAAAGTGCAACTCTTCTTGTAAATCTTATAAATATACTGCTCCTGTCAAAAATAGTGCAATAATTTTATTGTCGAAAAGTCAATCCCATGTGAGATTATTTCTTCAATAAAAAACAGAAAAAACTTTATTTCCTATTTTTTATTTCTAGAGGACTTCCAGCCAGGTACATTGACAATAATTTATCCTACATTTCGTCCGAGTTTTCGGACTTTTTCAAGGTTAAAAGCTAAAAATAATGGTTTCACATAAGTCTTAAATTAGATTAGTGACAAAATGCATATCTAAAAAAGTGTTTTCTTACCTAATATAAATTTACTTTTTTAATTTTATTGTATGGGTGGATTTTATATTGGTTTTTTTATTTGATAGGTATGTGATGTACGTGTAGTCCGACGAGTTAGGCAGAGAATGATCAGTATTTGGTGTCGTCGTTGATCTGTTTCTTTTTAAGAGTAGGTAATTATAACAGCTGATAGTAGATTTATGGTCCGAGTGACAGAGTTATTGTAAACATTCTCATGATATTGGATAGCCGTTGAGAAGAAGTTTTGCAGTTAGCACATATACAGGATGTATAAAAATTGTTACTATTGAATAAGATTGCAATATATGCTACTTAGATTTTCTATATCTGTTTGATAATTTACTGTTTTTTTGTTGTTTTGTATTTGGGCCATTTCCAAAAACATGCGTTTTTTGGTATTTCTTTCTTTATGCAATATGGTTGTATTCGGAAAGTTAAAACTGTGTGAATTATTTATGGCGTGTTCTGTTAATGATGTGCTACATGAATTAGGAGTTGCTATGGAATTTCTAATTGATAATTTATGTTGATTTATACGTTTATTTAAATATTGTTGGGTTTGTCCAATGTAACACCTATCGCAATCTGAGCAATCAATTTTATAAATAACATGGGTTTGATTTAATTTTTCTATTGGATCTTTTAGTTTTGAATATAATTTATTTTTTATGCTATTATCATTTCTGTATGCTAATTGTATGTTATATTTACCTAATTCTTTCTGAACTTTTTCTGATACTTGTGGTATGTATGGTGCTGATATGTATATTTTGTCTTTATTTGGATTGTTTTGATTTTTGTCCTGGTTTGTGTTGTTAAATATGGGTCCAAAGCAGTTAGGTTGTAAATCTATATCAACTTGATTTTTATTGCTTTTGTTATTTATTATATGTATTCTCTTTTGGATATACTTATTCATAAAAGGTAGCGGGTAAAAGTTATTTAAAAGAATGTTTTTGATTTTAATTATGTTTTCTTTGTGAAACAGTTTATCTGATAGTAAAATGGCCCTGTCCACGAGGCTGTTTATAACACTAATTTTGTATTTATTACTGGTTTTTGATTGGAAGTTGGTATATCGTCCCGAACTGATACTTTTTTGATACCAATTGGTTTTAATTCTACTGGTAGATCTAATTAAAGTCAGGTCTAAGAAGTTTATTTTATTTTCATTTTCTGTTTCTAAATAAAGTTTTTTCTATTTTTTATTGAAGTAATAATTTCTACTTTAACAGCCAACAACTTGTGTAAAATATCACCCATATGAGATGTTCATATTGGAAATGAAGAAACTTTGTCTGATGATGTGAAACAAAGTTTCATTCATGAAACCGGTAGCGTCAATATAGAATTTTGTGAGAGATACACATCGTTTTTCATTTCCAATAATTTTATTGTTTATGATCCCATACCAGACATTTAAAGACCACGTATTTTGCAAAGTTACTTCCTCATCCAACAAAGATTTTCGATAGAATAGTAATGCATATTATGTCGATTTACTAAGCCATTAAATTTAAATGTCGACTCATCAGTGATTAAAATTTTTGACAAAAGGTTAGGGTTAGCACGATTTCATTGCAACAAATTATTACGAAACTCTACTCTATTCTGGAAATTGTTTCCATGTAATTCCTGGTGTAATTTAAGACGATATGGATGATGTTTATACTTTCTTGTGGTTCTGTTGACCACAGATTGAGAAGTTTTGACTGGGGTACTCAACTACAGCAGATAGGCACGAAACTATAATATATCGCTGATTCCGTTGGGGGAAGATGCTGTGGCTTAATGAAATATTCTGCCTATTGTACTTTGCTCAAAATGCTCATGTACCGACATGTATTTAGTGTGTCCTCTGGGTTTCCGCCGAAAATTATCTTATTTCCAATTTCATCGGACTGATCGGGGTTTAAGTTATTTGAGCTGAATAACAGTGCAAGTTCACAAAAATTTTCATCGTCCACAATACAGATGAAGGCTGATTGCTTTCCAATATGTAAAATTCTAGAGGTTCCATCACATCCCGTATACGAACATATAAAGAATAGACTGTTTGTCAAGTAATTTTCAAGCGAACATCTAATGGCATTGATATCAGAAAAACAACAAATTCAGCCGTCAACCAGAATTTTAACAGATTTCCTGGGTCGAAGTTAATGAGGATTTAGAGTATGCTACAAATGGCACGATCTGAAACATAATAAATATATATGTAGCTATAAATATATATTTTAAGTATAATAATGTCAAAACTGTCTTTTCCACAACATTGAATGCTTAAAATTTCTTATAAAACTACAAATTCAGCCGCAATCTTGAATTTTGACTGATTTTCCAAATCGGAATTAGAATAAATGGCACAATCTAGAACATAATAAATACAGATTTTAAGTATAATGTCAAAACTATCTTTTCCACAACATTAGATGCATAAAGTTTTCTATCAAACAAAAAATTCAGCCGCCATCTTAATGCAAAAAGAATGAATTGTGTTCCCAGATCAAAATTTATAATTTAACTCAGTTTAAATTACTTTTCATTAAATTTGTATTTGCTTTTTTTAATTACGGTGAATTTTGTGTTTATGATTTGATTTGTCTAAGTGATTTTTACAATTATTTAACGATTGTATTGAATTGATACCGAGATTTATACATAATTTTCATAAACGTTTAAAATAATTCTTTCTTCAAAAAAGAATGTAACATACTAATTTTTGATGCTACAATGTAAAAAATGTGTTCTTTCAGATGGGAATTGCCATTAAAAAAAATGTCTATGACGTCCTAACTTTTACAAAACACTTGGCAATATATTCGAAGAGCGTTTCTCACATCAAGTAGGCATCATTTGGAGATAATTAAAATTAAAATTTAATGGATGATACCAACTTGGTTGGCGAAACTCGCTACGAAAATATTACCACGTATTCTCGTGTTTGTGGAAACTATCAGTGTTAGTGTTGCCATCCAACCCACCTTAGGACCACTGACTTTTAAGAAATACTTAAATACCTACAAAAAATATTCTGTAAATTACATTATCCTTACAATATTACCGTCAAAGTGGCTACTTGCATGTTATCAAAGCTTAAAATACGTAATTTTAAGTGCATTCATATTACACACATTTAAGGTACTAATATAATTCAATGAGAAACTCTTGATTAATAATTAAATATAAGTACCCTACTTTGTTTATGACATAGTGTTAATTAACAATTTATTAAATGTAGGTAAGTCTTTGAACTAAGTAATTATAATTCCTCTTTCGCTAAACCTAAATGAAATTAATACAGCTATAGTAAATATTACGATAGGTACACTGAGCTTAAAGCTATACACTGTGGACTTAAATCCTAAGGACCTTTTCAAATTAGGAAAAAATCATGAGATGAAGAGATACGATTTTAAGAGACCTTGAACAAATTTAAATCACGTCCAAGTATTAGGAGAATCAAACCTAAATATGTATGACATATACATACTGAATAATGGACAAATGTAGTAAAAGATATATTTATACAGTTTTCGTCAATTTCCTCTAGAGCGCAGTTCCTCCCAGTGCAATTAATTTCTGATTAAAGGATTTTTTAAGTTTTAACAGAAAACTTATTAACATTAATGTATTTTTACGACTTGTTAATTTGTTTATCGATTTGCTTTCTTGTGTTAAGGTCTCTTGACAAAGAAAACCATATTTATAAAAGAATTTCCAGAATTTTGAAAGAAACAATAGACATAATCGTTCAATCTTTCACTATTTTAGTTAATGCATGTTTTAGTAAGGGCGTCTTCCTCGATGCTCTCAAAATCACTAAAGTTTTACCTTTCCTAAAGAAAGGTAATACTTCAGATTTTGACAATTATTGGCCAATATCTATCATCCCAATTTTTGCGAAAGTGTTAGATAATTTAAAAAAAATCGATTATTAAATTTTTTCGAATCAAACAATTTATCAAATTGCTGTCAATTTGGTTTCTGCAGAAAGTGTCCTATAACACAAGCTGTATTTAGAGTCATGCAAAACATTGTAGAGGGCCTTGAGCAGAGCAGGCATGTAGCGATTACATTACTTGATCTGTCAAAGGCCTTCGATTGTGTGCCACACAACATACTCGTAGAAAAGTTGAGTTTCTATGATGTCAGAGGGGTTTCTCTCAACTTTTTTCGTTCTTATTTATATGATAGAAAACAATGCGTCAGCCTTGGCAATGTCACTTCTAAATTAAATCAGGTTAAACATGGAGTGCCACAATGCTCGGTCTTAGGGCCACTCCTGTTTATTATTTATATGAATGATATATTTCACTTCATGTCGCCCAAAAAGTACATTGCTTACGCTGATGACACATCCTTGTTAACTTCGAATAAAAACCTTGATGTTTTATTACAACAATCTACCCTAAATTCTAATCAAGCAACCCTCTTAACTAGCTTGATGAACTAGCTTGCTTATCACAAACTGGAGAAGATGTGTAGCCATTTTTCAGCTTCAGGTATGTTTCTATGGTTGTCTCCATGAGTGATGTTCGCTTTGGTGAAAATATATTCTTATATTTCGAAAACGACCGTTCGACATCTACTGATGTAATACGCGCACACGTAAAATAGTCTTTGAACGCAATTAATGGATCTGGGGCTGTACCATCACATATTTGTCTTAATTTGGTAAAACCAGTGTCTTTATTTAACACACTTGCGAACTTTTCTTTAACGCGCTCATTTGTTACGTTACCTATATCGTGTAGCAGTAGATTTACTTCGTCCACTATTTGCATTGACTCCACTAACGACGACGCACTGTTTTTTAATTTTTTTATGCTTTCATGTAATGGTTTATAGTTCTGCGCAATATTTTTTAAAGCTGTTTCAATGGAAATATCTTCAAATTTTGTCTGGCTTTCCTTAATAGTTGCAGCCTCATCTGGACTGAATTGTTGCATCACAGCTTTTATTTGTTGGAAATATTCAGCATAATAAAAAGCTGCCTGCAACCATGTTCTCCAACGTGTAAGAATCAGCTGTGGTGGTTCTGGAATACCGGGACACTTGCTATGAAATGCACGGAGACGTTTAGAAGATTTAAGAAACACTTTTTTTGTACTTTTTTATTAATGCATCCACCTCTAGAAAATCTTTTCGAATAGTTTCTGCCACAATATGTAAAGTATGCACTTTACACGTAACATGTATAAACGTATAATCTTGTTCTTGCAAATAACGGCCTACCGAACGCATTGTCCAGGCGCCATCAGTCACAAACATCAATACTTGACTTTTTGACAGTTCAAATTTTTCTAATGTCTCCAGCACCACCTTGGTAGTTGTTTCGTTAGTACACTGACTTAGTCTTTTGCTAGCTAGTAATAGTGGAACTGTCGGTTTAAGAGGGTCCAGTAGTCGTATTATAACATTTAAAATAGAATTTTTTTTACAATCTGTTGTCTCATCAACAGATAACCACAGCCGTGTATTTTTTAATTCACATTTCATCTCATTTACCATGTCTATGTGTATAGTTGGTAGATGGTTACATAACGTTGTGCGACTTGGTATTTTCACCTGGGCATTGTATTTATTCCAGAACTCTCGAAATGGTTGTTTATCGAGTATGAGCAGCGAAACATCACAGGCAATCAGCATCAATAGTAAATCAAACATAAACTGTATTGTCGAAGGCACGCCATTTTTTTTATTTTTATAGTGTACACTATTTACGTGAAGTCCACAATTACGCTTATCCAAACACATCAAATCTTTCTCGCACACTTTACAAATTATTTTAGCACCATCATAGAATAAATCCGGGAATTCACCTATGATTTTATTCACTTTGTCAGCAAATGGCCGTTTTCTACCAATGCGTACGTCTGCCATGCTTTATTATTAAATTAATATCAACAATACAGTGCAACAAATAAAATAAAAGAACAAAAACAATTTGCAATACGCCCAAGTGACTTAACGTGTACACAACTCGAAAGCTAATAATAGACTGGACTGGAGAAATACATGTATACATTTTATGTAACATTGTTAACAAATGATTTGATTTGATTTGAAAAAAGCGGACGTTTCGGTGTTTTATTACATCTTCTTCAGGACAATTAAATGTTAGTTTTCTATGTTGAAATTATTTTCAACTACTTAGTAAGAGGTGTTCTAGATACATGTGTTTACATAAGAAAATTCTAACTATTTCAATAAAGTGAAAGGATAATGTTATTGCTAGACGGATTATTTGCAATCAAACCGTTTATACGTCAGTTGTGACTTGCATTTTAAAAAGTCACTTCTACACTACACTAGAAGAGCTGCCCCATTTTTATTGACCGCAACTGTACCCACTAATATAGAATAAACAGAGATTCCTAGAATCAATAAAGTTAAGTTCAAAATGTAAGTGAATTATGTGATATAGCAGTATTAATAAAATATTATAGTTCATCCATCAGCACTACCTGACTGTACTTAAGCCAAAATTCTTTTTACAGAGGGGATAAATATTTACAAACATACGTAAATTCGAGAATACATTGTTGAAAGTCGTAAAAGGTT
The DNA here is from genome assembly GCA_029963845.1 of Rhamnusium bicolor. Taxonomy (NCBI): domain Eukaryota; kingdom Metazoa; phylum Arthropoda; class Insecta; order Coleoptera; family Cerambycidae; genus Rhamnusium; species Rhamnusium bicolor. The sequence continues at coordinate 1,001,767 of JANEYF010002289.1, forward strand.
AACTTTTCAATATTTATGACTAGTCAAAGGACACAGTCTTGCATGTACAATGTACATTGAAGTAATGTTAAATTCATCTTTTTTCGCAATTTTTACAGCACTGTAAATGTATATTGCTTTTGTAAACTAGGTAATTCACAAATATTAGGTATATAAATATAATGTATATACAAAGTTGTATATATTATAATACAAGGTACGGGGTGCTTTTTACAATTGTACAAGGATGAAAGAAATGTCGCTTATCATACAGACTTTCTTGTAACGGCACGTGTCTTTTTGTATCGAATGCCTATGCATCCTAAAAAAAAACCTGTTAATGGTGAACATAAAATTCATTATAAGTATTATACTTTGTTAATTTAATGCTACAATATGTGAGTAAACTGGGAATGATATGAAGATTAATTTAAATTCCATTAGACTGATTTTCGGCAGGCCGGTATGGTCTTCAGTTCCGAGAGCAGCGTAGGCTTTATCCCTCCGAATTCGGAGGATTATTAGGACGATCATATTTTTTTTTACCGAGTAGCCTGGGTAGAGCACTTGGAGCAAATACCGGAGATCGCGATATTTGGTCCGTTTCTCCTCCTCTTTCAAGGTGACATTTTTCTCCGCAGGTGCTGAGAACTCGATGACACACATAACTTTGAATCGATGGTCGAGGAGGACTATTTCAGGCTTGTTGGCTTGGATTAGCCTGACAGTCGAGAACGAGTAGTTCCAGTAAATCCAGCATTTCTCGTTCTCGACAACGGACTCAATATCTCCGGGGACGTAAGGCAGCACTGGTGCCTGATCTACCCCGTACGAGTGCCTTAGATGGTAGTATAGTCACGTTATGTCGGTGGATGTAGGCCGAGATCGCATATATGGGGCATGCAGATAGTAAGTGCATGAGCAATTCCGGCGCCTGATGGCAGGTCCTGCAGTTGATATCAGGAACCTCTACACACCACACGCGGCTACGGTAGACCAAAGTGTTGATAACATCAGCTTAGTAGGCCATAATGAATCCCTCGGTCTCTGACTTAAGCCCGGCTGACCTTAGAAAGGCGAATGTCAGCCTGGTTGATAAACCTAGTGTTTCTATGTTATTATAGAAGACACCATGCTGGGGTTTATCGACGTGCTGTCGAAACAAATTTTCCAGTTCACCAGCTCTAATTCGGGCTTTCAGACGATTTGACTGAAGTTCAGTGACTGACTCTACATCATCACCTCGCCGGCCTCCTCGCCTGATGTCAAATGCGAGACCGAGTTCATCTTCTACTCTTTTTGCTGCCTTGAACAATCCTGCTCCCACTCCTACAGTTTCGTGATGTTTTACAAACCGCAACAGGGGATCTGAGCTCTTGAGGATGTTACATGCCATACCCAGTACTACTCTGCCATACGTACACTCCAAGCTCAAGAGTCCTCGCCCGCCCCCGCGTCGACTTGGGAGGTACACACGAGGAACGGGCGATCTAGGATGAATACTTCTGTGAATATTCATCATCTTGCGGGTATCTCTGTCTAATTGCCACAACTCATCTACCATCCACTTTACTAGTCTGAAGGGGTAGAGCAGAGCAGGAACGGCAAGCATATTAGTTGCAATCGCCTTGTTCTTCCCCGAAAGTTCGGAAGACCAAATCTTTCGGAGACGGTGTCTGTACTTGCCGCGGAGAGAATTTTTTATTTGTGTTACATCCTGGATATGCCTTTGTTGCACACCCAGATATGTATAGGTCTCTCCGGCATCCAGATGTCTTAGGATGCTTCCGTCTGCGAGCTGCGCATCTTCAGGAAATTTCCCACATCGTCCTCTCTTGAGGTGGACGACTGCACATTTGTCCAACCCGAACTCCATACCAATTGCCCGCGTATATTCTTCGACCACCCTAAGAGCGTTTTGTAGTTCGCGCTCTCCGGAGGCATAAAGTTTAGGTCATCCATATAAAATAGATGGGTGACCTTATGCCTCCGGTCGCTGGGTGGTCCACATTGATATCCGCGGGTTTAGCGGAGCCCAGCAGACAACGGTAGCAGTGAGATGCAGAAGAGGAGAGGACTTAGGGAGTCACCCTCTTCTAAAAGCCACCTGCTCTGTCGTGACCCGCTGTGCACCTGATGTTATGGTGAAGCGAGTCTTCCAGAGCGGCAGCAGTTGTTCTATGCATCTCACTAGTGGTGCTGGTACTGCAAGTCATTCGAGCAAGAACAGCAATAGTTCATGCGATGTTGTATCAAATGCCTTGCGGTAATAAATCCAGGCCATCGATAGATTCCGCTTGTATTGCACAGAACCCTGTGCAATACAGCGCTCTATCAGCAGGCTGTCCTTGCAACCTGCCATGCCTTCTTGGCACCACGCTTTTCGTGTATCTGCTGGAAGATCGGATCAGCAGACCTCAGTGTACTAGCATACTAGATACGTGTAAATATCTTGTAGCAGGAGTTGAGGCAAGTGATCGGCCCATAATTCCTCGGGTTGGAAAGATCCCCCTTTTTGGGGATAAGCACAGTACGTTCCTCGACAAACTAGTCCGGAATCTGCTGCCCCTCGTTCAACCATGAGTTGAAAACTCGCGCCAGACGGCGGTGAGTGGAAGAAAATTTCTTCCACCACCAGTTGTTAATATCGTCTGGGCCCAGGGCAGCGAAGTTCTTGGTACCAGCAAGTGCTTGTTGGACTTTCTCCGTACTGATTGCCGGGCACACTTCTTCTGGCTCTTCAAGATGTCTGTGGCACAGAGCATCGAAGTGTGCAATTGCTAGTGTGTCGCTATTGAATGGACGCGTCGTTTCGTAGATTCCCTTCCAGAATAATTCGACATCTTCTACAGTCGACGGATTATCTACAACACGCTGTGGCTCTTGAAAGCGGCGGGAAGGATTCGTATGGAACAAATTGTTTTGTTCCATACTCCTCACCCGCCTCTTCAATGTTTTCTTTATCGCCATGAGCGTTCGGATCCTACCTAGATAGTGCTGCTTGATGGTAGCATTACCGTCAGATTTAGAGTAGGGTGTTGACGTCTTAATCCGACTGCTATGCGCCCGATTCTGGGGGTAAAGACTCTGCCACTATTCTGGTAATCCACCACACTCTGGATCCGAGAAGCGTGTTGTCTGGCCGACTTTACCTTGCCCTCGATTTTCTGTACATGCCGCTTGGCTTTCTCGACCCCGTGATTGGTTGACTTCTCACGGGGGACGAGTTGCTTCGCGGCGTTGTACACAGCATAGTTGATTTGCAAGATGTTTGCATCTTCTGGATCGATCATCGATGATCGCGTCCATTCTAGCCAGGTCTTGTGGCTTTAGGTTAGCCCTGTTGTTAAGTCTAACCCTCGTTCTTAAATGTACATCGGTGAACTCTAGAGGATGTTCCCCATCAGCTGCCAGTTACCGCGGTGGAACTGCGGCTGACAATTCTTCCAGCTGACGGGGTGCCCCTACGTAACCTGTCCTGCGTAAGAAGGATACTTGATCTCTCAGATGTTGTTGCGAGAAGACGCGATGCTCTGGATGCATTTCGCACCAAAATGCATGCAATCGCGCCATGTATCCCCTTCGCTCATGTTCGCTACTCTCGCGACAGGTCAGCAAGTCATGCCGAAGTTCCCTCGTCCACTTAAAGCATCCGTGTTCATAGCCATTGTTGTCTTTGTTAAGACCATCCGGCGAGGCCCCTCCCGCCTGTCTCTGACCCCCATCTGCTTGGGGTCGGTCGTGAGGGGCCCTTCTTGTCAAGTTATAAGGAACTGGGAGTAGTAGGGGACTAGGTAGTTAGCCCTGGTACCCCCCGGCCGACATTTGTCAGGCAGAGTTGCCCCTGCCTGTCCAGGGTTCACCGCGCGGAGGTTGCCGGTGCATGTATCAACATTTATCAAACATCTATTGCTAGTACAGATGAATATTCTAAAGTTGATCACAATAGCTAAAAGCATTATTTTGTTACCAAAAAAAGAGCCATTTTCTAAAGCAGTTTGACCCTCCATAGGGGGCTTAACAAAGCACTTTTAATAGTAATAAATTGAGTTCAATCATATTTTTTTGTCTTAGGAGTATGTGGACACCCAGTATATTTAAAAGTTTTGGTTAATAAATAGTACTATTTGTAACAAATTGTGCATTTGACTTGATACCAGGGTTGATTACTTCCTTTAATTATAGATCTAATTGGAAATTATTTATACCTGGAGATACATACAATAATTGTTAATTACAAATGCCTACGTTATAAAGAAATAAATAATAGAAAAACATATACGAATTTTTGGGGTTATGCATAACAATATTAATATTTGCACGTATTTCAGATTCCCCTTGTATACACTTATTTGACGTATACGATTATACGATTATTATACGTCATTCTTTTGCCAGCGTATTCTTATTCTCTTACAGTAAAAGCTACAATAACGACTGCAAAGACAAAGTCCACAAGATAATACACTTACTTCGATAAATTAACCTCATTGATATTCGCTGACCAAATCCTTCATTGACCACGTAGTGCTGTATCGCTAAACAGCAATTCTCTAATTAACGTCCTTTTCGCTAGGTCTTCCTTCTGACAGCTCCGAAGCCGTTACGACATTGTTTTAGCTTCTTTTCATCCACACAGTAAAAAATCATGTTGCAGCTGCTACTCTTTTACACCAGTCGGTGGTGAGTGGGAAAGTTAGATAATCCGCTTTCATATTCGATTCAGTTCTAGAGATGTTCTCAAATTGAATTCAAAATGAAACCATCTAAAAGCTGTAGTCTAATATTACTTGAAATAAATTTAATAAAAAACTTTAACGCAATGAAACAATTGGTTACTTATAACTGTAAAATGTGAATTACTTTTGTATTTTATGTATTCTTAGAGAGAAAATTGAGAATGTTAATAATGATAATAATAATGTTTTTATGTTCCATTATACCAATATAAAACAACAACAACAACAAATATGGTATGGAATTCGTCAAAAAGAGAGAATCGATTTAAGGATCCTCATGCAAAACATGAAAATATCGATTAATTAAATGAATAACAAATAAGAACATATTAAAAATAATTACAGTATAAAGCGAAAATAAATATATGGAAAAACAAGTAAATATATAAAAATAGATAACTAATGAAAAATTACGTATCACAAAATAAAAAAAAAACAGTGAAATGTAGACTACATAAATAAATGAATAAGACAGATGAGTAATTATAGTATAAACTGAAATTGTAAAAACAAATAAATATAATATAAAAAAGCAAGTAAATATATAAAAATAGATAACTAGTGAAGAACTACATATCACAAAATATAAAATATCTGATGTAGCCAGCACATAACTTTCTTATACCATATATATCATCCTGATCTAAAAAAATCATTGTGTTTAATTTTTTACTTAACTCAAATAAATTTTAATTGCGTACCTTGAATGTTTCATTAAAACTTTTTAATAATTGATTATCAGCGTCATTCGAAACAGTCAATAATAATTCATATCATATGTCTCAATAATTTTTTGTTGTTGACATTGACATTTTTGTAACTAAATTAGACGTCAAACTGTAAAATTTATCCTAACCCCATTTTATGACTCCAACTGTGTAAAAGATTTCAGTTTTTTTGTAGTTGACTACAAAGAAATATATTCTTGATGAAAGATTATAAATCATGTCTACTATATCAACCTAATAAAATATATTTTCCAAGTACCTAAATTAAGCTGATGTAAACTGAAATATTTTACACATTTGGCCTCATAAAATGGGGTTAGGATAAATTTAACAGTTTGATGTTTGAACGGTCTAATGTACTTCTTATACCAGTATATATCATCCTGATCTAAGAAAATCGCTTTTAATAACTGTCTTTCGTTAATATACCAATTTCTAGATATAAAGTTAATTAAAACTGTTTTTACTGAATTTATATGCAACTTACTTTGATGAAACCAGGCTACAAATGTATCCAACATTGTTTGTGTTATTTTCATCACCTTAGGTAGGGAAACATCTCTACACAGGTAACTATTATTATCAGCATACATGACTAGTGAATCGTTGTTGTTAATAATCGGCAAATCATTTACATAAGAAATAAATAATAAGGGTCCAAGCATTGATTCGTGGATGACCCCAAATTTTATTTCTAGATTTTTCGACCGTACTTTGTTAATTTCCACAAATTTATTTAATTTATCTAAGAGCAAAACATGATCGACTATGTCAAATGCTTTGCTCAAATTCATAAATATACCAACAATTCTATTGTTATTGTTTAAATTGTCCAAAATTTTTTTGCAAGAAATCTAAAATTGATGTTTGCATAGAATTTTTTTTATGAAACCATGTTGTACTTGACTTAAAATATTAAGTTGTGTTGCAAAGAAATAATTTTATCATACATTATTTTTTCTAAAAGTTTTGATATTGTGGATAGGAATAACATGTTTAAAATGATTTTACAATTTTAGATGATTCGATAGATTTTATCAGATTTAATTTTGGCAACTTCTGCACCTTAATCTTAAAATTAAGAAATTGACATTCAATCGATTCTGGTGTTCTTTGATGATAATCGAAAATTAGTTTCAAACATTGAGCAATTTATTTAATAATTGTGTTGTTTATTCCTGCTATTCAAAATATTTACAAAATTTCCTGCAAAATTTTCAGCGTCCATGATTTTAACTAATGTAAAAATTTTACTTTAAGGTTTCCAAATTTGACCATAAGTGTTTCTCATATACAGATTGTTTCAAAATTGACCAAAGTGACATAAAATAGGAAATCGAAAATGATCATATATATATATATATATATATATATATATATATATATATATATATATATATATATATATATATATATATATATATATATATATATATATATATATATATATATATATATATATATATATATATATATATATATATATATATATATATATATATATATATATATATATATATATATATATATATATATATATATATATATATATATATATATATATATATATATATATATATATATATATATATATATCATATATATATATATATCATATATATATATATATCATTTTCGATTTCCTATTTTATGTCACTTTGATCAATTTTGAAAAAATCTGTATATGAGAAAGACTTATGGACAAATTTGGAAACCTTAAATATATATATATATATATATATATATATATATATATATATATATATATATATATATATATATATATATATATATATATATATATATATATATATATATATATATATATGTTAAATTCGTTTTCCGGGTATACTCCCGCGTAGGTGATAGGCCCCGAGAGGGACCGTGGTTGTCTGACAACCACGGTCCCTCTCGGGGCCTATCACCTACGCGGGAGTATACCCGGAAAACGAATTTAACATTCACCACCCGCGAAAACCTGAAAAACAACATATATATATATATATATATATATATATATATATATATATATACCGGGTGGCCCAGGGACTAGGGAACCCCCCAAATTTTTCTACAATTTTTGAGATAGAAATTTGAAATTTGTAGGGATGATTCAAGACAAAAAATTGTAATTTTTTGATCCACCCGCGCCAAAAAAGTCACTTCCGATTAAACCGGACTTGAGTCCATTAAACTATTATTTGTGGGTATATTTAAAAAATAATGTATATTCTCAGCAGCCGACTACTAGAGAAGATCTCGAGGATAGAGTGAGACAGGCAATTAATAACATAAATCCCCAAAACTTACGAAATGTAATGAGAGAACGTTCAGAAAGAATTCGTGCTTGTATTCAAGCAAACGGAGGCTATTTTGAACAAAATTTATAAGGTTTTAGTTATTTAACATTTAATTTAGTTCAGTTTTTATAAGTTTCTGTACTTTAGTTCAATGTATAGTACTCACTATTTCTTCATTATTTTCTAGTTTATAACTCTGGTCTTCCAAAACTTACTTCCTAGTTTCTTTATTTGCAATGAATAGTTCATTTTGTCGGGTAGAGTAGATGTACATGTTTAATTATTAAATAAATTTATGCTCTTTGTTATTACTATTATTATTGTACAATAGGTATAATTTGATAAGTGTAAACAATTGGATCACTTAAAGATTACATTTTCACGTACAACCTAGGTATACGAGTACACAGCCTACTCATGGAAAAGAGTGAAAACAGTATCAGGAATATTTTATAATCGACATTTTGTGCATTAATAACGTTATTATTATAACAAATACATACATCAACGGAGAGAATAATTTGATGAGAAGAAAAACACCACATAAAACACACAGGATGCTATTCAAAATAAGCAAGTTATGGTAGTACGAAATGTAAAAAATAAACATATCGAAAAAAAAATAAACAAACGTAAATAAAGAAATAAACGATATGAGAAATAATTACAATTACATAATAGTAATGATGGTAGACACCCTTACAACGAGTGTTGACAATTATTTTATTTATAATGTATTTCGTTTATTAGATTCATGGCCTTCTTAAAAGAAACAAACAAATGTAATTGTCTGGGTTATTTATGAACCGATTTTAAATCTGAAAAAAGCTTTATAAAGGGAAATTAAATATTCATCAGAAAAATCACCTAAATATACAGGGTGCTATTTAAAATGAGAAAATTGGAGTCACTTCCGGTTGAAGTGACTTTTTTGGCACTAGAGATTTCGCTGTCATGTTGAACTGATCTGTAATTATTTTATACTAGTATAACACGAACTGGAAAGAATACATAAGAAGTAAATTTACTGCTGGAAAAGACAATATCTTTAAAAAACTACTAAATAAATTATAAATTTTTGATTAGGATTGACTGCTATTTTTTTGCACTTAATTTTTAAAGAAGTGACCTCAATTTCTTTTATATTTTGTATAGTTTCGTATTCCAAGCTACCGAGTTGCTGGGGTAAAATTGTACATTTTCTGTTCCAAACCATTATACGTTAATATCAGATTTCCAAGTACGATCATTTTACGAAATAATTACAATGTCTAAATATAAATCTGAGGCGTAGATTTGATATGCGGAAGCTTATTAAGGTCACAATGATACATACGGAAACCACCATGTTTATAATCCTAATAAAGCAGAATCACATAATACAGAAGTAGGATAGAGTATAGTATAGCACAACTTATAAGAGATATTAAAAAAAGGATTTACAAATTAAAATGCAGCGGACGAACGATCAAATTGCGACATATAGATATAACTAAACAAAAGTTTGTGTTTTACGTGGTAATGTGCCATCATTTTGTAAGTCATCATATCGGTTTTTCGACTATTACTTATTCGATTAATAATTGGTTAAATGAGAAATTTCATTGAGGTCACTATATACCAGTACAAAATAGTTTTCAATTAATGTTAACAAACTAAGCTTGTCGTTTTTGGTAAAGGGCATAGATCTATATCAATGTTTCTCGGAAGCTATCCATAAGAAAATTCTACGATGATGTCTGAAATGGATTTTAACGACGGTCATGCCAGACATTTTTCAGTCTTTGACAGTTCATAAAATTTACTACTTTACTCAAAGTATCATTCCCACATCTGACTTCTCGCTCTTCGACCGTAATAAAATCCTCTGAGGTCGATCATAAATATTCAGGATATCTCCTCTCACATTTTGTTCCAAGCCATTACATCAGCCTACAATATTTTCGCGCTAGAATGCATCTGGTAGTTTATCAGCAGAGGTCGGATTTACCAATCGGATATAACGTGAAACCAGTGTAGGCTTTAGGTGGTTATATGTCAGATTTGCATGCATATATGAAACGATGTATTACCTTAAATTTTTTTGGCTATTCCGTATTATCCAAAAGTTAATTTATTATAAACACTCAAAGAGAACTGGAGGTACAGAGGGATATACTTAACACTAAACTAACACATACAAATATTTTTCACTGCCGGTTACAAGAATAAGTATTATTAATCGGCACTAAATATTTTGGAGTTAAACTTCGGCGTCTTTCGTTGAAAATCCATTTATATTGCGAGAAGGACCGCTTGACGTAGATAAATGTAACTGGAGCAAACTTAAAATATGGAAACTTTCGCAAAGTCACCACATCCATGTCATATGTAGCAAAGTCTACTTCTTTGCCGTTTAAAATATCGTTTACATCTGTCATCGTAACAAATCTGGGATTTTTTTTAAAAACAGTTTTGAATTTTGTTCGTACCCTTGCAGCAATTTCTTCCTGTAATTGAAAAATATAGATCGAACACAACATTTATTGCATCAGCTGTAGTAAATTCTGATGTTGGCTGATATTGAAAGTCCCATATGGCTAGAGGAATTCGTGTATGGTCCCCAGATTTTCTTGAACAGCTGAATTTATAAATGTCTGTTGCGCCTGTGAAATAGCAACTGCATAAGTTGGATTTAACTGCTGTATTAGGGATTTCACATTTTCAAAGTGATAATAGTACGATGTTGCCTTTAACTAAATTCCTCGTCGTATTATAATGGGCTCTGAAGTATGGCAATGGAGTATTTGGTAGAATTTCATAAAATAACAGTACACGACTTGATGCTTTAAGAAAAACTTTCTTTACACTAGATATTAAATTACCATCGTTTAGGTTGTGACATTGTAACTGCGCGTTTTTAGTATCTACATACGACCGAATGTATCCACGTTGTGCAAGACACTGTTTGATCGTGTTATGTTTTCTCCCCTCCACACTAGGGCCGGTTGTTAGCCTTCAGTAATGTAAACTACCAGTATACTGTAATTTAAAATAATCTATTACGCATTACGTTTTTATTTAATATAGTGCATTCCCTGACTAAACTAAGTTACGCATTAACATTTTAAAATTAAATAAAATGCACTTAATATATTGCATAAATCTTTTTTTCGTAGTTTGGGAATGTTTCAATAGATGTTTACAATATATTATATCATCTTTAAAAGTCGTCTCTGGAATCCGATCGGTAAATCCGACCATATTTATTAGATTGTTCTGCAGCGTACACTTGGCTGATTTTATGAATCAGAATTAAAATGACATGGAGATCAGTTGCGGTGTTGTTCATACTGTATTTAATTTAATTTAGTTTTCGGGGAGAAAGAAAAAATATCTATTAATAAAGTTAAGAAAACATTTTCTCTACCTATGTATAAAAAAATATAAATCAACTGGAAGATTTACCCCTTAAGCTATTCATGAGATGTAGCTAACTTTTTACACCTAAATACGTTTATTTAATGTTACCAAAAACATATTACAGAATTGCTGTTGCGAAAACGAGCCTCCTTCGACTGTTGGTTAATTTTCATTGTTATATAGAGGTTTGTTGCCTCATGTCTCATTAAAGTCGTCAAAAGATGGTGATATTAAATCTTTAATATTATTTAATGGACATAAATATTAAACAATTTTTATGCAGTTAGAATTTAATAATTTAATAAAATAATTCGTAACTCTTATTGAAAAATGAGAAACAAATAATTTTTTCTTTGAAAAAGAAAAATATGTTTTCTTTAATACTACCATAGACGAAAAAAATTGTTTCATATATGTCTACCTTAAATATAATTATCTGTTCATATAACTATTGAGATATAAGCTCTAAATGTTTTAGGTCCGATAAATGGTGTTTTTAATTTTTTACTATTATTTTTTTCAATTATTATATTTATGAAAATTGTCCATTATCTACTTTTTTACCTAAAATTTTTAAATAACTTGACGCTTAATTATACCGGGTGTCCCAGAGAAATGGTTCACACCCCTTTTTTGTGTAATTTTTAACTTGGAAAAATTACATTATATACAGTCAATATACAAATAAAAAGACATTATTTGACATCAAAAAGTATTTATCACTTCCAGTTTCAACGGAAGTGATAGATCAGAAATTAAATATTTTTTCTCTGTTTCGATGAAATAACTTTTTTCAAGGGTTCTGTACTTTAAAATTACTAATAATTCTGATATTTCACATATAAACCTAGATTCAATTTTACATATAACATCGAGTATTGAACTAAACTAATAATTATATATAAATTCACCAAGTAAAAAGTGTTAATTGCAATTTACTAACATGCAGTTTAAAATCTTCCGGAAATTAATTTGGATTTGTATTTTCGCATTACCAGACTAGTCATTTTCTGTGCTTTATTTCAAATAATCTATTTCATAGCAAACAATTCTTAGAAAAAAATGTCAACAATTCAAATTCGGAATTTCGATTAAAAAAATATAGCAAATGGGCCCATTTTATTGACCCACTCCAAATGCCCACAATTGTTCAAATTAAAGTTGACTTTGTCTCTTTATTTCATTTCCAAGTTAAATCCAATATTAAATTTATGCCATGTACATACCACTATAATTTCCTGAACATTTCAGAAATTCCATCAAATCTCATTTTATGCAACATGTAACTGCATAATGGGCTTGCAATCCTACAACGTAGATTAGAAATGAAAAATGAATAACCTCAGGCTCCTTGACTTTTAAAATGGTCTACGATTATGAATTTTTTCCGATACGCAAATTTATTGCCATGAATCAACGAAATATACATACATAACAACTTAATGTTGTTCAATTTTTCATATTACTATATAATTTGTCATACATTGTTTGTCAAACTGAAGTATTGAGTTAAACATAACCAGTGGCGTCTGGTGAAATTTAGGTCATGTCATATCATAGTATAGGGATCTAAGCGATAATTTAAGGCATAGCTATCAAGATTAAATGCAAAAAAATATTGCGATTGATATTTGTGAAAAAATTGTGCGCCTCACCAGGTTATTTCTTAAACAATTTGTAAAATATTTGCATAAAATTTTTTTTAGAATCGGGTGAAAAATGTTTCAACATATTACCAGAGCCTAGCCCTCACAAAATAATAAGAATATAATATATGTAATTGTAAATAGCATTAACAATAATTGGAGCTGAAATTTCTCCAAGATACAATTAATATACTATATTTTCCATTACAAAACGGGCCGCCAGCAACAAAAAAAATTATTTTATAGTGAGCGGCGATGGTAGCCACGCACTCCGGCCAACTATTCGGCGGGGGAGTGTTCAAGAAGGGTGGTAATTTCTAACTGAGTGCACTGGGAAGATATTAACTGGTAAAGAGAAAAAAAAGGTTAAATATAATATATCAGTAGCTATTTAATAATAATTAAAAAAAAGAAGTATAACAAGTTAAATATAGACACAAGCAAAGTGGTTAACGTGATGAGGTATTATAACATTTAAACAAATTACAAGTGCAAGTATTCTCGAGAGAGATACTAGAAGTTTATCAGAACAGATTAGGGTACATAATAATATAAAAATATAGTTCTGTAGGCCGAATGTGATCACCTTCGTCGCTACCCAGTTACACTGTTCTTCTTTTGTATAGGGACAATACCAGATAAAATATTCGTATATATTCTTACGGCACCCAAAAACAAAGTGGTAGCTACATAAAATATTATTTAAAATATGATAATAGATTTTCAGATAATACGTATTCTTACGACACACAAAAAAAATGGTAGCTACATCAAATATTATTTAAAATATGATAGTAGATTTTCCAGATAATCGGATAAAAGCAAATATATGCAGGTTTTTAGCACTTATCTGTGGTCCTACAGCGCGAAGGGCGCTTTCTCCAGGTGTCGGCAGATTCAGAGCATCACGTACAGGAGGGATGCCAGGAAAACCATGGACGGCACACTATAAGGTAAGGCCTGACTGCAGAGTCCACGAGGAAAGTAAGGAAAGATACTCCAACAAAAAAAGGTTTTCTTGTTGTCTAACCTATGACATCCACTACTGCATCACCGTACCAGAAGAGGCAAACGCGTTCCAGGCCGCGACAAAGATAGAATAAAATATACTCGTATAAATAAAATACTTCATAAAAGTCTTACTAAGACCTTATTAGAAGCCCTGAAAAGACAAGAATAACAAACATTACATCACATAAAGTACAGCCATAATGCCAATACTCACTTCTACACCCTGTAGAAGGCTTCTCGAATATATCTCTTATTCGACGGTTGATTTTCTTTATGAACCACCTGCAAGAAAGTAAAGGAACCCTATAAGAATCTTTTACTTAAAATGTCGGTACAGAAGACTTACCGCGAGCTAGGAAATAATCCGTACACGACGAAAATTGCAGGAAATATCACAAATTTTTCACAGAAAATCTTCCTCGCAAGTTCTAAATACTTTTAGTAATAGTTCTCCCAATTAAATGGACACTTCACCAATTTACTACTAAAGTAATACCGCTCACAATTCACATCGATGTTAACATTTCGACACCTCGATCGAAAAACAGAACTCGAGTCGACCAGTAAGGATTTTTTTTCCGGAAGGCCAAAAAACATTACGAGAGAAAGAAACTAATAAGAATATAAACGTACAATACAGAAATATTACAATAACTCACACCTTAGATCATTGATTACCACATACTTAATAATTTCTTTAGGGGCTACATTTCGAGGGGCAAGGCGTTAATTTAGCGATTCCTTAGACTTACGAAAAATTAAATTGAAATGTCTACGTATTAAATTAAATATACATAATAAGATCAGAACCATATATTTTTTTTACCAGTACACAAAAAAAAGGATCACTTCATAGACGACAAAATTATAATCAGTTGAATTATTTTATTAGAAATATTATTTCGATGCAAATTGATACAAGTAACCAACCACTAGTAGGCAACCAATTATTCGCCGGCTATTTTCCTAGAATTAGGGAAGCCATAGAATTTCAGAATTAAAAGGGTACGATTCTTATTTAGGGAGGTATTTTTGTATGTTTTAGTTCATCTACCTCGGAAAATTAGATAATTGTTATTTAAATTAATTTAACCCGTAACAAACGGATTTTCAAATTTCAAAAAATAATATTGCTGTTTTATAAAGTTATTTCGAAATGTTATTTTGGATTAATTTTTCACTGTGCAAATTTCAAAAATGTGCACAATTTTTTTAATTAAATTTGAAATCTGTCGATATATTTGTAAAAATTTAAAAATTTAACTTACTAGAAGCTATGGAAATAAATAAGTTAAACAAAAATAAATATTATAACATATTAAACGATCAGATAGATATAAAATATTCCCCGTTATTAAATTTAGTTCAATAAACTTATTGCTGTTGAGATAAAAATTCAACCCAAAATATAAATTTTACTACCTAACCCTCTATGCTTTTAAGGCAACATCTGTGCACAGAAAAACCAACCATAAACTTATTTGGTGTTCATTTTATACCTAAAAAATAAGTCTGTATTTTTAGTTACTTGAAAATGTACGAATAGGATGAAACTAGTTATAAAGTTTAAAATAAAAATAAAAGTGAAAATTAAAAGAGAAAAAACAGTGTTTTGTATTTATTAAATTTCAAAAATGGATTTTCACCAAGTAACGTCATCTTCAATTAACTTTTCGAAATTACCAACATGTTATCTCGAAATGTTTTTGAGATTTTTTGGATTTTTGATATTAAAATATCGTTAATAATTTTGTTACACGTAGCTGCATTTGAAAACAAAATAGATGCATTTCTGAATAAAGTTGCAGTTTACTTCTCAAAGCGATTTTTCTCAATAATCAACATCAACATTTCAAAAGCAATTATTTTTTTAATCAAATTTTATATTCTGCGAATAAAATTAGTTAATGAAGGTTCTAACACTTTTTTAATAATTCACCAAGTTATTTCAAAATAGGACATTTTCGCGTGGTGACCCTGTACAATAAAGTGACGATATTAACTTTTCATTTATCAATATTTGTTATTAGTAGTTTATGATATAAAGCAATTCCACATTGTTTTATTTATTTTTCTAGCAGTTCACACCAAAATTTTATAAAAAAATTGATTATTTCGAAAAATTAATGTTACCAAAAAATCACCCAGATCACATAGAAGGCCCTCAGCCATTAGAAACGTTCAAAAAATGTCCGAGACCGAAATTATACATGTCACACCACTTTTTTTAGCAAAGTAGACAAAGAATAAAAAACGGTAATCAAAAGTTCAAACCGCAATTTTTTATCTCAATTCTCCGATTTTTAAAAGCCGAAATAGCAAAATTATAAAAACCGCTCCGCAGCAAAACATTAAAATGGCCAAAACTCATAAAGACACTCATAAGCAACAATTACAAACCGGTCTGAACAATTTTACTGCAATCCGAGATGCCCCACAAAATGTTAACTTCAGTGGTCGACAGAAGCAAATAATTATCAGTGGCCAAAGACACCATAAAATAGTAAAAGTTAAAGTTCTGCATTTCTATCATACAAATTTTAAAAGATGCTAGTCACATACACCTAAAAATCAATTTTTACAAAGTCAATTAAATAAATAACAATTAATACCAAAGTAAAATAGTTTAAGACAAAATAATAATAATAATTTCAGGCAACCATCATTGTTTCCGTCTCATTAATCGCTAGATTTACTTATACGAGACTTGGAGTTTGGTACACCGTGTGGCAGACCAGCCAGACAGCCAGCCGTATCGGGAGCTCTCGGCAAATCGGAGCTTTCGAACGGGGTAGATTTTGTTTTTACTACGTACTTTCAGAAATATGACATTATGTTAACATTGGAATAGATAACGACACAACCCTTATAAATACAAAATTTCATACAAGTTAAGACAATTATACCACTCGACACTAAAGAGCAAGCATCGTGGTATTAAATTCAGTTCTTAAGTAAAATACTTCCTTTTTGGCTTTCATATATCAGACACAACTCGTGATCGAATAAGAATGAACTTAAAACCGAGTGTGAACCTCATTATTAAACACCAACTGATCTAGAGCCCTTAGGACAGTCCCTCGTTGGCCATTTCACAGGTAATTGATCACACACGGTCCCAGAAGTCATAAAATAGGCACTAAGAAATTTCTCCACGCACAAAGCTGGGTTATTTTTTGGTATCCAAGACAGGAAGACGGCGTCAACCACCCATAAAGTAATTTTAAAACTTTCACCGCAGAGAACCAGAAGCATTTCTCCGACAGCTTTTATCATCCGTGAATTTTGGCTTGAGGAGTTTCCGTCACCAGATTTAACTGTAAAATTCTATATTGTTTTTTATTTATTAAATTTAAAAAACCACAAGCAGGCTCCTACAAACGTAGGTTGTCCAAAAATAAAAAATTAAACGTTTATATAAAAGAACATCATCGTCTGAGATCTCCGAAGACAAGGTAAGTAATTGACCTACATACTTAGAGACTTAGAATCATTTTTCAAAATTATTTTTTCGCGAAGCTAGGGTTGTTAAGATAAATTCTTGAACCTCAGTTTTATATTAGACAATTTAACTTATTTTAAAATTAAAGCTTCACTTGCCTTAAAATTCATTTATAAAAATTGGTTAGTTCTAAGTTTCTCGGGTGTTTACTAAGCTGCCATAAGAGTTTCAGAATTTATTGAAATTTTTTGAGTTTTAAGGATCGACAGCCAAAATTATTACTAAAAATAAATTTCATCTAAATCGTTTTGTTAGTCCATCAGGACATAGAGGAATTAATTTTTAAATTTTCAATAACTTTCGACTTCGTCCTTTGAAAATAAATTTTCAAATTTATTTTTATTTTAATAAAATAGCATTAAGTACAAAAAAGATACACTGCCCAAAAAAATTTTTTTTAATCCGACAGAAAAATTTTAATAAATTTTTTTTTTGGTTAAGAAAAATTGTGAAGTTCTGCGCCACCTTTTAGGCAGGCTAGTAGTATCCGAGTTATAGGTCAAGAGACTTTTTGAAAGTGTTTTGTTATTGTGAATGTTACGTTCATCTAAAGGACTCCCCGTCCAATTTTATTTTTGGTCTTAACGATTTAGTTAAATAAATTTTACACTCACAAATCACCTGATTTCATTAGTAAAATTCAATTTTGTAAGGAACCTTCTTTTCAAATTATTTTTTGGCCTTCAGCGACTTTGAAAAAATAGATTTCATAGTTCTAATAGCATTTGCAAGGAAGTAAAAATACATTTTTCCACAGACCCCCTGTTAAATTTCATTTTTACATAAAAGCTGACTGAAAAAATATTTCCAGTATTCCATAAAGTCATTTTCAGGGACTCCCTGTGCAAATTTTTATTTGGCCCTAATAAATAAATAAAAAGCATAAATCGCTTGATTAAATCCTTCAGCTACAAAGTTTGAGGTAGAAACAAGGCTTTCAAGCCTGAACCGCCGAAGACAAGTTGTTGAAGCTTTGCTCAGCTCTGCTAGCGTAGCCAACGGCACACAGAAATTCAGCGAGGCTAAGAACAAGCTACTTTACCTCTCTGTATAACCAAAATCGACCTTGAGAAAATTCCATTCCTACGATCAATTACCAAGGTAACAAAAGTAAAATTATTTCGTGGCAGCAAGTCACGTGGCGCTAGTATTGCCAGATGTACGATAATTATCGTATTTGTACGATAATTATACTATATATACGATGTACGATAGTGTACTATGATGATTTACAAATAAACAGCAATTAATATTTAATTTTCTATATTTTTGTAAATAACTCACGTATTCACAGTATTGTCATCATATCTTAATAATTTGCCCATTAGAAAATAAACATAGATGCGCTCCTGAGAACGAAACGTTGAGTATTACGACAATATAGGTTATTCCCTGACTACGAAGACACGAAATTCACAAAACAAGCATTTTGTGCTTAGGTGATTTCATCTCGGCCTGGTGATGCTGATTTACATGTGTTACTTACTGTTATATGTATTGTATATTGTAATTCTAATATATTTTAGGTTATAGTCTACCACAAAGTGTAATAACATTGTACTATTCTACTACTCTACCTAATAAATTGAATTGAATTGAATTGAATTGAATTCCCTGACTATGCAATTTTAATTCCACGATTCGGCGCAAACCATCGTATGATGATATGAGATGATCGAACAAAATGGTTGTATTAGTTTTAAGTCCACTAACAAAATGATAAATGCAATGACAACATCCAACTTATACCCTAAGAATTTGTAGGTATTTCAAGAGAACGAAGAAGAAGAAGGGGCAAATATTATATTTGAGGAAATAGAAATATCAGAGTCTGATTAATTAATCGTTTTTTTTTTTTGTTCTTTTTTATGATTTCTTATATCATCGGTGGTTCAACAATACCTCACATGTGCAGGTTTCACTGATTTCGCGATTTTGTTATCATGAATCACTTTGTAGTCCCATACTCAGGTTAAATTTGGGGTCCCGGATCTATCTGTAATACCAAAGTTTTGATTTATTTCATTCCAAAGCGTATTGACTAGATTTTTTAAGAAAATAAGCCACATTTTTATTTTAAGTTACAAGGAAAACGTTTTTGTGTTGTGCTATGTTCAATTTTGCACATAAGAGATGTTGAACCACCAATAAATATTAATTTTGAGTTTCTTACTTTATCGTATACGATATAAAAACAACTGTAGAATAATGTGTACGATTGTGTACGATAATATAGAGGTATTGGTACGATAATTCTCCACTAACGGCCTGGCAACACTGCGTGGCGCCCAACATAATTAGAAAAAAAATAGTAACCCAGCTAGGGAGAAATCAAAGAAACAGGTCTTCCAAAAAACACAAATAAAAGAAAACCACCTTGGTGTAATTTGTGACATTACCAACAACAGTATTATATACCTATGTCTAATTGATCAATAAATAATATTATTCAGTTCATGTTTAGCTAATGTTTCACTGAAATAAACCAATTACTGGATCCGTTTGCCTTTAATTAAATCAGCCCGAATCAATATAAAAGATTTATGCTCACTATACCCATAAAAATATGCAATAAATGTGAAAATTCGGATGGCGGTGTCGGCGGCGGCGCCTAAAAATATAAGCTCCTTTGGGGACTACGAAATGTACGCTTGGCTTGATGTTCACTCATAGCCAAATGAGTAGCAACGTTAATCCTGTTGGAACCGTTAACTTGCAAGCCGCGCGAAATAAATAAAATTAAAGTTGAGTTTGGGTTTTGACATTACATCATCAAAGCGTGCTTTGGGAAATCGCCGTGAGAGTGTGTAAATTGAACATGGGTTACGGAAAGTCTTTAATCGCCTATTTTACAAAATTAATCGGGGCATTAGCTAGCGTATGAGCTTATAATTTTCTTTCATAGTGTAAAATTAACTTCTGGTTTATATTTATGATGCCCTGCACTCTCAGTCACACTCAATTTGTATATTGACGATATAATTTAATATTAATTTCAAAATGAAATATTACCTGTGAATTATTTAAAATTATTGTATAGTTATGATGTATGTATTCAAAGCAAGCGATATTTACTCGTATTTTAATGAAATTTAAACTAAGTAATTAATAATAATTATGTTATAAATCTATTTAGTATGTTCAAGCAGAATTAAAAATACAGTTTTCTAATATATAGTATCTGTTATGATAGATACTACCATACGTATTATATGTACTATATGTACTATGCTATACTATACTCATAAGTAACCTATGAGGCATATTTTAATGTAATACTTGTATACCTATCATCATCCCTCCACCCTACACGACCACCCCCTCAAAAAATTCAAATGGCAAAGGGGGTCGAGTGATACATCTTGTGAAAGGTATTTCAATTCTCTACATAACTGTGTATTTTTTAAAACTTTTATCGATTCGTTAATGAGAAATAATTGTTTCATTATTTTAGGTTCGGGAAATAGAAATAAAAGAAACAGTTTAAATTATCGTATGTATTGTTCAAAATGACCCCCACCGACTTCCATACAGTAGTATAATCTGTCTTGAAATTCTGTACGAACATTTTTGAACACATCTGAAGTCAATGAACGGCATTCTCGAACAATTCTTTCACGTAACTCTTCCAGAGATGCGAGTTTTGTTGCAAATACCTTCGATTTCAAATGTCCCCATAGAAAGAAATCCAAGGGAGTTAAATCGGGTGACCTAGCAGGCCACTCCACAGGACCTCTTCTTCCAATCTATCGCTCAGGAAGCCGATTATCCAAAAATTGATGGACTGCTATAGAAAAATGTGGGGGTGCCCCATCCTATTGAAAAAATAGTTCGCCCTCTAAAAAATTATCGTCTGACAATTTCTATTCTCTCCTGAAGGGTATAAACCATTTTGAGAATTCACTCTGGTAAAATGTATCTCGATGTAAAATTGGTTGTGAACAAATTAATGTTCAAGGACTATCAAATACTTATAAGTCTTTTATTATTCTAAAATTAAACGGACAAGGAAAGTGTTTTTATTGAAAAAACTCATGTTGATTTGAGAGCACTAAAAAGTGTAGTTTTTTTATAAATTCCAATACCCAGTGCCGTGTATTTTAGATTTTTTAAACGATTTCGATTATGTGTAATCATCAAAAATAAATTTATTTTCTTTAATAACGAATCGATAAAAGTTAAAAAAAATACACAGTTATGTAGGGAATTGAAAGACCTTTCAAAAGATGTATCACTCGCCCCGCTTGCCATTTGAATTTTTTGAGGGGGTTGCCGTGTAGAGTAGAGAGATGATGATAGGTATACAAGTATTACATTAAAATATGTCCCCCTTGGAAACAAGGTCGACGTGTTTCACCAATTTTTCAAAAAAATTTTATCTCCACAGTTATTCAGGGTACCTACTTTTGGTTGGGACACCCTGTATATATAATCTTCCAAATATTTCGGACTCTGTCTGTAACTCTGAAGTCTTTCTACTCTTATATTTATAATAGACTTTTTTTCTTAAGAAATCTGACCTAGCATTCTCAATACTTAATTCTTTTTGAAAGGATGGGCTTTGAGGAGAAAGCAGTGAAGTGTCTACATTTCAGTCATTCTCATCTGTTAGAAGAGTTGAAGAGTTTTGAATTAATGCCTCTTATTAAATATTACTATTTTGATCATTATCAATATTAGAATTAGTCCACTGCCTGTATCGAATAACGCAGTAAAAAGTGTTTCCTTACCATTAGGTAGATGAACATGCGCATATTTGCTTCAATCCACAATTTGCTTATTCTCCTAAAGGTTCATATTTATTAGTTGTAGTGTTTTCTTAATAATACTTCACCAGGAGAAGATAACCAGGTAGGTACAGGAAAAACTATTAGGAAGATATCCGAGGATGGTTAAACATTCGTTAATATGGAATAGCATTGGTTGCAGTATAAAGCAAGATCTTACTGAATATAATGCATCTTATAAAATAGTTTCCACATACTTATTTTAAAATTTTATGATATTGAGATTAACAACACTGTTTCCATAATACCGTTTTATCTTCCAGCTCGCCCATTACCTTTAGTTGTAAGCTGTTGTACTAGTTGCTATACCACAGTTATCAAAAAGTGATTTTAATTCTTGTGATAAAAAAAGCAGTTCCCAATTAGGGAACTAGAAGCAACATTTTCAGATATAACAAAAAGATTAGATTAGATTTATTTCCCAAATAACACAATTCTTTACACAAAATTCTATAATAGTATTTATGCGCGTAAACTTGATTTAAAAAAAAAACTGGTACAACTCTTGTAATCGAAAATCTTAATAGTTTAGTTGTGTGCATATGTCTGTAAATGGGGCTGGCCAGGCATGTCGATAGGGGGGTGGAGAAGAGGTGATTTACCCCGGACCTGGGTTTTTTGGAGGAGATCGGTTTTCTCTGTGTTTTTAAACTTATTAAACCTTTCTCTTTTATTTCATTCAAATGGAATTTTAAGGAATAATTAGAAAATAACTTTTCAAAACATTTTCAAGCCTGCCATATTATTGTTTAAAAAAATAATATTTGTTACGGATAATTCTACTAATGGTTGTAATTAAAATACTAACTGAATAATGATAATTCTATTTTTATAAATAAGAACACAAAAATACCACTTGAGATTAAAAAAAAATGTAAACAATGCAAACTGAACATAAAAATACAATAAATGAACTTCAATTACGTAATACAGAATTAACTAATATTTTGTCATTGATCCATTAGCGTCTAAAACTGCCTGAAGTCTTGCAAGCATGGACAAAATCAGATTTCTTGCAAGGTCAACTTCTTGCGACAAGTTCTCCCAAGCGTCTTCAATTATCCCTTCCAATTCTTGGGCATTATTTGGATGGTTATTTAATTTTCTTATATGTTTCACCATTAGTCCCCATACATTTTCAATTGGATTTAAATACGGACTTTTAGATAGCCACGGTAACAACTCTATGTTTTTATTAAGAAACCATTGCCTGACACGATGGGCCGTATGTATGGAGCAGTTGTCTTGTTGGAAAATAAAATTATTTTCCGGAAACACCTCTATTACTGACGGCAACATAATATTGTCTAATATTTCAATATATTTAATGGAATTGAGATGACCACCACTGTTCTAACACACACCTAACCCATTTAGGCTCATCCAAGCCCAGACATTGACTGAAAACCTTCCTGATATTTGTGGATCGAAAGTATATTTTTCGTCGTATCTAGTGGAAGGGGGCCTATATACGCGAACATGTCCATCGTTACAGGATTTAAAAACCGTTTCGTCAGAAAAGACAACTTGTCCCCAGAAGTTTTCATCATTGATTATATAGTTGAGTGCAAAAATAATCCTACCCTGCTTCTTTTCTTCTGAAAGTTTGTATTTTTTAGCCGCTGAACAACTCTTCAAGTCGCTTTGTAGTTTCATTCTTCTGCAAGCAGTAGATACCGAAGCAGGGAAATTTGTCTCTGAAATTGCATTTACTGCAGTCTGAAAAGGGTTTTCTATTAGGTAATTTATAAGATTTTCATCTTCTTGATTATTGCTCTTTCTGGGCCTACCGGAACCAACTTTACGGGATACCGTTTGGTTGGTTTCCCATTGTTTTTTAACACTCATTATCGTGGTTTTACTCACATTGTATTCAGCAGCAAATCTTCTTATGGACCAACCATCTTCAATTTTAGAAACAATTCAAAATTTTTGAATATCTGTTAGATGTCGAACCATTTTTAATAATGACGCCACTGATTAACGTCAAAGTGACATTTGTAAGATTATTAATATCAATCAAAGAACGAATGATTTACATAGCTAAAAGAAAGTGTACCAGTTTTTTTTTGAAATCAAGTGTACACACAATGCCAAAAACGCCTCGTAGGAATAGGGGAAAACTATGGAAAATATGTAAAGTAAATTCGTGGCAATGAGTCACCAGCCATTCGCATACATTATTTCCCAACGAATTGCACTTTCTGATGTTCTGTGTTTCTGCCTTTTTCAGCTACAAGGTCATTATTGTTTCTTTTCAATGGCAAGCATCATTTTTTCTTTTACTTCGAAAAGGAGAAAAACCATTTTTTTCTGATTTCACTATTATCACAAGAAAAAAGTGACATTTAATTGTTAGAATCCCTTCTGAATTTCCCCAAGATTTTCTCTAACACCCTATACATATACCAGGGCATATTAGAGCTAATCTCTTTATTTACAAAGACAATTCCATTTTCTCCCTTCACAACTGCCTCAAATTTGCAAAGTAAACAATAGCCGTACCCCTTTTGAGAATAACAAAATAATATTTTATAATTTCCTCATTGTGGAAAGATTTACAAAGCGTATTATTAATCTGATTAGCTCCTTTCTCCCTAATTCCTGCTCATTCCTAGAAAGTTTTACCATTGAGTTGTACTTAAAGTTATAGCCCGTGTAACTCTTACCTCAACTCAAAGAAAATTAAGGTGAGATGTGAGATAATTGCGAATTAAATGCTGTGGTAAGTAAATAAGCCACCAAGAATTGTTACTGCTATGAAAAGTCTGAAAATGGACAAAGTGGATAAAGGCTCGATGATAATTTCAACGGACAATGTGAAAATGCTTTTGATCATTCCTATTTCATTAATTGACACAAGATTAAAATTTATTTTATCCATACAAGCATTCAGTGAATTGATCCTAACTGATTTGGAAAAACAAGCATGTTAAAGACAAAAAGAGGATTATCTTAATCCAGGCACTTTACACAATAATTTAGTTTACAATAATTCTCACGAAGTACAATAGAGTTTATAATGAACGAAATATTATTAAAAGCATGTAAGACAAATATTAGCAAACCCATAAACAAAAACGACAAGATAATTTCGCTATGTAATATGGTTATGTCGTCCTTTTGAGAAGCGACCTAAATTCTGTTTTCATAAACACATCAATTATTTGATTATCTTTACAGCAGCGAGCAGATAAATAGAGCAAACATATTCTAGGATATTCATTTGATTTGTTCACAGAGCATAATCACACAGAGAGTGTGTTTTTAATATTATAGATATTACAAATTTAGTGGGAATAGGTCAATCAAAAAACAGAAAAACTAATTTTTTAATTTAGTCAACGATTCGCTAACTTTTATTAGCATCCTCAGTACTCTAAAAGAGACAAAAAAAATACATACAAGAATATTGGACAAACATAAAAAATACTGGACAAGTTATGTAATATACAGAGAGATTAAAATCATGGTACTATCATGATATATTATACACCATGGAAGATGAAAGGATAATGCCCGCTTTGGCTCTTCTTCTAAGGACTATTTGATAAATCAATTTATAAGTAGGAAAAGGAATTTATAAACTCGATAAAATTGCATAATGTCAAACTTGGTGTGCCACAGGGTTCTGTGCTTGGACCGTTACTGTTCCTACTCTTTATAAATGACTTACCACCATTGGTATAGTTACAATGTACGTGGATGATACCACAATAACTGTGTCTGCAGAATCTCCACAGGAGCTTGAACTTGTCATACAAAATGCGAATTGTGAATTTGATACTTGGTGTCAACGCAACAGACTGATTCTTAACACTAGCAAAACAAAGTGTATACATTTTTTTAATAGAAGAGATATCTCAAATAATATCCAACTAATATATGGTAATAAGTTATCCGAAACTGTAATGTTCCTACGCACTTGCTTTGATATGAGACTTACCTGGGATAGTCATGTGGATAGTGTTTGTAAAAAATTAAACAAGACCTATTACGCCATTCTACAGATGAATAATGTCCTGAACGAGTCAGGTCTCTTGAATATATATTATATAATGGCATATTCACATATTTCATTGAACATTATTAGTTGGAGTCGTGGGAGAGATTTTAATAGAATTTTTGTAACGCAAATGAAATTCTTAAGATGAAATCTACAAAAAATTGCAGGCAAGTTTTAGAAGTAAAGATATAATGACTGCACCAGCTATCTATGTTTATGTGTTTAATATCTGTTAAAAAAAATTAAATTTATTTGAATGCAACTCTTCTATTCATGACCACAGTACAAGACATGGTAATCTATTGCACATCCCCCGTCATCATACTACTGCGTTTAAACATTCGCCAAATTATAACTGTATAATTTTTTATAGTAAATTGCCAGCCAATATTAGAATTATTAATGAATTTTTAATCTTTAAAAAGAGAACAAAAACTTTATTAACTAACGGGTGCTATTATAGCATTGGTGAATTTTTAAATGATTCTTTTATTTAAGTATAGAATACAAAACATGTCTCTCTGTTAGTTACTTACTAGAAAATTAAATTTTATGTTATTCTTTGTTTTTATTGAAAATTTTTGACTATTTATTACACCTATATGTGCATATGTATGTATGAATGTTTCTATGTATGTTCGTATATATAATGTGTATATATGGATGTATTTTGTGTATACATGTATGTATTTTGTGTATACATGTATGTACTTTGTGTATATACAGTATGTCCGCGGATGGGGTTTACAATAGGTGTAATGGCTAAAATTTTTAACTTTTCGAGAAAATGTTATTCTTTATAAAAGTTTTTGCTTGCCTAAAAAATAGTAGTGACGTTGACAAAAATTATATTTTTTATACGGGGTGATCAGAAATTACAAAAACTTAAAATTCCGTAAGAGTAAACTGGTTCTATTTTTTATTTTGGAACAAAATGTGAAATAAAAAAAGTTGTTTCTAATTATATGGTCTGTCCAAATCCAAAATTTCATTTGAATATTGCAATGTTTCCGAAATTAGTGAATTTTTAGTAAAATACTAGTCGGTTTTTGTCAAATTTTTATTTAGCTAATTGCATTCGAACAAGGAGAATAAATACCTGATAAACAAGTTTGATTTTATAAAAGTGCATACATATTTGAAGTTTCTGACTTTATTAAATATCACAATTCAAAAATTCCTCCACCAAATTGAACGCATGTTTCCATTCGTTTTCGAATGTTGTGAAAACTACTTCTAACTTCATCAATGGAAATTGATTGCACAACTGCCGAAATAAAGATAAATGTATCCGCAATTGTCAAATCTGGACTTCTTGGGGGCCACAAAACTGGACCGCCTCGTCCAATCCACCTTTGCCCAAATTTGTTATTAAGCCAATTACGTACGACGCAGGCATGATGTGCTGGACATCCATCCTGCTGAAAATACATTCTATTACGATATTCCAACGGTAAGGCTTCTAATTGATCAAAAAAGAATGTATTAAGCATATGTAAATAAGAGTTACTATTGCACGTATTTTCAAAAAAGTATGGCTCTATTATGCCATGATATGAAATAGCGCACCAGACATTTACTTTTTTTAAATATTGCCTTCCGGTAGAAATTCTAAATTCGGGGTTGGTCTCACTCCAATACCTTACATGTTGTGAAGCTACAGTCCCATTTGTTGAAAAAGTCGACTCGTCGGAGAACATAATAAATTTATAAAAATTCGTGTTGCTACTTAAAATTTCATTTCCTACCCATAAACAGAAATCTAGTCGTCTTGCTTCATCCCCTTCTTCTAAGGTATGGTTAAAATGTGGTTTGTATGGAAATATTTTATTTTCTTTCAAAATTTTTTGGATGCAACTTTTTTTAACCACCTCCAAATGCCGGGCTCGATTTCTCAACGAAATTTTGGGATTTCCAGCAACAGATGCCAACAGTAATAATGTGGCAGCGTCATTTTGATCATATTTTCTCTTCTCTTTCTTTACGTCAAGCACTGAACCAGTTTTTTTAAATTTTTTGACCAATTTATGAACTGCCATTCTCGAAACACACATTGGAAAATCTCTGACTAAATTTTTGAATAACATAACGGTATGAACTTTTACCGTCTCCATAACACTGTATTAAAAAAATTCTTTGCTCCACAGTTAACATAAAAATTATTTTTTAATGCAGATATGTTATGATATGTAGACGTACCTAGGTAACAACGCACCTAACAATCAAAAAGAACATTACAGGAATTATACAGGATGTTCCTGAAATAAAATTTTATTAAAAATTCACTAATTTCGGAAACATTGCAATATTCAAATGAAATTTTGGATTTGGACAGACCATATAATTAGAAACAACTTCTTTATTTCACATTTTGTTCCAAAATAAAAAATAGAACCAGTTTACTCTTACGGAATTTTAAGTTTTTGTAATTTTTGATCACCCCGTATAAAAAATATAATTTTTGTCAACGTCACTACTATTTTTTAGGCAAGCAAAAACTTTTATAAAGAATAACATTTTCTCGAAAAGTTAAAAAATTTCAGCCATTACACCTATTGTAAACCCCATCCGCGGACATACTGTATATATATATATATATATATATATATATATATATATATATATATATATATATATATATATATATATATATATATATATATATATATATATATATATATATATATATATATATATAATGTATATGTATGTATGATATGGGTATTGTTACATCTATGAAAGAAAGGGATAGATTAAAACAGCTTTTATTAAAACAGCCAAATAATATGCAACTAAAAAATAGATATAAAACTTATAGAAATACCGTTACAAAGTTAATAAAGCAAACTAAAAATAACTACTACAGACAAAAAATTGGAGAGGCAAAAAATGATATGAAAAAAAGTATGGAATATTATAAAAGAATCTACTAATGAAACACGATCACAAAGAAACATAACACAGATAAAAAATGAAAATGGTAATATAATATCAGATGACATACAAATATGTAATCGTTTTAGTGATCATTTCTCTGAGATTGGATGTAAAATGGCACAAGATATCATAAATACAAATAAAAATGTAGAAATAAAAAATGATCAGTATGAAGGGAGCAGACAAGAACTCTCAAATTCCCTATTCTTATATCCAGTTTCAGAAAATAAAATACTGAACAGTATTAATAGTTTAAAAAATCACAGTGCTCCTGGACTGGATAATATTACTATTAATGATATAAAAAAAACTAGTAATTTTTTAATTGACCCTCTACAACATATTATTAACTTAATATTTCAAAGTGGTAAATTCCCAGACAGTCTAAAAAGGAGTAAAATTAAACCAATTTATAAATCTGGTGATGTACTTGACGTAACAAATTACCGTCCTATTTCTCTTATCAGTAACGTTGCTAAAATAATAGAAAAATGCCTAAAAATCAGACTTCTAGATCACCTAAAGAAATATAACATTATCATGCCAACCCAATTTGGATTTAGAGAAAATTTTTCCACAACAGACGCTACTTATTGTTTAACACATGATATTCATGGTGCCTTAAACTGTGGTCAGAGACCTTTAGTAGTCTTTCTTGACCTTGCAAAGGCTTTTGATACAGTATCTCACCCTAAATTACTGGAAAAGCTTAACAGCTATGGCATTCGAGGTATAAGTAATGAGTTATTTAAGAATTATTTGTCAAATAGATATCAAATTGTAACAAATAATGATAAAATTAGTGAGGAAAAACTGATTAAATACGGAATTCCTCAAGGAACAGTAATAGGACCAATTCTATTTCAGATATATATAAACGAAATGCTAAAATTAATAATTCCTGGAAAATTCATTGCATATGCTGACGACACAGCTTTATTTTTCTCTGGTTCAAATAGGAATGAAGTTGCAAAGAAGGCTGAGATAGGCTTACATTTAGTAAAAAAATGGCTTAACTTAAATTTATTAACTCTAAATAAAAGTAAAACTAAATTTTTAACATTTTCTTTAAATACAACGAATAGAGCCAATATAAGGAAGCTGATTTATCATGAATGTCATAATATAGATAATTGTAACTGTACTGACTTCATAGAATCGGTAGAACACATAAAATATTTAGGGCTGTACATCGATGAGTATTTGAAATGGGAT
Organism: Rhamnusium bicolor; assembly: GCA_029963845.1. Classification (NCBI taxonomy): domain Eukaryota; kingdom Metazoa; phylum Arthropoda; class Insecta; order Coleoptera; family Cerambycidae; genus Rhamnusium; species Rhamnusium bicolor. Next base: position 1,032,019 of record JANEYF010002289.1, read on the forward strand.
GTGCATGTTGAAAAAATAACCGCTAAACTGAAAACACTATTTCATAAATTTTACAGGCTTAAATACATACTAAATTTAAAAAGTATTGTGAATATATACAAGTCTTTAGTTGAATCAATTATTAATTATGGAATTGAGCTTTGGGGGGTACATATAAAACTAATTTAAATAGTCTGGAAACTGTTCAAAAATATATAATCAATATAATATTTAAAAAACCAAAATTATATCCTACGCGCTTACTTTTTATGGAAACAAATTTATTAGATATTGCAGGGTTATATATAATATCTGTACTCGGATTTATAAAAAAAAATAGTAAAATTAAAAATACACTCCATCATAGTTATAACACTCGATCAGTAACAAATGAAAATTGCACAATTCCAAAACCAAACAATACACTATTTCTAAAATTTATAGACTATACTGGCATTAAATTATTTAACCTACTACCTAATACTATTAAGCAAAACCAAAATTTAAAAAAATATAAAAAACTAAGTTTTATATACGTATGTCAAAATATAGATTTATTTAAAAAGGTTTCAAAGTAGTATTTTTCTATATTATTGTTATCTCTCCTCCTTTATTGAACTTAAAAGTAGTGGAACAGCATATTACTTAACTCAATTATTATTCATGTAGGATTGTTTGAAGGTAGCTATTAAAAGAAGAAAAAATAAATAAATAAAATAAAATATACAAATATGTAAATTCAATAGTTGCACACAAGTTCTCTATGAACTTAGGTGCGTTATTCACTTTATTTGTAAAATCTTTGTATATATATTTTCCAAAAATAAACATTATTATTATTATTATTATTATTATTATGATGACTATATTTTATGTTACATATTATGTTTATTTTTAGTTATACCTATTTATTTACTTGTACCATGTATGTTTGTTATTTACACTATATTTATTAGCTGTAACTACTATTATGTATTTGCTATTCTCTATGACTTTTCATATTTGTATATTATACAGCTACACATGAATATGTATATATATACATATATATATATATATATATATATATATATATATATATATATATATATATATATATATATATATATATATATATATATATGTATACATATATATATATATGTATATATATATATATATATATATATATATATATATATATATATATGAACAGAAAAAAGAGTTTTTCTTTTATTGCCTGTCACATGACTGCAATCTCCGTTTAAAAATTAAAAATATTTGTTTTTAACATATACAGTCGTCTAATTTCCCTCTCTAATATATATATATATATATATATATATATATATATATATATATATATATATATATATATATATATATATATATATATATATATATATATATATATATATATATATATATATATATATATATATATATATATATATATATATATATATATATATATATATATATATATATATATACACATAGTAACGAACAGAATTTAGGAGGGTTAGTAGTAGTCAAGCAATTTAAAAGAATGAACGTATCGTATCGTCCTTCCTTACAGAATAACAACTATAATAATGACTGCTCATATATAATTCTGGCTTTTCCCTTATTAATAATATCAATCTCTTCATTTCTACTTCCATTATGATTCACAAGTTCCAACTTGTTTTCACTACTAATCACTAATCAAAGCAATCTATTTGCTCAAGTCAAGTTTATACCAAATAATATTCATCGAAGTAGTTTTACAAAACTCTCTTGAAATTTAAGTAATAATAAATAACAGTGATACAACTGTTAGTAAGGTTGAGTGTAAATTTAAACATAGTGGACATGTTGAAGGCTTTCCAAAATCTGGCCGTTCAAAAATTAGTGAAGAGAAGAAAATTGACATTTTGTTGTAGTATCAAAGAGAAACGTGATAGTACATCTCGACTAGTTTCAATGGAAAATGAAGTGAGTAAGCATACAGTGCTACTAAATATAATCAACTTCATACTGATCAATTCAATCTGTAAAGAGGTAAACGAATACATATACGCTTAACTGCTATTGTCCAACTGGTTATACAGTGTGCCCGTAAAGTATGGAAAAAATTCATTATTTCTTAAATCAAAAATATTTAGGGAAAATCCTCAGTCATGTCGATTTTTAATTTTAAATGGACACCTCATCCTTTATTTTTTTGTTATGACGTCATCACTGTTTCTGTTATGACATCATCAACACTTTTATTAAATATAATACCCTATATATTTCTCCATTTTCTGCTTCACCAGCTGATTCCAAAAATGTATTACACTTAGGGTAGAAAATTGATGTTGAAAGATACGGCCATTTTGAATATAAGAATTTACTAATTTTTCATGTTTTGTCACTAGAACTAATGGTTAGTTAAACAATTTATGGTAAATGTTCTAACTATACTCCTTGTTGTAGCTGACAGTACCCTAAACAATGAATAAAGTATTGCTGAACTTTGTTTATAGTTTCCTGAGAAATGTTGTTTATCTCTTTTCTAATTCTCTCTTTTAATTCAACAATGTTTCCAGTTTGGTTTTATAAACTAAGTTTTTAGATGGTCCCACAGAAAATAATTTAATGAATTGAGGTCCGGTGAGCTTGGTGGCCATTCGATGGGTCCACGTCTACCAATCCACCTGTTCAGAAATATTTAGTCAAGATACTTTCGAACGTATGCTGCATAATGGGGAGGCGCACCATCCTGTTGATACCACAGGCTTTCGTCAACATTTCGAGGATTAATTCTACTGGGGAATAAATTAAATAACGTTGGAAAGAGGTAACCCATTAAAAATTGGATATGCCGGTCCGTTTACAGTTCCATCAAAAACATAGGGTCCAATGATTCTATTTCTCACAATTCCCGCCCATACATTTACCTTTCCTGTGTGTGCTGCTCCCGCATCCATCGAGGGTTTTCCATTGCCCAGTATCTACAATTCTGACGATTCGCTTCACCATTTAATTTGAAAGTGCATTTATTGGAATAAATAACATTTAATCTTAAAAGAAGGCTATTTTTTCTAATTTTAGTACTGTATAAACTGACGTTTTAGTAACATCATGATAATAATAATAATAATAGTAATAATATTTATTTATTTGCCCAACAGAAAATCCACTTACAGGACAAAATGTATGAAATACAATAAGAGAAAAAATTTATATTATAAGGATACATAGTAGAATTAACTTAAACAAAGTAATACATATAACTACAATAATATAGCACTATAGGGTGACAATAATATAAAATAATAATGACAGCAGTTTAGATCGAGTTATAAACATAATTATTCAATAAAGAATGTAACATAACAATAAGGGTGGGATAGTTAAGCTATGGATGAAAGTGTCTATGAATGGTTTCTTTTAAGGATAGAACTGAACAGAGATTAATATCACACAGATCAGATACAGAGTTAAAATTATGTGACATAACGTAAATAGGCGACTTTTTAATGACATTGGTTCTTGCACTAGGTGTGTAAAAAAGTGATATTTTGTCTGGAATTGAAAGTTGGCACTCTAAAATTAAGGAGTTCAAGAAGTGGTGAGCAGTCAATTTTATTATGAAGCAGATTGTGGAGAAAAATTAAACTGTTCATAATCCGTCGAGTCTTTAATGATCACATCTCGAATCTAGATAAAAGTAATTCGTGGTTGAAGCCTCAACCAGGATATACACGATCATTTTTATAAGCTAAGAATTTTAAAAATTTTCTTTGGATAGATTCGAGATATGTTGAATGGTTCTCATAAATTGGGTACCAAATTAGAGATCCATACTCCAATTTGGAACGTACAAGTGAATAATAAAGAACATTCAACGCAGCGTCGTTAGTGAAAGATTTACAATTTCTGATAATGAAACCTAAAGTTTTTGAGGATGATAGTCCTAAATTGTTTATGTGTTCGGCAAAAGATAATTTATTATCAAACAGTATGCCTAAATCTTTTGTTGAATTTTGCCTATCTAACACTTGGTCGTTTAGAGAATACTCATATAAAATTGGCTTGTTCTTCCGCGAGTAGCTTACGACTTTACACTTAGATACATTTAGATTAAGTTTGGAAGTAGTACACCATTCTATAAGCAAGTTAACCTGGCATTGTAAGAATAAGCAATCCTGTATTGTGTTAATCTTAGCATATATTTTTAGATCGTCTGCAAACAGGAGCTTATCACAGTCAATCACTTTAGTGACATCATAGAGAAGAAATAAAAGCGGTCCAAGATTGGAGCCCTGCGGAACTCCAGACGTTGCCGTATACATATCCGACTTAAACCCATTGTATGCTACGTATTGTAATCTATTATCCAAGTAGGAAATAAAGAAATTAATCAAACTGCAGGAAAACCCATAATTCCCTTTATTAGACAGTATAGGTACCGAATTTATCACACGTTGCATAGAAAGTTAGTTTTCGATTCTCATTATTATTGATTATTTTATATTGAACTAAAGAATATTTATAGTGATAATCACGACTAACCTGGCCAACGCTGATATGCGGATTTTCAACAGCCAATAAAATATTTAATTTTGTATCCTTGTCTACACCTGGGCGACCTGTTTTAGGTAAATCTTCCTCCGTACCAGTCTCTCTAATTTTATTTTCAATTTCACTCACTCTCAATTGGGTTATGGGTCGTTATGGATATTTAGTATTAAATAAATTAGATACTTCTTGTTGAGTTCGCATCCTATCATCATTCGCAATCATCGTAAGAATTTCAATTCTCTGCTTTACAGATACACTGTTATAAATTAAAATAAATCGACAACAGATATTGAGAAACCACTACTGGGGTAAATTATTATTAAGTAAATCACATTCAAAGACGATAATATAATGATATAATGATAAAACAAAAAAAAACAAACAAAAACTAGCTTACTTCAAAAATTAATAAAAAATGTATTTATTTTACTTTTTTACTTGTTTTTTTAAATGGCCGTATCTCTCAACTAATCAATTTTAGACTTTAAGTGTGATACATATTTGGAATCTACTATTGAAACAGAATCCAAAGATATACAGGGTGTTCCATTTAAAAAAAATAGCGATGACTATATATCTAAAAAAATAAGGGATAAGGTGCGCAATTGAAATAAAAAATTGACGAGTCCGAGGATTTTTTCTAAATATTTTTGGTTTAAGATATAAAACTTTATGGACACACTGTATATAAAGACCATTCTGACACTCGAAAGAAACTAAGGATTTAAAGTATAAATCGATGGGTCCCAGAGTTCTCCAAAAAATAATTTATTAGACAGTAGGTACCGAATTTATCACACGCTGCATAGAAAGTTAGTTTTCGATTCTGATTATTATTGATTATTTTGTAATGAACTAAAGAATATTTATAGTAATAATATTCAAGTAACTAAAACTTAACGAACAGGTTACATGAAGATTATTAAAATGAAAAACGGAAATGTCCTTTGTAAAGTTGGATAGTTGAGATATTATCCAGTTCATTTCCTGCATAATTATGAAACTTAAATTAACTGTTCTTACATCAAACAAAAAGTCAAATGAGAATCTATTGAAGTGTTATGTAAAGTTAATTTTATTGCTTTGCTGATAAATAATCGTACATTTTTCTCGTGAATGTGAGCTTGTTCAAGAGGATTCCATAAATAAATTTACTTACTTTAAATACGCAATAAATAAAGAGCTTTTTTGCAATAGTCCATAACTAAAAAACATAAAATTTTCAGTAGAAGCATTTTCTTGTTTGGACACTGTTTGAATTAATTAGCAGGAAAAACAACTTTTTTTGTTTGCATCTGGATGGCATGTATAAACAACTAAATCAGTTTTGCAAACGTTTAATTGACTAATAATTTTAAGTCTAATTTATGTGTGTGGTGTACATTTTTATAATTTCAGGATAAAAATAACAAGAAATTAATGTGTACTGTGAAATTTCTGCCCAGAGGACAAATTTTAAAATGTTTGAGCTTATGAAAACCATGAGAGTTCATCAATTAATTAAAATAAAATGTGTCGAATATTTCAACAATATCCATAATTAAAGTAATTGGAAAAATAGAGTATAATTTCTTTGCCAACAAAATACTGATAAGGAAATCGTTATTATGTTTATTTTGTTTAAAATACATTTGTTTGATTTGTATTCAGGTCAGGTAAATGAAGAAAAAATTTCCCATTTAAGAATATAGTATTGACTTCCGCGTCAACTTTTTCAACTTAAAAGATTCGTATACATTATTTGCATTATTCATGTATCATTAGACATTTTACTTGTAAGAGTCTCGGTAAAATAAAACCAGAAACCTACGCAGCCTGTGCTTTATTCATTATTCATTTTGCAAAGCAGAAGTTTTACTCTTACTAAGAGGCAATGTACTTTAGAGTGGTTCAAAATGAATGGTAGAAGCTTTAATCATGGATTTTTTTATGGAGATTTCTTTCTACAAAAACATTATTTTCACGGAGGGGACGTGTTTCTACAACACCTCCGGTATTACACATCTTCATAATCAACATGTATATGTAGGTAAAAATCCTCGACTCCATGCATAATGCATGTAATGTAAACCAACTTTTTGAATGAGAAATATTTGATCAGATGATGTTGGCAAAGGATCTGATGCTTCCATTAAGTTGCCACCACATTCACCCGATATGAACCCATGTGATTTCTTTCTTTAGATAGCAATTCCCTTTTTTGTATTACCTTTTAGCTCATTAACTTTAATTTTGTAAGGTTTACATTAGAAACTTCTAGAATATGAAACACATCAATAGATTTCTGTTGAATAAGCTGTGAAACAAAAAGAAAAAGAATTTTATTATTTTATCGCATAGTATATTATCATTTCGCCTTTCCCTCATTTTGAAATTACATTAATCGATAATGAAAACAGCATGGTGTCTAAAAAAACAATTTACCGAACATAAAGTAAGACGCTTGGCTCGATATAACCCATAAAATATCCAGAGTGTTGATTTATAACTTTAAAACACATGCTTAGTGATATGACACATTATAGAAGCAATATAAGAGGCACTTACATGAAAAATATCTTAACGTGCCAAGTTTTATCAATGCAAAGAAAATAAAAAGTTATATTCTTCAATGTGTGTCGTTGTCTCATCACATAACTAGTCTCTTTATTCCGCATATTTCTTTCAGGAAGACATAAAACCGTCACAAAAATATACGAGCAAGATAAATGAACAAATTGGGGTGAAATCTCTTAAGCACTCTTCACAGCCTTAGTTTGTACATGAAGAAAATTTAAATATAGGTTATAAATCAGTTTCAGCAAATATGATTCTAGCGTTGCAATTCCTCTTTTCGGATAATAAAAACTGGCTTATAATTTAAGAGTACTGATTCCATCATAGATAAAGAGAGTAGCCCACGCGCGCCGGTTCGATATTTTAATGCGTTAAAATATGTTCACTGGATATCATTTATTATTAACAAAATTTAACTTGACTACATTAATAATAAACAAAGCGGCCTACTTTTACAGTAATATTAATTTAAACAACATATAGCACCAAAATTAATAACAGTATATAAGGTGCCCAATTTTAGTTGACCACCATTGGCTTATCTTTAGAGATACAATGTAGCTTAAATGAAATCAAAGTTGCGTAATTTTATATTTGATAATATGATTCAAGAAAATTTAGTCTATTAAATATTAAAAAAAAAAAATGTGAAAACATGTATTTTTGTTTTTCCTCTTAGGACAACTTTTAAGATGAGTCCGATGCCGTTAATTAATATTTGAAAAACCGTTTTGGTTTCTTTGAATCATCATCAGGTTCATATTTTCTTAAGGACGCCATATCGAATTTTTATGAACATTTCATTTCTCAAGTTTTCTATTGTTGCTGGTGGAACTCGGTACACTTGATTCTTCTTATGGCCCCACAGAAAATAGTCCAAAGGAGACAAATCTGGTGATCTGGCTGGCCATTTGACTTTAATAATCTGTCTACTAATATGTCCATCCACACATTTAAACTGAAACACACTTATGGCCTAAAGTACCTAGTATTTTCTCTGGATCAATGGTGCTTATTTTTTCTATTAAATAACCCACAATTTGTGAGTTTAGACGCTCTGTCCACAAAATGTTATTTAAAAAATATTGTCTTTTTTAAAGAGCCAAAAATTCATTCCTCTCTTCATCTCCAGGACGTAGAGCATGAACCACTTGCATTTTAAATGGTTTATACTTATTTTTGTGTAATACTCTCCACACTTTCTGATGCGATACATTAAGATTAAGTGACTTCTCGTGTGGAAAGAGATGGATGTGCAGTTACCTAAATAAAACAATGGATTCAATATTCAATAATTCATAACATTAAAAGTTATTATCTCATTTATAATAAGTCGTTCTATCTCCGCATTGACTCGTACTCCATATGGGTGCCGAACTTTTGTGGCAGTTCCATTGTTTTTGAAATTCTTATACACTCTTAAAAATATCATTCTACCAGGTTGTTGTCTTTCTGGAAATAATTCCAAGCACCTCTCAGTGACCAATAAGCTATTTTTATTACATTGTAAATAAATTTCAACCATGTCAAATTTTTCTCCATTACTGAACCTCATTATGGGTGAAAATGCAAAATTTATCTGCACAAAAAATAGATAATAATTGCAAACTGTGCTAATGTGAAAATTGCGAAGTATAATAATTTTGTTTGCTGGTTGGTCATGGCACACTAGATTGATATGTATACGAATTGTTTATTTGCACCTGATAAATGCGATAACCTATTATAATCATTTTGGACATAATAGGATTATTAAAAACAAATAATTGTCTGCGTTTTGGTACAACTTGATCATATTCTTTGTAGTAAATTAGGAAAAGGTAGAAATCAAGATAGTAACTAATAATAATTTTAATTTATAAGTCAAATTGAGTCGAAATCGGTATCAGAATCATAAGTATCACATATCACTGTAATCAGGATAAAATGCTTAATCAGATGACATAAAAATTCAATATGGCGTCCAAAAGAAAAATGAATCTGATGGTGATCCAAGGAAACCAAAATGGTTTTTCAAATATTAATTAACGGCATTGGATTCGTCTTAAAAAGTTGTCCTAAGACTGCTTTTACAAAATTGACAAATTATTGTAAATAAAGAAGTTGTGGGGAAAAAACGAAAATACATGTTTTGACATTTTTTTAAATATTTATAAAACTATCAATAGTAGGCTAAATTTTCTTGAATCATATTATTGAATATAAAATTACGCAACTTTGCTTCTGTTTAAGCTATCTTGTATCTCTAAAGATAAGCGAGATACCAATGGTGGGCAACGTAAATCGGGCACCCTGTATATCATGCTCCATACGAAATGAATAATAAAACATAAGTGAAACAAAGATGCTTGAAAAGTTATACTAAAGCAACATAAAATAAACACTTTTGGAGGAGAAACCACAATAAAATATTGACATTGGTGTATCCCTAAGACGCATAGCGCCATGTCTCAGTCAAGACTGATATATTCCCTAATAACTACTATTACCATATGAATCCCAAAAACATATACGTAAATGTCCGCTTCTAAATATAGACCAAATGTTTTGAAAATCAAACAAAGCCAGCATTATAAATTGTTGACTATTAGTTTCACAATCTCTATCACCTTCTTAGATCATAGACTTTCGATATGATACAGATTGCCCCATAGAAACTGAATCGCTAATAGTGTTTTAGTTTATAGAAATTTTTTTTTGTTTTTAAATCTTGTATTTTGTGTTTATTTTTGTGATATCTTTAGCATAATTATACCCAAACAATACAGCATAGTACAATTTGTTACATTTTATTATTGTAATAAATTTATACGTAATAGTTCACCTAAGATTAGAAACATTGTTTCATCCACATTTTATTGTTATGAATGTGTATAATAAATATCCCCTTTAATTTTGTAGTCCCGCGAATTTTCATACATTTTATTTTATTTTGTATAAAACCTTTAGAAGTTTTTTGCGACTTCCTAACTGTCTTTGCGCAGCATAGATATAGAAAAGAAAAGTAGACATTCATATATTCATAGCTTGATGCCGCGACATATCTCATGTTTCAATAACATTTTTGTAGTTTCTAATATTGCTAATAAAACTTGTTCTCGACGCCGTTTGTTTGATAATTCATTAGTGAAGTGTAGTAAATAATAGACTTGCCCGTTAATTTAATAGTGATTTCCCTTCGTAAGAAATTCGAAGGACTGCCAGCTATTCCGATCCAGCCCTCGTTCATCCAGGTGGTTTTAGAGAGCTCTCACACAAAAACCACCCTACTTCAAGAACTGCAGTCAGAGGTAAGAAGTGCCTTACCTTTTTACCTCACCGGGCAACACCGCCTACAGTCCATTGCCTAGTTATTGAAAGTATTTTTTTTGTGGTTTCGCTACAAACGTTAATATTATTTTTAAGTTATTTTCAAAGGTAAATGCTACATTACTTTTAGGGCTATGCCCTAAATGATTCTCAAGAAGATTAATCGCTGAGGAATTTTGTCATTTTCTTAACTCAAAATTAAGTAACTTTTTATAAGGCTTCTTACATTTTTTTTTAGTTCAGAAACTGCTGTAAGTATATATTTGCGAAATGTTATTAATGTATGTATGTTATAAAGTTCAATAAATTCACATATCAATCATCTTTAACCTTAAGTGTCATAAACTATTTTTTTTATTAATTAAGTTACTCTTATTTATGACCCCTAGGATGCGTTGCCTTATCTGCAAATTCCAATTGATTTCATCGGCAAGAAAATATGCAAAGCTCAACACCGACGATGTCATTAGTTCCCAGATACTTGCCGCTATTACCTAAGGAACACCGTTATAGTGTTTCAAATTAAAGAACCTTTCCTATACTATATATGATTAAAACCTATTTTAAGGAACTAAGCTGTGATCAATAATAAAGTTAATCTCAGCGACGAAGAAAAAATCGTCGCTTCATGCTATCAACAGGAAAGGATCTCGAGTCAAGAATTTCAGTTTTGATTTTATAGCCTATCAGCAGCGGACTCAATTTAAGCGGGAGTGCAATTTCTTATTCAGTGAATTAAATACTCATAAAGTAAGGATGGTTTAGAAAATTCCATTCCAGGATTGCTAATCGTATGTACAGAGTTATTCCATATACAACGTAAAGATTTTAAGAAATTGTTGGGTAGATCAAAAATAAAAAAGGTAACCAACTTTAAGCAATTTAAATCATTTGATAACAGTCACACACAAAAAAGAGACGGACAGACAGACAATTAATTCTTGACAATAACTAAGCAGATTACGAAAAATATGAGTCATCTAGATTATCGGTTTTGTTTTTATATACCGTAATCTTTAAATGACCTCACATATAAATTCCGTAGAGGTCATATCAGAATATTGAGGTGGCCATTCAATAGCACCATTTCCGTTATTCCGTTTTATGCAAATCTTTAATTCAAAGATTGCCCTCGTTACTTCACAACACACAACCTAAGAAAGGCAACAGTAACGTATAATTCTCTTTCTTATTGATGTGTGTACACACGAATTGATTCCACCCCTGATATACGCGAAATAACAACCTCAGATGCGGTCATTAGTTATTACTTGAATAAAAGAATTTGGTGTATTATGTAATATTTTAATTTTAACTTGACGATTTTAATTATTTTAACTTACTAATAACCAGCCAATCCAGAGTGGTATTTTTTCCCAACTATGCACACTTTTCCCTACATAAATTTTTAGTATTACACCACTGAAGAATTCCAGACAAAGTACTGAAATATTTGGTAGTTTACTTATCTTTTTCATCTCTTGTAAATTTATTGTATTTTGCTCTGCTACAAATTTAGGGAGCAGAACACAATCATCTGCATTTCTGTTGCAGTTTAGATTAAATGAATAAAGATATTACATTAAATGAATACATTTTTATTTCGTATTAAATAATTACAATACATTTTTAAACTGCTAATACGATTTATTCAGTAATTTTCAGTACTAGGACTGTTCAAAATGCAACTCTCCTGCTTCAATTAATTTTGGCATCTTCTATTCATTTATTGGAGAAGTTAATTGCAATGATTTTTTCCTTAATTTTTTACTTGCATTAATAATCTATTGGAGTAGGATCGCGCGACTGTAGTGGTCATGCTATAGGTTTTTCGTCTAGAACACATTCCTGAAGATGACAGTTAATGAATCTACCAATCCAGCGCTCAGTAAAATTTGTAGTTGACCAGTTGCGAATTTGATTTGCAAAATTGGTTAGAGCTCCGTCAATTTGAATCCACGCAACTGCTCACACATGAGGAAGAATATCTTCAAACAGTTCCTGCAAATTATTCATGAAAAATTCTTTAAAATATCATCCTGGTATATATCAGGATGATATATACCAGTATATATCATCCTGACATAAAAAAAATCATTCTATTTAATTCTTCACCTACTTACCTCAATTAAATTTTAATAGCGTACCCTGAAATGTTTCATTAACATTTTTAAATAGTTTATTATCAGCGTCATTCGATACTGTCAATAATAATTCATGTCACATATTTTAATAATTTCTTCTTACTGACATTGACATTTTTGTAACTAAATTAGATATTTCAAGAATCAAACTGTTAAATTTATCCTAACACCATTTTATGAGGTCAAATGTGTAAAAAATTTCAGTGTACATTTGCTTTATTTAAGTACATGGAAAATATATTTTATTGGCTTGATATAGGAGACATGCTTTATCATCTTTCATCAAGAATATATTTTTTTGTAAAGAGAAATATAAAAAAAGTTTGAGTCCCGTAGACCTCCTTTCAGCTGGTCAATTTTGCTCATCACCGACCTTATCATTGTCTTTGGTTTTTAGAAAATGTGTACCAAATTTGAAAGCTTTTTCTGAAAAACTGTGGCTGCTATCGTGATAACACAGACATGCCAATAGATTGTTTTCCATAAAGATGTTTTTTTCATTATAATTCGTCGAGATTCGTCCAGAAATGCAATAATTTTTTTTCCCAAATTGTATCTTTCTTCTTCTTTCATTCATTATGTCTCTTCTGATGGGACCACATTCACTAAATTTAATGTGTCACCTAAAATATTAACTGCCAAATTTGGGAAGTCTCCCATTAGTATTTTTTGAGTTATCGCGGATAAACACATACACACACACATCCACACACACACACACACACCGACAGACATCATTCGCAAAATAGTCAAAATGGATTCAGGGGGGTTCAAAACGTATATATCAATCAAAATCTCGAGGTCGAAAAATATCACCATTACTATACTTCCTTATATTAGGTATAAGAAAGTAATTAATATCAGAGTATTCAATAGTAGGAAATACTCCAGGCATTGATGATAATACAGGCACACAAAAAAAATTTATGTACTTTAAATCAAAACCATTTTCCATATGTATTTTGATATGCTAAAACCGAATCTGGACATAAAAATTATGGCTATTGCGTCAATTTTTAGCCACGGGACATTTTTAGCTACAGATATCGTAAAAATCACCTTTTTTTAAACAAAAAAAATTACAATTTTCTGAGACAATTTTTTTGCCTAAATCATCGTAATTTATGTTTCCATGGGTACTAAATATGATTTTGACATTAAAATAGTCATTTTAGCAACTGCCCACTGTCAAACTACAAATTGCAAAATTACGAAATTTGTAAAAAAAGCTGCATCCATGTGTAAAACTATGTCACTACCAACGTTTTCGAGGGTAAATATGATTTTTACATGCTAAACTGTCAAACTGCCAATTGCAGCCAATTGCTAAATACCAACATTCCAAGAAAAATTTTTTATTTGTAAAACTCTATCACTAACTACGTTTTTGAGTGTACTCAACATGACTATTGAAATATACAGATATATAATTACAATAACCAAATCATATTTACTGATTTCGAAAATGATAACCGAATTACGTTAATCAAATCATATTTACTGATTTCGAAATTAATAAAAGTTTTTTGCATGCCACAAACTATTATCTAGAATTTTGAATATGAGAATTGGCAGTTTGACAGTTGGCAGCTGCCAAAAAGGCAATTTTAATGTCAAAATCATATTTAGCACCCTTGAAAACGTTGGTAGTGATATAGCTTTACACATAGAAACTTTTCTTACAAATTTTGCAATTTTACAGTTGTGGTTTGACAGTTGGCAGCTGCGAAAAAGGCTATTTTGATGTCGAAATCATATTTAGCACCCTCAAAAACGTTGGTAGTGATATAGTTTTACACACAAAAGGAGCTCTTCTTATAAATTTTTGGAATTTTACAATTTGCGGTTTGACAGTTGGCAGCTACCAAAAAAGGCTATTTTGATGTCAAAATCATGTTTAGTACCCATGGAAACGCAGATTACGAAGATTTAGGCAAACAAAATTGTCTAACAAAATTGTAATTTTCTTGTATAAAAAAAGGTGATTTTCACGCTATATATAGCTAAAAATGTCCCGTAGCTAAAAATTTACGAAATAGCTACAGCTATTTTTATAGCCAGATTTGGTTTCAGCACATCAAAATACATAAGGAAACATGGTTTTGATTTAAAGTATAGAATTTTTTTGTGCGCCTGTGAATTAACAAAACAAAACCATGCACACAAGAATTCACAATTTTCACAACACAACACAACAATATGTAAAATATAACAATGAACACAAGATATTAGTCAAAGTATAATAAAAGAACCATTGATATAACAAACCATGTATAACAACTCATGGCAATATAAGTAACTTACTATAATTAATAACCAAATACCTACCTTGAGGGAGGTTTAAGTTGCTATTTTATTAATATTAGCAGACTGATAAGAAAGTGGTTTACTACGGTCTTCATTTAGAACCCTACATTATTAAATCGTGTGGCACTTTCTGTAAATTAAAACTTTATACATCTGGGAAATTATTGTTATTTTATTTTAATTCTCTTGCATAAAATTGTAATTTTATAATTTATATACTCCGCAGGGAAGCACCATTGAAGACCGTACATCATTTTCGGTGTAATATTTTATTTTTAGTTAATAATACAACGCCCTGCAGAGCATTTCCGTATTAAAATATGTAAATGTGCTAAAATTTTAACTTTTACTCAAATTGCTTGCATTGCGTATACTCGTATGTCAGGATATCCAACTAACTGTATATTTATACGCAGTACGCACATACAATTGGAATGTGTGTCTATATTAAATCTATCGGCCCTAAAGTTCCAATTACATAAAATCATGGATTCTTTTCGTCTAATTTTCTGGAGGGATAAGCGTATTCGTACAACAGTGGGGACTTTGATTTTCGAGAATCTATTTTGTTACAAAAGGTGTGTGGTCTATGTGTTTTAAAACCAATTAGTATTTGATTATATTTCCTAAAAAGATGAAAAGATTCTAATTATTCTAATCGAATTTGCTGTTGCAGTTTTTTTTTTCGCGTAACTCCAAAAAAATCCGAATGTGTCAGATATGGTAATCTCCATGGCTACTCAATAGTTCCTCATCTCCTAATCCATCTGTTCGGGAATACTTTATTAAGTATCTTGGTACAGAAATTACATAAGTGTGGGGGAGAGCACCATCTTTCTGATACCAAAATGTTTTTGCTTGCATGCAATGTGAATGGGCAGCTGCGCAGCTCTCCTTATAAAATAGATATTCGCGAATGCGCTGCGCGACGGGCTTCATCTGAGAGCAGCGTTAGGTAAATTTGAAACCTGGTTATTTGGAATCAAAGCTGCTAATGCCGTAGACAAAAAAACAAATACGCTCCTCGTTCAAAGTTTTGTTTGAAAAAAAAAACGAGCCAATGAATCCCTGACTATATGTTTGTTTTTGAGGGCACTAGGTGTACTCCTCTTGCATTTAATCTGCATTTTCTGTAGTGTAATAGTAATAATCCTATGCATTTACGTTACCATTTGAGCAAAAATGTGGAATCGCCTGAAGACCCTATTTTTCGTACAAACTTGAGAACGACAGATATATAAATATTCTGGAACTTACATTTTTCAAAATCAAAGTCACCACTGTTAATTAAATAATTGACAAGCTTGACAGGGGCATATTACCGAAGTCATTTATTAGTAATTTCTCAATTCTCTGTTATTCGCTTACGGCCGATATTAACAACATTTGAAAGGGACCTTTAACTTAAAGATAGTTTTAGTGACAAGAAAATGTATTACCAGCAATTCCAGTAAAATATAAATCGAGATACACAATAGCCATTAAATCTAATTTTTTATTTAAATTATAGTATTGTCATCTAATATTTAAATTTTGTTTGTTATGTTGTCACTTAAACCTTCTTTTAAGTTAAAGGTCCCTTTAAAATATTTAAATACCGTGGGTTAGATGCGTATTAAATTAATTAGAAATCTCCTTATCACATTCGATAAAAATTGCCAAAATATACTGACATATAACATTTGATTATGACGTAAAAATAAACATCTCAGATGTATTTCGTTAAGGTTTTCTGCATAATAAACTCTCTGTTTTTGTATGAAAATCCTTTGTACTGATATAATAGGACATATGACATTTATTAAAAGCACGGAAGTTTGAAGTACCGACATTTAAAGCTCCGCGCCGAGAGAAACTATGCTTTTTATTTTCATATATATATATATATATATATATATATATATATATATATATATATATATATATATATATATATATATATATATATATATATATATATATATATATATATATATATATATATATATATATATATATATATATATATATATATATATATATATATATATATATATATATATATATATATATATATATATATATATATATATATATATATATATATATATATATATATATATATATATATATTACACACAATTGAGTTAACCCGCCGCCGCCGATACGCGCCATACACCAAAGTCTCTGCACTGTAAACCATTTTCAATGTTTTTTATATTTAAAGTTGAAATTAATGTTTTTTATCTCTTTTTATCTTTTACACTATAAATTATTTATTAGTCAATAAATCGTCTGTATGATCGGATAACAAATTAATGACGGTTATTTTCATTTATCGACGTTTCGTTTAATTTTTTAATTGTCTTCAGGACTTTAGTGAAACAAACCTCGAATAATCGTATTTCGTAGATGAAAGTGTCATAATCATAAAAATAGTTATTACTAGAGATCAGCAATAAATGACGTTAATTCTAGGATTGCCTCTGGTTGATGTGTCACCGCGTAAATATGTTCTATATTCAACCGCAAAATTAACAGGACACTAGGATTTTCAAGAAAATTTCAATTTGAATCAAATTACTTTTAATTGAATCCTCAAGAACAAATATTACATTACAAAATAAACGAAAATTTCACATTGATAACATAAAAAATAAATTTTTTGCAAATTTGAAAAAAAAAATAGAGAACTGTGAAAAAACATGCCTCAATATCAATTATTTCCTCTTCGGGCTTGAATAACAGCTGGCATTCTTTGTGGCATGCTTTGTAACCTCATCCTGGGGTATCTGCTCCCATTCATTTAGCAGCGCTTGTTCCAGCTGAAGTACTGCATTGAACTCGCCGTAGTTCCGTCTAATCCTTCTGCCTAGGTTATCCCACATATGCTCTATCGAGTTTAGGTCAGGACTCCTGAGTGGCCACCCTAGTACCTGAATACCAACACGTGAAGATACTGGCAAGTTATCCATGCTATATGCGGTTGCGCATTATCGTGCATTAGAACAAAATGTTGGAGTTGAAGAAATCGGTCTGCAACTTCATTTATTGCTCGTGGTCTCCTTTGTCTAGGTCTTCTTGAGTAAGAACCAGTTTCCCAAAACCTTTGCGTTGCATCAAATAGAGTGCTTCGAGGGATGCCAACAAAGTTGCCGATATATATTTTTCACAACAAAACTTTTCTGTTTTCTTCTGATAATCTCAGAAACACACAAGAAGCATAGGAAACAGCAATAGAAACAAGTTAAAGAGCTATGTAAAACAAGTAAAACGCTGACGATTCAAAGATATCTAAAAAATAAGTAACAAAAAATTATACTCATGTAAGTCCAAAAAACTTATTTCTTTCATGTGTTTACATGTGTGTATCCATATTAAATCAATATAAAGAGCGTTTTCGCAAATTTGCCTTAATTTGCCATATTTTGGGGAGTTAGGTAATATCCAAAGTTGATACAAAGAGGGCTTTAAGTATTGGTGAATGTAACACTATTTTAACTTTTTCAGAAATTCCACATTTATGTCTTGAGTAGAAAAGTCTCCTTCTTTGTCATTTAAAATGTAATCTCAGGTGTGACATCTGCTACCCCGCAAACCGATGCCTCAGGAAATTAAAAAAAACAAAGTTTTGAAAAAATCTTTAAATAGTCGAATAGATTATAAACTGACAACACCAAAAAGACTTTATAACTCGTGAAAGGATATGGATATCAAGAAAATAAATCGCTGCCTCTGATCTTTAGTTATAACATACAACGCATACATCAACAATATAATATTGAAAATAAATTTCGATATGAATATACCCATGTGAATTAAGACAGTAAGCACTGGATCATGGGTTTATAAGAAAGAGGGGTATGCATTGCTGCCATTTTCTAGACATTGTTGTGAGGTAACTTATCTGCAGTCAATTCAGGAAAAGTTAAGTTATTTCTGTCAAAGCTCCTCCAACGCCATAGGCGTAGACAATAATAGGAGATTGTAGTTTTAATTATAATTCTTTAATAGACTAAAGTCTATAAAATAAATGTATATTGACTTTAGCTCTACTTCGCATGTTTTTATTTAATCATTTTCACAAAAAAGCTCTTACAAAGATAAAATATCTACGAAATATTATTTAATATTTTGTGTGCCTAATTACAAAAAATAATTTAATGTAAAAACAAAATGTATCGTTTATATTCACTAAAAAAAATATGTTTCAACCTAAATTTTGACCAAACAAACATAACGTACGCGTAAATGTCATGTACGTAATATACATCATATACATCCATGGCAAAAATAAAATAAAAACCTCTTCTGAAATTCTTCAACTGTAACGATTTCCCATTTAAAAAACTAACTGGATAATTCTTGGTGTGGTTGATTACAGCACTTACCAGTTTCCATGCAATTAACACATTTGTCACATGAATAGTTTTTCTTTATCGAATTCTAAATACTGTGCAAGTACCAATATTTTAAAAAATGAATGAAAGGTAATGAAGCAATAATTGAAATTGAAATAATTTAAGCTGTGTATTTTTTGTTTAATTAATTTATTACACTTAAACTACAGGAAATATCGCTTTTTGAACAAAACGGTCTTAGTTCATTTATTTCTGAAACTAGTCGTCCTTATATCCAACAATTTTACAACATTCATAATTAATTCTAATTTTGAAATAGAGCTTAAGTAATAACTTAACAAGCTGTATGCATGATTTTCTTAAATATTATTTACATAACAAAATTATTAATATTTGAACAAAACAGTCTCAGTTAATTTACTTCTCATCCTAGTCACACTTTTGTCCAACATTTTAGAACACTAACTAATTCTAATTTTGAAATAGGGCTGAAGTATTAAAATCAAAAAACTGGCAAAACATGTTTTGTTGGGTATCAAATTTGTCCGGAGTTTTATTTCTAAAAACATACCTCTTTCTTCTGAGAGAAACTCTGGAGATCTCTACGACATACAGTAGAATCTGGACTGAAATTATTAAATACGTTTTTAGATAATTTCCAAACAGTGAATTAATAGAATAATTTATATTTAGAGTGTCACTCTTAAATTTCCTAAAGATATTGGATAATTTGAAAAATACAACACTTTAAAACAATTAAAAATGTTTATGATGATTTTGAGCGACTACTATATTTCAAAGAAAAAAACATTAGTTACTTGAACCGACTACAACGTTCTCAACAGTGCCAAAAGAGCATTAAACATCGGTCAATCCGTAATAAAAATATTCTCAGCCTATTCAGTTGTGAAAAAATTATCAACGGTAATATCACAAGATTTTATTATAAGACTTCACTGTGAAATATATCGTTGAAATCAGAATTAACTTATCTTTCGAATGGTGTTATAAAAAAATTATAGCTATATTTAAGATAAGAAATATATATGCCAAAAGGACACTAAATGTCATCCGATTAGTATTAAAAGCTTCTTAGCTCATTTGCGGTACTCATGAATCTATAATAATGTATACATCCATGACGGCACTAATAATATCCTTGTGCCATATTTCAGCAAGACCAGTTCAGTATTTTTTGGTGCTATCGTGTTTACACACACTCCTTGGAACACCTATAATATCCACACAGAGACACATGGACATTTTGTAAAATTCACTTCTCGTGTTTCTTATCCCTCAAACTGTAAATTCTGGTCTTCTCTAAATTTTCGGTTTTGGACCGATTGCAATAACTTCCTTATTTTCCAATTGAGACACAAAAAACTGGGTTATCATAGCACGATAACGTTTACCACTTACCGTTACTGCATTACTTGCTTCGTCTTCGAAGAAAAACGGCCCAATGATTCCTCCAGACCACAATGCACACCAAACAATGACGCGTTTTGGATGCACCGCTTTCTCATGAATCATTCGATGATTTTCTGAGTCCCAAATGCGGCAGTTTTGCCTATTAACGAAGCCATCGAGGTGAAAATGGACCTCATCACTGAAAACGATTTTGTGCGTAAAATCGGCATTCACTTCTTGTTGTTCAAAGATCCAATTGGTGAACTCTCTTCGCTATGCATGGTCTGTTGGCAGAAGTTGTTGAGTCAATTGGACTTTGTAGGCATGGAGATGCAAATCTTTAGTGAGAATACGCTGAAGAGTGGCAATTCTTGTGCATGATGACGAATCGACGTCCCTGGACTCTCGTCCACGCTCTCGCGTACTGCCATGATGTTTTGTTCTAAACGACCTCTACGAACTCTTGTCGTGTGTTTCACATCACTAACCGAACCAGTACTTTCGAATTTTTCAATTATTCTTTTCAAAGTAGATGAATGAGGAACATTATTTCGACCGAAAATTGGACGCACTTTACGAATCGTGGCAATCAGGTTCACCATTTTGATAATGTTTAACAATCAGGACGCGTTGTCCTGTCGTGTAATGCTCCATGTTTACTAACTCCCATCTGTCTCCTATCGACCTGGCATATCATAATATTGTGACATCATCACAGCCAAACTAGCGCATTTAAAATCTTGCGCTTTTATTGAAACATCTTTTACTATATCCCTCTTGCTTATAAATCTATGCACTAGATTATATGAGTAGCTTCTTTTCAAGGTGCAACAAGTCAATTTTTTTCGAATTTCAGGTAGAGATGGCGTTGCACTCCTTTGGTAGGTAGTTATGCACCAGACATATTTCCGCTTTCAAAGGGAAACAAGTCACTTTTAAATCGGCATATGTTTTAACATATCATTTGCCAAAACGCACCAAGTCCATATAGTTGTAATTTTCAGACCGCAGCAAGTCCCCATGTTTATTTCAAAATGTGACAAGTCCGAATTTTCTTTCAGAACGTAATAAGTTCACATGAATTTAGTATTTTAGTTGTCATCTGGATAGTGTAGTGATAACGTCTTAAAGTTTGTGCGGTGCCTGTTTAAATATTTTGCCAGTAAAAATGGACCTGACTGAAGGTGTTAGTGTGGCAGAACATAGTACAGGAAGTCGCAAAAAGCGGAAGCTTTCGAGTATCAGTAGAATAGGCAAAAGAAACGAAAGGTAAGGTACTTTTGAGGTTATATTACTGGAAAACAAACTTTGTGTTACGTTTTCAGATATAAACCCGCAGACCCAAATTTAGTAAACTAGACAGTTCCTTGTCAACATAATAAAAAGAAAATTTATCAATGCCGTGACAGATTTGGAGACATTAAAAGTTGCAAAAAATTATTTCTACAAGGATGCCGTTGAGAATAATCAGAATGTAAGGCTTGCTTCTTAATATTTCCAAGCCTGAAAGACACCGAAACAGACATGCCAGAACTTACAAGCCGCACGAACTTCAAATTCAATATGCTGTAAGTTTTTTTAACATATTTAAACAGATACGACACAAAAAGAATTCCTACAATGTCTGCAGATCCTTTTTCCAAAAATTATTTGAAGTTACGCCTCGCAGAATTTTGTATGTTGCCAAAAAAACTCAGAAGGGAGAAAGTGTTGGAGTTACCAGTGGCGGAGACAGGTGATTTCATAAGCAATTACCCAAATACGAAAAAGTAAATTTTTTTAATTGGTAAATTTAAAGCACAGGAGAGTCATTACAATCGTAATAAATCTAAAAGATTGTATCTTCATTTTTCATTGACGATTAAAAAAATGTGGAAAATGTATAATAATGAAGTAGCCTCTGAGTTTCAAGTGAAATACGGCTATTTTCATAAAATATTTAGCACTGAATTTAATCTTGGTTTTGGGTCACCAGCCACAGATGTGTGTAGTTATTGTGAACGCATCAAATATCAGATTAAGAAACACTCAGAAGATGACAATGGCAAACGTGACTTTAAAGTTCATAAGGTCGAAGCTAAACAGTTTCATTTGTTAATGAAAGAAGAGCGAGACAATGAGGTTACGTACTGCTTTGACCTTCAACAAGTCCAAAATTTGCCAAAAATTCCTATTCAGGAAACATTTTACTCTCTTCAACTAGCTTTTTATTGGTATTGTGGATGTACATGCCCAAAACCCGAATTTCTATGTTTGGACCGAGGACGTTAGCGGTCGTGGATCCAATGAAATTGGGTCAGCCCTGCTTCATTTTCTTAGAAACTCCCAATTCGATGAATCGACAACGAAAATTCGTTTGTTTTGTGATGGTTGCGGGGGTCAAAACAAGAATAGCCATGTTATGCATGCACTAATGTACTGGCTACATAAGGAATCTCCAAAATATGTTGAAGATATTCAGGTAATATTTCCAGTGCGCGGTCATTCTCATCTGTCGGCGGACAGGGTGTTCGGACGGGTAGAAAAAGAATTACGACGCCACAGTAGAATTATTCTTCCCTCAGATTATATTGATATTTATAAAAATTTTGGAAAAGTTTTTGAGTTGGGAAAAGATTGGAGGGTGTACGATCTGAAGGACTTACTTACTGTGTTTAATAAATACGAGGGAATAAGCGAACAAAAAATAATTAATTTGAAAAAACTGCAAACCGAAACAAACATAATAGGGAGGTAACAATACTTTCTTAAGTTTTTTTTATCGAGATGAAGATCCATCAAAAAAATCAAAAACTCTTCTAAAATGAGGAAAATCTTTAGCAAACATTTCACTTAAACAAAATCTCTGCTGAGAAAGGCAAAGCCGTTAACAACCTTCTGATCGCTGCTTTCGGTGCAAACTGGCGTCTTGATGTAAACGTAAAATGGTATTTTGAGGTGCTGATTAACGACTTTGAAACCACTCAAGAACATGCTGGAGGCGAACAAGCCGAAAATTGCGATTGTATCCAGGAAGAACCAGAGCTGAAAATCTAAAACTTCTATCTTTGAATTGTTCCACTATATTTTTCTTTTAAATGGTCTTATGTTTAATGTTCAAAAAAATAAATTTTGTTTCAAAGCGTAATTAGTCCTATGTTTTTTATCACACCGAAACAAGTCCATCCTAATACTGATCATAACAATCAAGATCATTGACCTTGATTTATAAAATATTGTATTTTATGTAGCAACATACTCAATAACTAAAAAAAAAACCTTTCGAATCTATAGGAATCATAGAAATCGTCACGTCAGTTATCTTGTCCTAACCTACAATTTCAAAAATGGACTTGTCGCACTTTGAAAATAAGCTCCTCATATTCATTATCCTATCGTATTGACGATTTATTGATTAATGTTTACATATGAATACAATTTGCTTATATTATCCATTTTTTGCTTAGAATATATCTACATTCAATGCATTTTTCAAATTCGCGATCCTTCCCTATATTCCCTGATACATAACATTAGTAAAACGCTCTTTCCAGGATTACAGACAAAGAAGATTTGGCGATTACTTTAAATTACACTTAAAATCTCTTACATAATGCGTAAACTACTCGGGCATTTTCCCGTTTAAATTGGATGTTAGGTAGTATAAATTTATTGGTTAAAACCACGAAGCCCTGTGGGATTTGAGTACCCGGGATTAAATTGGAATTCAGACATCAATACATCAAAAAGGATGATTCCAAACTAGTTTAGGGACTTTAGAGGCAAACTGTATACATTTTTTTCTGTAATGTGTCTAGAAAAAGTAATTGCAATTAATTTAGTATTCGTGTTATATCTGGTAGCTTAAAATCTGTCGGAAGTTTCTTGTTTTATAATGAAAGGCTAACAAATAACAAATAACTGATAACTGACAGGTAGTTTTATGCAAATGATTTTTTCTTTGCAACAAACAAACCAGATCAGTTACACTTACACCTACAATCACTTTCCGAAGGCTCTTATTTCAATGAAAATTTATACTTAACTATCTTAATGTTACGAGTCAGTTTTTCAAAGCCATCATCAATTTTTGATAATCAGTCAAAAAAAATGTAAGTGATATTTATTTTGTATATTTTTTTAAACGTATGTACACCAAATATATATGCTGGAGTATGTTGTAGTAGAAGTTGAGGCAACTGATCGGCCTATAATTACTCTGGTCGGAAATATTGAGGATAAGCACAGTACGCCCTTCGACAAATCAGTCCGGAATCTGCTGCCCCTGGTTCAACCATGTGTTGAAAACTTACAACGGTGAATGGAAGGAAATTTCTTTCACCACCAGTTGTTTATGCAGTCGAGGCCTGGGGCAATGAAATTCTACCATAAATGCCAACAAGAGCTTGTTGGACTTCCTCCATAATGATTGCCGAGCACACTTAGTTTGACTCTGTAAGTTGTCTATGACAGAACGCCTTGAAATGTGCGATTGATGAAATGTCGCTGTTGAATATACGCATAGTTTTGTTGATTCCTTTCCAGATAGTGTCGACATCTTCTGCAGTTGACGGATTATCGACAATACGCTGTGGCTCTTGAAACAGACGAGAAGAATCCTTATGGAAGAACATATTTTGCTTCTGCCCTTTCAGTGGTTTCTTGATTACTTACAGAGTATATCAATATTATGCACAAAAATTAACACAAAGCAAAGGTAAATATTGTTGACAGGAAACAATGGAATAAAAAAAATCTAACTCTATGTAGGATATAATTTTAGATCATCCCTTGATTCCAATGTTTATGAGCCTTGCCGTTATACATTACATAACCTTTTTGTTTTGAGATAAGGAACGTGATCCTCAAATCTTGGTTCGTTATTTCAGTTTTTATAACAAGCTGAGAAAATAAAATCAATCTTTTATGTATAGATATTATGTTTTCAAGAGTTAAATCGAGGTAGGTACTCCGTCCTAGTTATAACTTCCCATATAGTTTGTTACAAATTTGATTTTATGAATATGCATCATAAAAATATCAAACGTTTAATTCAAATAAATATAGTAATACATCAAAACTTGTTATATGTCATACTTATATACTTTCCACAATACAGACACGCATGTATCTATGGAAAATATATTTTTGATGGGAATCTATGTTATTCAATATATCATTGAAGTATACAAATTGCGAACGATTTTAGTGACAAAGTTCTATATCATAAGTTCTAGAAATGATAATACATGTTTTTGTAGAAATATGATATATTGCGAAAAAGCGATGGATTTTGAAAATATATGTGATTTAATGAGTTGCTACATTTCAATACATGAATTTTTTTCTTATAGAAACTATGATAAATAGAGAAATTTAAATACGCTTACTCCCAAATATATGTGGCTTCGTGGTCCAGTGGTAAGGACATTTGCCTCTCACCCTGGAGTCTCTGGTTCGATCCCTGGTCGAGGAGCTAGGATCTATTCTAAACCAGAAATTAATTTTAACATACTCGGACAATGGGTGTGTGTCCATTGTCTCTAAATTAATATTAATATTAGTATTTATTATTACCTACTGGACATGTTTACATATATGGGTATTGTCAATATAAACTACTTACTAGACTAGATAAATAAATAAATAAATAAATAAATACAACATTTAGTAGACGTAACTAGACATAGTTATATCCAGTATATATATATAAATTTATATATATATATATATATATATATATATATATATATATATATATATATATATATATATATATATATATATATATATAAACAGGGTAAAGTAGGCACCCTGAATAACTTTGGAGATAAAAATTTTTTGAAAAATTGGTGAAACACGTCGACCTTATTTATCGATTCGTTCTTAAGGAAAATAATTTTATTTTAGATAATTATACACAATCGAAATCGTTTAAGAAATCTAAAATACACGGCACTGGGTATTGGAATTTATAAAAAAACTAAATTTTTTAGTGCTCTCAAATCAATACGAGTTTTTTCGACAAAACATTTTCCTTGTCCGTTTAGTTTTAGAATAATAAAAGACTCATAAATATTTGATAGTCCTTGAATATTAATTTGTTCGCAACCAATTTTAAATCGAGATACATTTTACCAGAGTCAGTTCTCAAAATGGTGTATATCCTTCAGGAGAGAATGGAAATTGTCAGCATTTATTTTAAAAACGGTAATTGTGCTAGAGCTATGGAGCGCATATTCAATAGAAATCACCCAGATAGAAGGGTTGGTTCTCAGTATCTTTTACAATTATTGACAAAATTTATGGAAACAGGTTCTATAGGAAACAAAAAGCATGAACCTCAGCGACCGATTAGGAATGAAGCAGTCGAAGCGGCAGTTCTGGGTCATTTGCAGATGGATAATACTCAATCGATCAGGAAAGTAGCTGAGGCTTCCGGTGTATTACGAAGCAGTGTTCATCGAATCGTAAAGGCCCACAAATTTCATCCATATAAATTTAAATTGGTACACGAATTAAACGAAGATGATACCGATCGACGGCTTGAATTCTGTGAGATTTTTTGGTGAACAATTACATGGTAATGCCAATCTACTGTACAATACGTGTTTTTCTGATGAATCGACATTTCAGTTAAATGGGGAGGTAAACAGGCACAATTGTAGGTATTGGAGTGAAACCAATCCACATTTGTTCATGAAAACTCATACCCAAAGGCCTCAGAAGTTAAATGTTTGGGCTGGTATCTTAGGGGATCACATTGTCGGGCCGTTTTTTATTCCTGACAATTTAAATGGCGAAAGGTACCTCGATCTGTTAGAAAATAACATCGACCCAATGATTACCCAAATCCTCGAAGAAGGCGATAATCTTTTAGAGGGCGAACGGTTTTTTCAATAAGATGGGACACCCCCACATTTTGTTATAGCAGTCCGTCAATTTTTGGATAATAGGTTCTGTGGAGTGGCCTGCCAGGTCACCCGATTTAACTCCTTTGGATTTCTTTCTGTGGGGACATTTGAAATCGAAGGTATTTGCAACAAAATCCGCATCTCTGGAAGAGTTACGTGAAAGAATTGTTCGAGAATGCCGTTTATTGACTCCAGATGTGTTCAGAAATGTTCGTACAGAATTTCAAGACAGATTATACTACTGTATGGAAGTCGGTGTGGGTCATTTTGAACAATACATACGATAATTTGAACTGCTTCTTTTATTTTTATTTCCCGAATCTAAAATAATGAAACAATTATTTCTCAGGAACCAATCGATAAAAGTTTAAAAAAATACACAGTTATGTAGAGAATTGAAAGACCTTTTAACACTCGACCCCCCTTGCCATTTGAATTTTTTGAGGGGGCGGAGGGACGATGATAGGTATACAAGTATTACATTAAAATATGTGCCCCTTGGAAACAAGGTCGACGTGTTTCACCAATTTTTCAAAAAAATGTTTATCTCCAAAGTTATTTAGGGTACCTACTTTTGGTTGGGACACCGTGTATAAGATTTACAACAGAAATCGGCAACTCTCTAACTGGTCTAGAAGTGGAAGAAACAGCCAAAATCAAGCAATTTAGGCCTCCCTGTATATAATACCACAAAAAATATCACTCTGTATTTTCTGTAAAACTTCATACATGATCTGATCAGAAGGTATTTGTTTACTGAATTTTAGATCAATATCTCTAAAATGTGAAAAATAAAAAATAAATTCCAACATAATTCGATAGTTTCAACTCTTCGTATCCGAAAATGAACGCCTTTAGAATATATTCATATAAATTTTCCTACATTAAATCACTTAACGGATCACCTCTTCAAATAGAGCTACTTTATGTGACTGCCTATTTCAATGATTAATTTTTTTCTCAACTTTGTATATCGATTTAATAAAATGCATTTAAATGAACATTCACTCTCATATTGTAGACAGGAAGTATTTATAGGCACTATGTTGGAAAATGTATTATTTCAATACTCGGAGTTGTCAAAGTAAATAAAAACCACTTTTAGCAAAGACAGCGTCAGCAACTAATGTAGGTTACAAGAGCTAACGCAATTATCATTAACATAAAGGAGTTCAGAATAACTCTAATTGGCTTCATAACTTTATGAAACTTATGTGGGAATGGCCCTTATTAGGGCCACAACTTCCAGATTAACTTAGTTAGGAAGGAAGACTGGGACGAGCACGTTGGGTGGGAACGACGTCCAACAGAAATTTGAGGCAATTATCTAATTAAATCAACCGCAATCACAACGTCTGGTTCAATTATAGTAGCAATCAACCACAGACTAATTATTATATTAGGGGCTGCAGGATAATGCACGATTCAGTCGCGATTGCATTTGATATAATCTATGGCTTAAATTCCATTACAGAATTTATTTACGCCATTATCTTGTTTAGCTCTACTAAGTATAATCCGCTCTGCAGAATTATTCACGTAGAGTGGTCTCTAGCTACCGACACGGAGGATATAATATCAGGAATCGCTTTGTGTCATCCTTCTAAAGCGTTCGACTGTGTTCCTCGTAATCTGCTGCTCGTATTGTGGCATAAGTGGCTTGCCTCTATTTTTTTCAATATCATATCACAGAATTACAAAACAATGTGTCAGAGTTAATAATTTAAATTCAGATTTTAATAGAGTTAAAAATGGAGTTCCTCAAGGATATGGTTGGGGTCAATTATTATTATATTATTTATCAATGATATTTACTATTTTCTCCAACTTAATAAATATGTCCTTTTGCCAGTGGAGATTATTCAATTTTTATCGATAGTTTACAAGGCATTGAAAAAATCGCAGATAAATGATTTATTAGAAACAAAATTAAATTTAATGATGATAAATCATAGAAACTTATTCTATCCTCAAATCATAGCATCACTAAGGAAGGAAGCGTTAAGTTGCTGCACGTTGTATTAGATGACAATCTGAATTGGTGTGGTCTTGTTGATTATTTTAGAAAATCACTTGCAGATATAATTTTCTTGTTACACTAGTTGAAGTTGGTACTGGGTAATCAACGCAGTACCTTCAGCATGTTTTATAAGTTTTCTAACGTGAATTATTTGTTTTCTATTTTCATTTGTTTAATTGTGTAAGCTACTGTTATGTGAGACCTAGAGACCTACATAGAACTTTTAGCTACCAAATCAGACTTGCAGGTTTAATTCAATGCAGGTCGGGGCTTTTGTTCACTGAGTAGTTGTTTCCTGTAAGTTTTATTCAGTAGGATTAGAGGTCACAGCTCTTGCTACCTTATCCGTATTACAGGTCGCTATCAGTCACTAAGACATCAATGATTTGACGGGTAGTATCACTGACCACCAGAGGGATACACTTATCACTCATTATGTCTGTCTTGCTTAGTCTGCTTTAGGCTAGCCTGGTTTGCTATTATTATTTGTCTTTTCCATTACTTATGGCACACTGACAAGTACATAACAAGTTCGAAACCGGTCTATGGCTAGTGAGAAATTGACGAATGATTTTAGCTACCAAACAAGACTTGCAGGTTTAATTCAATGCAGATGGGGACTCTTGTCCGCTGAGTAGTTGTTTCCTGTAAGTCTAAAATTTGACTATACACAAAGTTTATCTATTTTATTAAAATTACGTATTGTTTATTTACCATTATAGAAACTAAAAGTATTTTTAATCAGTGAAAAAATTATAAATTACATTTTTCACTTGTATGGTCACACAATTCAATTTCAAACAGTATATTTTGTTTATTCAGGAATTGAAGAAAATATTCATCAATCCAATTATTTTGTTTTTGTTTCGCAAGCCCTATTTGAAACAACTTAATCAAGAACGTTTTGCTCAGTTTACCCCCCAATTAGTAAATTTCAAACATAATATTGAAAGCTCAACCGTAAAATTGCCGACTTCAAAGTTAAATACAGGGTAGCCCACCAAAAAGAGTCTAAATGAGAGTCTAACCGACTTACCCCACACTTTCATAAACGTTATTTTTTTTCTTTTGTAAACCGTGACCCATCCACCACATCAGACAATTTATTTATTTATTTATTTATTTATTATTATACACTACCCAACAGAACATGTTCCAATTACAGGGTAGGAAAAATACACAATAACAAATAACACTTTGTACTCCATACTTTGTATTCCATAGCAACGTGGCTCACAATCGCCACTTCCATTGCTTAATTTCTTGTGGGATTTTCAGAGTTTCTCTTTTTTATTTGTTCAAACACCTCATGACGAAATTTTGCCACATTCCAAAACTTAAGGATTATGGATGTAATTTATCTACATCTCGTTAAATAAATTTCTTATCGTTTTTCTTCGTTTTAAAAGTGAAATTATTTCAACTCTTTATGAAACGAAATTAACCTCAGATTAATAATATAAAGACAAGTAACACGCATAAGAGATATGCTGATTTTTATGACCCATACATAAACAACAATTTGCATGTGTACATATCAACGTATCCAAAACAAATCAGGGGGCGACTCCAGGCTTCAGCGTTTATTTTAGTGCTTTTGTATAACTTAAAACGTAATAGGATACAAAACTTGTTTGCTTCTTTTTAGATTTCCCGAGAATCTGGTGAGAAGAGAAGTTGGTTGAAAGCTCTTAAAATGGAAAATGCTAGTAAGTGGCACTACATGTGTTCAGAACACTTAAAAAAAGTAATTATACTATTAAATGATCTGGTTCAAAAGTCTTGAAAATCAGTATTCTTCTATTTTTCCGCTGGCTACTATCACCTGGTTCGTCATACGCACTGTCCAGGTTATTAGAGAATTATATTAAAAATTAATAATATACTGAGTATTCATTCATTTATACCGCATGAAATAATATCAAGTGGATACCTACAATGCATCGACTGTTTTGTTGATATGCTACTTCTATTACAGTGATGTAGGTTTGTATATATTGTAAATATCTACAATTTGATGTATGGCCGTTGCTTAAAAAATAAAAAATTTAAGGACTAGGCAAATTTAAAGTGGCGGGTCTTGTATATTCAAATTTAACATACGTTGCTACATTGGGTACTAATGGTGGCGAAAGAATTAAATTTTCGGTGCTAAAATAACTGAGATTTCTTTGAAATATACAAACCTACATCAATGCAATAAATGTAACATATCAACATAACAGTTGTAACTCTGTAGGTACCTATCTACTTGATATTATTTCATGAGGTATGAATGAGTGACTACTCAGTATATTATTAATTTTCAATATTTCTCTACTAACCTGGACAGTACGTGTGACGAAATGGTGATAGTGTTGCCAGGGGACAAAATGGAACAGCATTGATTTTCAACACTTTTAATCCAGATCTTATAATCTTTTTTTTTAAAGTGTTGTGAACACACGTAGTGCCACTTACTGGCATTTTCCATTTTGAGAGCTTTCAGCCAACTTTCTCTTATCTCCAGTTTCTCGGGAAATCTGAAAATAAACACATTTTTTAATAACAATCTTTAAAATTGAATTAGAAAAATCAATTGATTTTAAAACATCTACAGTTTGTGAGCAACCTTAAGAAAGAAATATTTCCATTGAAGTTAAAATAAATATTTTTGTACAAGTATCTTTTTTGATTAAATGTGGATGTTTTACTGTTCAAATGGAATAATGTTGTTTTTGTTTTTTGTAAAGCTATCATTAACTTTAGTTATTTTTGAGCTTTCACACTTTCGCATTATGCCGGCCCTGATTTGTTTGTTTACTTATCTGTGAAAAGATAAACAACGCCGTGGTTTTCCTCTTTGGCCACACACTACACAGTTATTGGTCATCGTTTCTCAATATATATTCACTAAATAAACTTTTATAATTAAAAATCGATTATTAACCAGTACCAAATAACACAAAACTTTAAAATCACTTAAAAACACAGATTAAAATGACAGACGTCGTCTTACAGAACACAATTTGTTGTCAAGATGGTGATAGATCGGGCATCGGGTTTCTTCGTGCTGCGTTCATGATTCTGACCAATAGGAATAAAACCAGCCATAATATTTACGTACGTCACTTATGATGTAGATGAATTAGACAACTTTTTATGTTTTGTTACTCATCTTCTAGTACTATTAATCTGAGAAATTGACCAGCGAGTTGATCAAGAAATAAAACGAATAAAAAAAATATGTCAATAACCTGGCAAAGTCACAAATCAGAATGAGTGATAGAAAGAATACCGGACAATGTTCTGAAATAATCAGTGTTATGTTGTAAAAACAACGTAAACATGTTCTTGCCATTTTTACACCGAAGCATTTTTAAACATGTTTACATTTTAAAAAGGAAAACACCATTTTAAATAGAATTTAATAATTCTTTATAAGATTTACGGTAACGTGTCATGCACAAGTTGTATAAAATTACTCCAGAAAAGCTGCATAATATACGACATTTTGAACAAGGGCATTCTTGTACGAAAGTTGGTGAGGTCATTTTGAACATTTAATCAATTGGCACATAAGTAATTTACTTTACTAAGTGATAAATCTCTCGAACGCAATTTTTTGGAAACTAATAGTTCAATTTTAAAAAGTAAAAGGTCGTCGTAAAGATAATTTAACAGCCTTTAAAATTATGTGTCATTTGACCTCTCGCCATTTGAAACTAAATATCACTCCCGTGCGTGGTACCAACACAAATAGTACATTTGAGTATCCTTTTTGAAAATAAAATCCACCTATTTAAGTGTTTTGTCTACAGTTGAAACAAAATGGCATAAACCGAGTGGAATGTTTTTGGTGGGCAATCCTGTATAATTTTTGTACCAGTAATCACAAACCGACAGTTTACCGAAATGTAAAATTTGATTAGTAGAACTAATCAGAAACTAAGCAAAGTTATTTGCAATTAAACATATTTTTCTGCCAGATATTAATTTTTTTTTCCTACCTAATCAAGTATAAATGGATGATAACGTGAGGAGCTGGTGAAAATATTGGTTTTGTGCTTCATTGATGTGTCAGAAACAGGAACTATCAAGCCAACATTTTAGCAGATTTGTTAATTGTTTTTGAAACGATGTAGCTTTTAAGTATCTAGGGATTTCTGTCTAGAATGCGATACAATGGAATTATTCTTTTTTGCTACTGTATTCCTACAGGGTAGCAAGTAATAAAATAAATCTAAAGCGATTTAGGACAAAATTAACACTAAAATAAAAAAAATGGTCCTCGTAAATAAGAATTCTTAAAGTAGTAATAGGAACACATTTATTGTTTTAAAAAAAATAGTAATAAGAAACTCGATTATTTATTTGATTTTTAGAACATGACATTTATTTTTATTACCATGACTATTTTAATTTAATATTAATTTTAATTAATGGGCGCTAATGTCACATTGTCCATATACAATATTCTCCTGCACAACTTTTTCTTATAACCTATAGAAAGAAATCAAATATTTTTTAATTTAATATAATCCTTTAACACAGAACGAAACTTATATAAAATGAATTGAATGTATTTTTTTAAAATTAGATAACTTCGTTAATAATGGCTGTACACTGTACAGGTCCAAGGAGAGTCCTTTCTCGGGTATTGTACAATATGTCCACAATATTTTTTTTGCTAATTATCACTTTCTAACTTTTACAAAAATTTATCACAGATAAGTAATATATATATACCGGGTGTCCCAGCCTCGCGTCGGCCAAATGTCCTGGCTCTCTTATAAGAGATATCGAAAAATTTCAAAAACGGGGTGATAGAGGGCGCAAAGGTACATAGTCTAAAAATATTTTGAAATATACAGGGTGATCCATTGAGGCGTGACGATATAAACTTATGTTTTTTTAAATGGAACACTAGGTATATTATTACATATTTGAATTCTACTTTTAAAGACGACTCAAGCGATATGCCACTTGATGGGTCTGCGATGGGTCGGTACCATAATATGGGTGAGTTTGTACCAAAAACATGCCAACTTTGTGAGCTCACTGTGACGTAATGGAAGGACATTTTGAGATCTAGATTATGTCAAAAATTGTCAAACACCCTGTAGTTTACGCTACTTTTATCGGATCTAACGAAATCGGTCATTTTATACCGGGTGAGTCAGGAAACGCCAAAACTACTTTTTCTCATTTTTTTCAAATGGAACGCCCTGTATATTATGACACCAAAGGAAAGCCCTTTGAAAGAGCTTTCCACTGATATAAAGGTTCAAGGGTCTATCTATCATGGGTGCCAAGAATTTGATGGCAAAGTGGCACAATTCGAGGTTTATTAAAAAATTACGCTCAATTTTCAATTGTTTTGTGAATTTTCGCTTAAATCGGCGCTTTTCAGTAAGAAAATTTAAAAAATAATTATCCTTATACTCGGAGAAAAATACCGTACTTCAGTGCAGAAAAATACTTAAGTATAAAATAGTCAACGCCTGATAAATTTAATTTTTTTTTCTGAAATGCGTATATAAATTCA
Organism: Rhamnusium bicolor; assembly: GCA_029963845.1. Lineage (NCBI taxonomy): Eukaryota > Metazoa > Arthropoda > Insecta > Coleoptera > Cerambycidae > Rhamnusium > Rhamnusium bicolor. The sequence continues at coordinate 1,067,034 of JANEYF010002289.1, forward strand.
TGTCATGACAAGTCTTTTCTAGCCCGACGTAATTTTGTCGCGAAATGATTTATTATTTTAGAACGGTGCTTAATAAAACGTAGCTTTTCGTAGTATTTTTTTCTCAGCTTTAAAATGGTGTAATTCATTCTTCTAAAATAAGACCAAAAAATACTTTTATTTTCAATTCAATGAAAGATAGTAAAATTTTTGTTAAGTTTGGAAAGCTGTTGTTCCACGTACTATCATCGAAAGAATAAATAAAAAAAAATTGTAGAGAATTTCAAATTGCTTCCAACTTTCAATTTATCGAAATAAATTCAAAAAAATCAAGTAGGTACCTGTCATAAAAGTACCAGTCTTGTCAATAATTTACTTTATTGTTGTAAAATTTCGAGTGTTGATATTTTTCTTAGTATAAACGAACGAGTAACAATGAAATTCACCCAACAAGAGTTAACTGATATGATATATTGTTTGGGAGAAGCTGATAGGAATTGCTTATTGGCATCAAGGATTTATGGAATGAAATACCCCGAGAGACGAACTCCTGATCCCAACTCATTCAAAAACTTGAGAGAAAGATTTGAGGACACTGGTAATGTGTGTTATACCAAAAGAAAATTGAGGAACATGGTTGTAAATAATGAAGAACACGAATTGACAGTTTTGCTTCACGTGCAAGAGAATCCTCACATAAGTTGTCGTGAAATTGAACAACAAACCGATGTAAGTAAAACTTCTGTAAATCGTATCATCAATAAATACAAATATCACCCCTATCACATTCAACTACACCAAGACCTTTATGGGGAAGATTTTCAAAATCGTATTAATTTCTGCAATATAATGCTAAATAAAATTAACGAAGATGCCCAATTTTTATCAAAGGTTTTATTTACCGATGAAGCTACCTTTCGCAGTAATGGGACAGTAAATCGCTATAACATGCATTATTATGCGACTGAAAACCCGCACTGGGTCAGGCAAATGGATCACCAAAATCGATGGTCAATTAATGTATGGGGTGGTATATTAGACAACTATGTCATTGGACCGTGGTTTTTTGAGGATGGGGCATTAAATGGCCGAAGATATCACAATTTCTTGCGTTTGAATTTAGAGGGGCTGCTTCAAGATGTAGATGAAGACGTTAGAGAGAACATGTGGTTCCAGCACGACGGTGCACCCCCACATAACCATCGAATAGTAAAAGATTTTTTAACTAATTGGAGAGGGGAACAATGGATTGGTCGTGGAGGACCCATAAGATGGCCGGCACTGTCTCCAGACCTAACTCCTTTGGATTTTTTCCTATGGGGTTATGTGAAGCAGGAGGTCTACAGGGTGAGGCCCACAACCAAGGAGGATATGCAGGAAAGAATCGCTGCAACATTTCGCAATGTCTCAATAGCTACACTAGCCGATGTTCGAAGAACAACTGAAAATCGTTTACAACTGTGTATCAGGGAGAATGGGAACATTTTTGAACATTTAGTTTAATTTCCAGTGCTTCCACCCAGTTTCTTTCCAAATAAAGTTTTCGTTTCCTCTCTTTCTTGATTTTTTTTTGTCTGCAGAGAACTATCATGGTGCAGATAAGTTGATATCATTATTTTCGAAATTGTCTTACTGAAAAGAGCCGATTTCAGCGAAAATTCACAAAACAATTGAAAATTGAGCGTAATTTTTTAATAAACCTCGAATTGTGCACCTTGCCTTCAAATTCTTGGCACCCATGATAGATAGACCCTTGAACCTTTATATCAGTGGAAAGCTCTTTCAAAGGGCTTTCCTTTGGATTCATAATATACAGGGCGTTCCATTTGATAAAAATGAGAAAAAATAGTTTTAGCGCTTCCTGACTCATCCGGTATAAAATGACCGATTTCGTTAGATCCGATAACAGTAGCGTAAACTACAGGGTGTTTGACAATTTTTGACATAATCTAGATCTCAAAATGTTCTTCCATTACGTCACAGTGAGCTCACAAAGTTGGCATGTTTCTGGTACAAACTCACCCATATCATGGTACCGACCCATCGCAGACCCATCAAGTGGCATATCGTTTGAGTCTTCTTTAAAAGGAGAATTCAAATATGTATTAATATACCTAGTGTTCCATTTAAAAAAACATAAGTTTATGTCGTCGCGCCTAAATGGATCACCCTGTATATTTAAAAATATTTTTAAACTATGCACGTTTGCGCCCTCTATCACCCCGTTTTTGAAATTTTTCGATATCTCTTATAAGAGAGCCAGGACATTTGGCCGACGCGAGGCTGGGACACCCGGATATATATATATATATATATATATAATATATATATATATATATATATATATATATATATATATATATATATATATATATATATATATATATATATATATATATATATATATATATATATATATATATATATATATATATATATATATTTAAATAACTGTTTTCCTGGCTATTCGCCAAACGTATATTGGATTATAAAAAAGATAATATGCACATTATGTTCAGTACGACTGACTAATTAATGTCATTTTTAATTACTATTATTCTGTTCAGTAAAACCAAAAATAAATAAAAGGAAAGTACTCACCGATACAACAATCACTTAAATCTTTAAAACATTCACAGACACGTGTTTCTGTAGCTTTGCGTGGTCAGTGTGACTTTTTCAAAGCCCCGAAAATATTTGGTAATCTTATTAATCCTATAATATAATAAATATTCACTTAATGTATTTATTGTATGTGATTCCCTGTGTAACTGAGGTCAAAACTAATTAAATATGATTTTCCACCACAATAAACCTATCACTACTGATTTTAAGCTTGGCACGTTAAGTAATTTTCGAGTTACACCCAAAAAATCATTTAAAAAAATTCACTTAAACACCCTGTACCTCATTAACTTTGCATATTTACTTAAATCTTCATATTTTGAGCCAACAAATCTCCAGTTAATCTATATCTCTTTTTTTGTGACTGACTCTGTATAAGGATCATATTAAGAAATGAAGAAATTTAGTGGTTTTGTTAGGACTTATGTAAAGTAGACTACATATTTCTCAACATCACAACTAATGAAGCCTATTAAAAAAACATTGTTCTAGTTAACAATTGGGCAGTTAACTAATACTATATTTGCGACTAAAAAGCCGGACCTAATTGGCATACAAAATTTTCTCATTATTACTTAGATAAGACAAGTAGTTTATTTTAAAAATCTAGTTGATACTTTACCCAAGAAGGTCATTTGACTCATATCAAGCCCACAATTAGTGTTGTGGAACTCAATCGTTAATATGAATAACGGGTATGGTGATTCTCAGAATGAATCAAACCAAGAGACCGGAAGTGTATTACATCTGGTCATCAATCAATCGTTTTTCATCGGTAAACCATTATTAATTAGGTATAATCAATCACTTGTTCTTAATGAAGGGTGAAAAGGGAGAATGTCAGTACCTTTAGAAATAGGACAGAAAAATGTAATTTTTCAGCCAAGCGTTAAGTATATTATATCCTGTCAAAACATTTCAGGATATATATTTCCTGAATTCAATTCGATTTTATCATTTTCTAATGAGGGCTTAGAAACTGAATTAATTAAATTAATTCAAGAAATTCGTGATGGGACTAAATATTTTATGGAAGACTATTAAATAGTTCTCCATAAAATATTTAGAAAAACCGCTGCCAATTACTTGGGGATCAGAACTTCCTCACCGTAGTAAAACTCGACGTGTGGTGTAGTTTATAATAACAGTAATTTTTTACTTTTCAAAAAAAGTCACATTTTTTGACGTTTCAAAAAAGTCACATTTTGACGTTTTAAAAAAGTCACTTTGACGTTTCAAAAAAGTCACATTTTGACGTTTTAAAAAAAGTCACTTTGACGTTTCAAAAAAGTCACATTTTGACGTTTTAAAAAAAATCGTATTGGTGGAATGTCACTAATATTTTTGCTGATTTTGCTCATCAACGAACTGAATCTCTTCCTTGACCTCTAGAATGTGTGTACCAAATTTGAAAGCTTTATCTCAGAAAACTGCAGCTGCTATCGCGAACACAGACACACAGACAGAAAATTTTTTCTGTTTGAAATTTTGTGTATCGTCATAATTCGTCCAGAAATGCAATAAAAATTTTAAAATTTTTTTTACGATACATAACCCTCAATTTGAGGGGTGAGGAAGTAATTATATAAAAATAATCATTATTTAAATATGCGTGCATATTAACAATGAGGTAATAACTATTTTTAATTTAGTGGGGAAATTGTGAAAATCAATAAACTATATTTTAATTAATTTATATTTGTTTTATTTATACGAGATAGGAAAGGGAAATTATTTAAAAAGACCGGAAAAATTGTATGCATTGACATTGTTATGATTAATTATTTATATGTGAAAAAATTTACAAAAAATAAATCTGCAAGAGTGTAGACATACTTTTCCTATTAATTGAGGTTGTAGCCTCTATTGTTGTTAAAATTTGGCTAAGGTTTTTCCTTCAGCTCTTTATATATTTTATTGGAAAATATGAATCCCGTTCCTTTTTGCTCTTCCATCCCCTTCCTCAGTTCCTTCTGCTCCTTCTCCTTCTCCTTCTCCTTCTCCTTCTTCTTTTACCTCTTCTTCTTCATTTTCCACTTCCTCTTTCCTCTGTTATTTCATAAAGGTGATATTTAAAATACATTAAATAAAACAATATGTATTTTCAGTATTTGATAGCGTGAAATAAAACCACATTCTATAAATGAGTGTCACTTTAACTTTTAAATATTAAAAGTTATATAAATCAAATAAAATGATATTCTCTATAGCATTTAAGTTTGTTGTTAGGCACAGTCACGTTGCAATGAAATTGAATTCGATAATAATAGAAAACAACGCTAGATAGCAACCAAAGAAATAAGCAACAGTGCCCCATCTAATATGCACGTTCCACAGGAATTGCTGTCATTCTTATATAAAAGTTAGAGAAAATTGCATTCCAAAACTTTTATTCTTACCGCTTAGTTTTTGTGGAAAGTTTCTTGATGCAAGTGGTGGAATTGCAAGCATATAGTAGTCAAATAAGCACGAATAATTGGCTAGACAGATTTTGCCTGTAAGATGGCTGATAGTGTGGATAAGGAGAGAGAAGCTCAGTGCAAAATTTGTAATAAGGAAGTTAGTAATGAAAATAAGATATTGTTTCATGGTGAATGTAACAGTATTTTTCTCAGTGAATGTGTGAATATAAGAAAATCATTGTTTAAAACTGTAAAAATTAAACAATTGAAGTTTATCTGTATTAATTGTGATAAGTCGAATTTCCATGATGTTATTAAGAATATTGTTGCAAAGTTACTTATTGAACATAATATAGTGGAAAGCAAATATGAAGAAAAGTTTAATAAAATCATACATTTAATAAAGGAAAAATTTGCAAGTATTAACAAAAATGTGGATAGTAAAAACTGTATAAACATGGCACAAGTAGGATTAAATAGAGACATCGGCAATCGCAACGTGAACCATACGCGAACGTAACGAAAAATACCTTAGTGAATGTAAACAAACAAAATAAAGACTATTCGATAGTGATAAACCCAGTGAATGAAAATGTCATGGATAGTAAAAAAACGATTAAGGTAGTAAAGTAAAATAGTAGTCTGCCAGATGTAAAGGTAGGAGTAAACAAAATTCAAAAAATTAGCAAAGGCGGCATTTTATTAAAATGTGATGATAAAATTTCTGCAGATAAAATACAAAATAAGGCTAAAAATGTGTTAAAAAATCAGTTCACTGTAAGTAAGCCTAAGCAAAATTATCCTTTTATTAAAATAAGTGGTATTGAATCACAATATTTTGATGACGATGAAAAACTCATTTCGGCAATTATTAATCAAAATAATTTAGAGGAAATCATAGATCCAATAAAAAGGGTATTTCGAAAATATAAAAATACAAAAAATACAAACATTGTAATTGCAAATAGATGTATTCGCAGAAAGAGCCCTGTACCGAAAGTAAAAAATACCACGCAAGCTAGTGAATTTAGACCCTTAAATTTACCTCCAATAGTGGCTAAAATTTTTGAAAACGTAGTGTATGAACAAGTGTTAGAGCATTATAAAAAAAAACGACATTTTATATAAAAATCAATCGGGCTTTAGGGCTCATCATTCTTGTGGAACAGCATTGCAGTTAACAATAACATCATGGAAAAAGCAGTGGATAAAGGTGAAACAGTGTTAGTTGTTTTTTAGATCTTAAGAGAGCATTGGAAACTGTGAATAGAGATATTTTATTAAAAAAAATTAAAAGAAAATGGTGTGAAAGGTGTAGTATTTAAGTGGTTCAAATCATATTTGACTAATCGTAAACAGTTTCTAAAAATTAATGAATTAGAGTCTAACGTGATAAAAATCGATTATGGTGTAATACATGGGAGTGTGTTGGGACCCTTATTATTTCTTATTTTTGTTAACAATTTGATTAAATCATTCAAATACTGTAAATTACACCTGTTTGCGGATGATGCACTGATAGGTATTAGTGGGAGAGATCATGACGTATTAATAATAAAAATTAATGATGATATGAAACACATTGAAAATTATTTTAAAAGAGAAAAGCTTAAATTAAATATTATTAAATGTAAATCGATGATAATTGGATCGCCAAGTACTATTCGGGCGTATCATGCAACTAATAGGACAGTGTATTTATCCGAGCCAAAGATTGAAATGGTTACAGAATATAAATATTTGGGGGTATATTTAGACCAATATCTGAATTTTAAATCTCATGCTGAATACATTAAGAAAAAAATTTGTAAAAGAAAATATTTTTTTAGGAAGAAAATACAGAAAATTAACAATATATAAAACTATAATTATGCCACATTTTATGTATTGCAGCACAATGTTATATTCTATAAATCAGTGTGACAAGACAGAATTACAAACAGTACAAAATAAATATATGAGAACAATATTGGCCTGCAATAGATATACTCCCATACAATTAATGATAAATATTTTACAAATAATGACATGTAAGAAATAGCAATAATTAATGTAACTAGTGTCGATTTATTTAAGAAATATATGTACCTAAATGTCATAATCATTGTAACTAACCTGTAATGTATGTTTGTATTAGTTTGTTTAAACTAATAGACTTTATTATTATTATTATTGACGCCTCACGGGAGTCGCGCCGGCGCATTAGCGACAGCCACTCCCCACATCCCGCAGGCTTAGTGACTGTAGATACCAGAATCATGTGCCTTAAGCAGACTGAGAGAACCCAGAATGACCGCCTTCTGCATTTGGCCTGCCACCTACTTGGCTGATTTTTTGAAGATCGGTATGATCTTCAGTTCCGTGAGCAGCGTAAACTTTAGCCCTCCGAGTACACCGATTATTAGAACGACCATTTTAACTGAATAGCCTGGGTACAGCACTTGGAGCTCGTACCGGAGATCGCGATATTTGGTCCGTTTCTCCTCATCCTTCAAGGTGATGTTTTTCTCCGCAGGTGCCAAGAATTCGATGACACATTACATTGAGTTGATGGTCGAGGAGGACTATATCAGGCTTGTTGGCTTGGATTAGCCTGACCGTCGGGAACAAGTAGTTTCAGTAAATTCGGCATTTCTCGTTCTCGACAACAGACTCAATATCTCCGGGGACATAAGGCAGCACTGGTGTCTGGTCTATCCCGTACGGGTGCCTTAGATGGTAGTATAGCACTCATGCCGCGTTATGTCGGTGGATGTAGGCCGAAATCGCGTATATGGGGCATGCAGATAGTAAGTGCATGAGCGATTCCGGCGCCTGATGGCAGATCCTGCAGTTGATATCAGGAATCTCTACAAGCCACACGCGGCTATGGCAGACCAAGGTGTTGATAACACCATCTTGGCAGGCCATAATGAATCCCTTGGTCTCTGACTTAAGCCCGGCTGACATTAGAAATTATTATTATTATAATTATTACTCATGTCAACCCATTTGAAAATGCAAGTGAATCTCAAAGACGAATTATATAATTTGTATATGAGATGATTTTACTTTACTTTTTTATATTTATAAAAAAAGTAAAGTAAAATCATCTCATTTACAAATTATATAATTTATGTGGTGTTTATTTAAACACCACAGAAATTAGACAACCCTGAATCCAATGAGGGTTACCTTATGAAAAATCGCGGACGCACATCCATTCCCACCGATATTGTCAGGGCCGGTGGCGAGATTCGAACCAGCAGCAACGATGGATATATTATCTAGTCACACTTGCCATCGCGCGCTCTGGTCAACTATTCCATCGAGCTGATGGACTTTATTATACAGGGTGTTTTTAAAATACAGGCATATATTCAAATCTGTAAATTACATTATCCTGTTATTCGCAAAAATAATCATTTTTCAAAATGTCAAAAAACAATCGAGAAAAGTAATGTTGATTACTACCGTATAATATTACCTACGCCTATGGTATTTATCATCGCTTCCATTTAAAGCCCTTGACTAAATCGCAACTAGTATAAGGCGTTGCTATATGATTTACGTCTCATTATGTCAGTATTTGCTAGACCACGTAAGTGGTGCGTATCTAAGTAAAATCATGTTATTGCTAGAAAATTTTGTGTTTTAGCTTGTTAGTGCATTCAACGGCTTGTATATTTGGATTTTTAATTGTGTTCAACTGTTACAAATGACCAATTTTTCAAACATCGATTTGACAAATATGGTGCATTCCTTTATTAACAACATTAATTTATTATTAAAAGTACCAACTTTGTTTCTGGCGAAGTGAAGCGAAGAGTTTAATTTATTTTTCATGATTTCATCCAGATTTGGCAACACTGAAAGTTTAGTAGATTGACGCTCTACATTCCTAATAATCCTAGCGCCGATTTTGGGGAAATAATGTGGGTACAAAATTATTTAATATTTTTTGAATATTTGAATTTTAAGTGAGGTTTCTTTCACATTTTTATAAAGATCTACATTATGAATATATGCATGTATTTTAAAAACACCTTGTATGTTTGCCATGTTGCATATACAGGTAAATTATGATATTAGTCTTTATTTTACCATGATACTTTTAAAAGTAAAATTATAAAAGACATGAAGGTAATTTAATCTATAATTATATTACCGTTACAGATATAACATATAATATAATAAGAATAATTTTCATATTCCAAGTAGAAATCTAAATATATTTACCCTTAATATATAAAAACGTAAAAACTATTTTTGTTTTTAAAAAACATGTTAAAAAATACGTTTTAAATGTATATACCTATTCGGTTCAAGAAAATCTTGATAGTGGCAACATAGTTTAGATATACATGTGTATTGTGTATGTCAATGAGTAGGTATGGTAAAATTTGTATGTTTCAATGTATAATATATTTAATATGTTTATTTACATTTTACTGTGTATGTGTATATAATTATTGTACTAAATCATTGTACAACAATATTGACTTGTCCTATAGCATAACTTTTATTGCTCTTATTGGATTAATAAAAATATTCTAATCTACATTCTATAACACAGCTAAATGTTTAATCTGTAATTTTGTGTCTAATTAATAAACTATATATTTTAAAGTGTCTCTGAACTTAAACCTAACCAAGGGATTTGTAAAGGATGTGATATTTATGTATTATTTTAATATTTGTCGTCAGTTGACTAGAATATCATTTGAATCTGTTCATGCCAGCCTGCCAGCTAGTATGCTCATCTCCACAATTCACATTGTTGGCACGTGATTAATATCGTTTAGTAAATCTTAATTCAGTCTCTGGGAATTTTGCCAACGTATTCTGTAGCCTACTATTACGTAAAAAGTAGTTGGTGCTAGGGATGACATACAGGGTGAATCAGGAGAGAAAGGAAATGATAGTATCGGCCATTGTAAGAAAAAAGTTAATATGAACATAAGTCCAATTCTGACAGGTTAAGGAGATAGAACTGTTTGAGTACTACTTATACTTTTATACTAGGTAGAAATAGTGTAGTCATGACAATTGACTATTGTGAGTGACACTGATTATATTTGAAGTATGGTTAAGAATGCATCATATTTTCACACATGCCTGATATGTCTACGTCATGTCTACAGTTTATACAATGGAAGAGCTACCGCTGCTGTTACAGGATATCGTAGGCAGTTCCTATCTGCAGAGTTTTGATTCGAAAAGTGTTTCCCATAGTTTTCCAGACAATGCATGAGAGTGGTATAGTTTCTAGCGTTCTTGTTTCATCTGAACGTGAAAATAAATAAGATGTGGATGTAAAAGAAAACATTCCTCAGCTAGTGAAGTATAGTCCAACTATTAATATACGGAGAAATTATGCGCGTCTTGGTGTTCCACAAACAAGAGTATAGCGACCCTTATGTCACCAAGGCTTGTATCCTTTTCATATAATCGTACAGTGTGTGCAACACCTTTAACCGGTAGACGATGCAAAGCAACTGGAATTTTGTCATTGAATCGTCAATTAATTCGATTAATACTGTTCACGAATAAAGCTAGTTTTACCAATAAAACAGTGTCAACACGAGACTCTCATCAGTGGCCAGACGAAAAACCGCTAAACATTGTAGAGACAAATTTTCAATATCTTTATCTCTATAAATGTGTGGTGTCATCAATAATCAGTTGATGGACGCAATTATTGTAGAAAATCGTACTTACAGGTCAAAGTTACCTAGAATTTCTACACAATAAATACCACAACTACTGGATAATGTTTCTTTGGCTAGACTAATTGGTATGTACTATCAGAATAAAGACTAGAGTCTAGGGAGACCATTCCACTCTGGCTCCGAGGCTTGCGCAAGTGTAATCTGTCAGTGTATATCAGCTGATAGTACAATAGAAGAGTTGAGGTTATTTATGTTGTGAATAGAATTTCGTTAAAAAATTAGTAACAAATACATCGAACATCAAAAGCGCTTATTTAAAATAAGAAAAAACAGAGAATGAAAGAACCCGTTTTCCGTATTAAAGTAAAATAATCTTGAAGTTGATAAAATTGCATTAAATTTGTTATATTCTAAATAATAAAACAATAAATATTTAATAAATAAATCTTTATAACTAAAAATCGATTATTAATCAGTACCCAATAACACAAAACTTTAAAATCATTTAAAAACAATGGATATTAAAATAGCAACAGCAGTATAGCATTGAAAAATACATTACTCAAGCAAACAAATTTTGTATACCTATTAAGTTTGAAGTTACGAAAAAGCATTAAAATAAACGCTGAAGTCTGGAGCCGCCCCTGGTTTGTTTTGGATACGTTGATATGTAAACATGCAAATTGTTGTTTATGTGTCGGTCATAATAAACAATGTATCTCTTATGGGTGTTACTTATCTTTATATTATTAATCTGAGGTTTAAATATCTCCTTTCCTGCCGTAAAATAAATTACAACTGAGATTTCAACTTATTTTATGACAACTATAAATCGCTGAAATTCCTGAGAACGTAATCATCTTAACTGTTATTGCCATCAGATTAATTAAAAGAGTTTTTTATTGTTTTTAAACTTAGTAGGGGGATTCTTTAAGACCATTTTCAATAAAAAAAGGATTAGCGTATGTGTTCGAGAGATGAATACGTTATAACTAGGGAGTTAGTAGATCCTTTTGATCTCTATAATACGTTTTGAAACTTAATAAAGCAGTATCACAATAAACTGAATCGCAAAGCATAGATGACCTGAATAATGAGGCTTAATAATATTATTAATATTTCTATTATTCTTTTTTACCTTGTACCTTTTCAGCTGAATAATGTAGTCTTTATTGCAAATACATTTTGTGAAGGAAGCAGTACAGAATGCTTTTAAATAAACATATATGAGAAAATATATCTTTGGAAGTGAGACAAAATGAGCCGTGTACTCCAAAATAGAAACGATGCAGCTACGGACAATGATATTTCGGAATCATTGTTTCTCTTCAGCATAGCAGCACATGCAATTCTATGTACCAGCGGAGACTCTTAAAGTGTATCTCAAAGAACCACCCCGATGCTGTTGCAGTGATACACTACAGAATAATTTTAAAAAATATTACAAATCCACGTAATTATGATAATATTCTCTTCCTCATTAATTCATATTTACTATTAATTTTATTTTTCACTATTTTATAAAAACAAAATATTTTCGTAACTGAGTAGATCTCTATTATTATTATTTACCTGTCTGGGAGCGATATAGCTATGCGATAAAAGATTACCTCTAAAATGTTAATTTTGTGGTACTCCAAGGAACAGTTCTACGACCATTACTTCTCACTATGTATGTATATTGTATACGTTTAACTTAAGGAGATATTTCGACTCCAAGTTGCCTTATTATGATGTTCTATATCTAATTATATTATTCTTATTGTTTGATGTTGACCTTACGATTCATATATAAACAGATTTAATTAATATACATATGGCCAATATTTAACTATGGTTGCATGCACTTTCTTGCAATGAAATTTTTGTGCAGAATTTTGTGCTTTTTAATTTTAACCTCTACGATTTTTTTGTATATTGCATGTTTTAAAAATTATCTACAAAGAAAAAATTTTTTTGGAGTTTGACGCCATTTTGTTTTATGTTGCAACCACAGTAGCTTTGAGAACTTTTTTTATACTTTTCTACTACCAAAAACCTACTTGTAAAAAAATTTCACATACGGATTATTTTATAACAATAATATATCTTTATTTAGAACAAGCTATTTATATACAACTGACACATAACGTAACATAATTAATTATTTTAGACAAAAATTGGAACATTTATATGTCTTAAAAACAATTTTTTACATATTCACAAAAAAGTCTTTTGAGCGTTGTGAAGTTATTACAAAGTTTTAGATGTGTTGGCATGTTATTAAATATTTTTAAACCTTTAGAGAAAAGAGAGTTATTAGTATTGCTCCTATTAAATGTTTCAATGAAAAAATTTGTAGCATTTCTAGTTAGATAATTGTAAATATTATGATTATACTTTAATCTATCATATAGTTAGGCCGGTAACATTATGTTTTTAATTTTATAGATAAAAATTAAAGTTTCAAATATGACTCTTGATTTTTGTACATTCATAAAGTTTAAAACTTCTAACATTAATTTTATAGGTGTATATTTATTACATCTTAGTATAATTCTATTTGCTCGGTTTTGTATTTTTTGTATTTGTTGTATTTGATTCTAACATATTGAATAAAACTGTTGAACAAAATTCTAAATGAGGCGCAATCAATACTTTGTATAAAATTAATTTTGTATACATACTAAAAGATGATCCTATTCTGTATAAAAAGTAACATTTCTTTAACATTTTATTCATAGTGAAATTTGCATAACATTTAAAATTCAAATTTTGATTTATTATGACTCCTAAATATTTCATATCATCAGCAAAGATACTTATATTACACTTTTTTTACATATTTTACAATATCATTAACATATAATAGAAACAAAATAGGTCCCAAGACCATACCTTGTGGTACATCATTTAAATTTTCTAGTTGATCGGATACAAAATTTGTATATTTTACTTTTTGATAACGACTGGATAAACTTTATTTAAGATTTGACAAACAACTAGTAGCATTAAAAAATAAAGTATAGCTAGGATTAGTGCCATCGATCTGACGATGAACAGTAATTTCGAAACAGGTATTCGCAATTGCATCGCTATTTACTTTCTTGGAGTATGTGGCACAAGTCCCAGCTTTGTTTTATTTATAAACTTCACTGGTTTTCTCCTTGTTTTATTTGACATTATGTGATTAAAATAGTCGCTGAGGCCATTTCTAATTATAAGCTTCTCTTTCAGAAGACGAATGGTTTATGTTACCTCATTTTAGCTAAAAGCTCGAATTTCTTTCACAAGAAAAACTTCAACAGACGAGTATGTCTTTTGTCGTCGCTGGCACTCTAATTACGTTAGATTTGAGCCGTTAATAATAAAGAGTATTGTAACTCGGTATTAAACGGAAAACTTTTATTATAATATTAAATTCCAGAGGACAAGATAAACTAAAATAGAATGGAATGAAATATAACAAATTCGATCTTAAAGTGGATTACGAAAATATTCAGAGGTTTATTAAATTCAATTTTTAAGTCTAGTGTATATAGTAAATAATCTAATTGAATTAGCTCAGGTAATATAAGAGACTTTCTTAAATGCAGATTGCTTGGATTCAAATCCCAGCCGAATCTACCCGAGTTGATCGGGTATATTATATAAGCGCTCCTCTAGTTACAGCATTCTTTAAAAGGAATGAGAAACTGTAAGTCACGTCTATTTGCCATGTGATGCACGTTACGACCCCAGCCTCCCATGATAAGATTGATTGAAAATCTACAAATTTCCAAAAGTTTTTAATTGATTTTGGTACCAAAAATCTATGGAGGAAAAAATGCAATAATATATTTACACAATTGCAAACACAGTAAGCGGTTAAAGTATGAAACAAATTCACTAAAAAATATAAAAGTTTTGACACCTTAGCAAAGAGATGGTTGAAACATATACTCACTCAATGCTCACAGAAATTAAATGTGCGAGCAGGAATAGTCGACAATGAAATATTAAGTCCTTTCATCTTTGAAGTAAACCTCGCAGGAGTTTTTGCTAAATGACCTTGTATCCACACATGCAGATATTTTTCCAAAGAAGAATATTCCTGCCCTTCTAAATAATACTGTCTGGTATCAACAATCCCTCTACTTTGCGCTTTCTGTTCACGATTTTCTGAACAACTATCTTCCTGGGAAGGTGGATTGGCAGGCGAGTCCTGATAGAGTAACCCCCAAGGTCCCCAGATCTTACACCCCTTGATTATTTTTGGGTTATTTAACGACAAAGGTCTATGTCAACAGACCACAAAATTTAGGAGATTTAAAATATCGAATTAGAGACTAGATACGCAGAATGAGGCAAGAAGTCATTCAAAATGTATTTGTAAAATGGCTTGCATATTGCCAAGAAATCAGTGGATAGCAATTCGAACACTTAAATTAACATTTTTATTTTCTAATTTATGCTGTCAATTTTGACAATTAAAGGATCTATCAAAATCAAGAAAAAATAAAATCGACCCACGCGAGGATTTTTTTCCAAAAAAAATTTGTTTCAGTTTTAAGGAAATGGTTTCATACTTTATTCGCTCAATTTATGATTGAAAATGGAAATAAGAATGATTGAATTAACATTATTAATACCCTCAGAAAAATTATACAAATTATACATTTTTGACATAAATTTAAAAAAATTCTCTTCGAAAATTCAATTTGCGTATTCCAGAGTAATTCTTAATTTACTATGTTGTGTAGAATGCAATTTCATTAAATTCAGAATGTCGGTGCTG
Organism: Rhamnusium bicolor; assembly: GCA_029963845.1. Lineage (NCBI taxonomy): Eukaryota > Metazoa > Arthropoda > Insecta > Coleoptera > Cerambycidae > Rhamnusium > Rhamnusium bicolor. Next base: position 1,082,447 of record JANEYF010002289.1, read on the forward strand.
TATACAGAGTGTTCAGGAAATAATTGTATTCCTTTTAACAGATAATAGAAAAAATTAATTTTAAGCAAAAAGTTTCATGTGTCTCAAGGACTTCGTTTCCGAAATATAAGGTGTTAAAGGATCCAGAAAAAAAATGAAAAATTTTATATCTCTGAAAATAGAAGAGATTGGTAACCAAACTTAGTGCACATTGTCACTATATGAACTACAACGATCATTTAAAATATCAGGCTTCTAAAGCGTTTAGTGGCGAAGATATGTGTAACTAACAAATGTGGTAAAGAAAGTTGTGTCACCCTCTACAATAATAAATTTGATAGTATATCTCAAGTCATTTTTCAATTGCAAAGAAAAAGTATCTTTTGGATTTTTTTTCGTATGTGGTACCGTTTCGCCGCAAATTATCTTTTTTATTTGTATATCGGTAGAATACTATTTTTATACTTGAAAACTTACAAAAGAAATACATTGATTTGGTAGAAAGCCTTTCACTTTTTAACAGACACAAACGAGAGAATACGAAATGCATAAATAGGGACCCACCCTTTAGTCATAAAGTAGTTGTTGAAAATGTCCACCTTGTCTCTCTACACATAACTGACACCTGCAGAACGCACCCTTTGAAATGTTGCGGGTTGTTGGCGAATAGTATTTGCCCCTTCAAATATATTATGCCGTAAGTCGTTTTCATCAATGATATCAGTTGCATAAACTAAACTTTTTAAATGTTCCCAGAAGAAGAAGTCATTGGGGTTGAAATCAGGTGTGCAGGCAGACCAGTTGTAAGGACCATTTCTTGCTATAACCAGTCTCCGAATATGTAAGTTGAAAAAATTCCACAGTTCATTCTGAGTAAACGTTGGCTCGCCTGATGATAGTATGCTGTACATAAATTGGGATCATCTTGCGCACAAGCAATAAACCTCGCAATAAACCACCGACAGAAATTTTCTCTGGGCAAAAAATCAGCAGGCAACAGTTGCTGAGCCCTCTGAATATGATATGGGTGTAACAATTGTTCATTTAATATACTGTGTACTTTCCCAATAGATACACTGAAACGAAGGGCAAACTTTTGGATACTTAATTACGGATCTTCCTCTACAGCATGCAAAATTTGCTCTTCTGCTTCCGATGCAATCCGTTGCCTTCTCCTGCTATTTGCAATTTTGCGAACAATGTTGCCAGTTTCTAGAAAACGGCTATTTCTTAAAGGTAGCCGCCTTGCTAGAAATCGTTGTGCGTAGACACGCGTCGCTCTCGCCGGGTTACACCGTGATTCACCATAAATTAATATCATATTGTGGTACTCTCTAAAGGAAACCCTGGCATCTTGAAGTGAACGAGAAATACCACCAGCAATAAAAAGGGAACAAAATTGAATGTAACAACACTGAATTAACAAATTTTGGTGACAAATGTCATATAATTGACATTAATTCCGTATTTGATATTTCAAGTATAAAAAATGGTATTTAGCCGATATACTAATAAAACAAGATAATTTGCGGCGAAACAGTACCACATACTGTTAGGTTTTGAAACCAATAAAAGTCTATGCTTCGGAGTATATATCATTATTTAACAATTATTGTAACTTAAGCACTGCAATATATTACATACGTTATTACAACGCAACAACACATGCTATCTCCTTGGTGGCTGGTACACGAGAGAGACTCCGTGTGTCCCCTTACTCTGTCTACGCATGTGCGTATTCTTGCCAACTTAACACCCCTATCCTTAATTTATTGTTATCGCTGCAATCCTTAAATGTTAAGCCTACTGTGTGACGTTAATCCCTAATGCTGCTTATTTTAACTAGCCATTTGATTTATTTGTATAAATTAACTCTATATACATCTTAATGTAGCAACACTAGTTTAATCCTACTCTAACCTGAGTTGTACAGTACTATTTACTTAACCTTGCTTCTTATGTAGCCTGATGGGTATTAAAATATTTAAATCTTTATCTAAGTTATAGACAGACGGATATACATTTTGTTTTTATTTGCTTACGGTTACCAGCCACTTTACTAATACTTATGCTATCTACGATTCCTCCATCTCATAGTCGCAGTACTGAAATTTAAGTACTTACATTTGTCCAGGTGATATTTACCACAAGTAACACACGAATTATTTAATTTAGTCCTGTATTTTGAAGTTTGCGGCGGCCATCTTGATCTTCTGTCAAAACCTTTGGCCCTCCTCTTGGTCTCCAAGCGTATTGGTTTTCTCTCACCTGAGGCGCTGTTGTTGGTACCCGGTTTCTGCTCTGCGTGATCTCTGAAAGCTGATTTACTTCTGCCACTGATTTACTTTCCGTTTCTTTCTGCATCGCCAATTTGCACCAGTTCTTTAAGAGATTTTTTTATGCTTTCTTCACAGAATCTGTGTAATAGCTTCCCTTTTCTTAGGCTAGACATTAACTTGTCCTTCAGCGTTTCTTCTAAACGCTCGCCGAATTCGCAGTTTACTGCTAGACTCTTCACCCTTGCATAAAATTCACTAAAACACTCGCTGGATTCCTGTTTAACTTCATAGAATTTTATTTTTTCCCTCCAGACTGACTGTTGTTGGCTGAACTGCACAATCATTATGTAGCACAACTGTTCATAACTTTTCTCAGATTGCTTTTCTGGGAAACAATAGTTTCTTACCAATACATAGGTTTCTGGCCCAATTAGCGTAAGTAATCTTGAAGCTTTTAATTCTTCCTTCGTGTCATTCCCACGAAAATATTGCTATAATCTTTCCTGGTATATAATCCAATCATCCCTTACGTGATTAAATTCTAGCATATTACCAACTGACGTCGCCATTTTGTCCTCCTTATAGAACACGTGGTTTCTTGGGTTAACAATTCACTATTTTATTTTTATCCTCGTCGCCAGTGTTACGTTTTGAAACCAATAAAAGTCTATGCTTCGGAGTATATATCTTTATTTAACAAGTATTGTTACTTAAGCACTGCAATATATCACATACGTTATTACAACGCAACAACACGTGCTATCTCTTTGGTGGCTGGTACGCGAGAGAGACTCCGTCTGTCCTCTTACTCTGTCTACGCATGTGCGTATTCTTGCCAACTTAACACATACGAAAAAAATCCAAGATATACTTTTTCTTTCCAATTAAAAAATACATTGAGATATGCTATCAAATTTATTATTGTACAACATTCTTCACCATATATCTGATATGTTACCAATATCTGCACCACTGGACACTTTAGAAGCCCGATATTTTGATTAATCGTTGTACTAGTTTATACAGTGACAACGTTAACATATCTCTTCTAGTTTCGGTTCTTTTCTGGATACTTTAACACCCTATATCTTGAAAACTAAGCCATTGGGGCCCTATGTTCACAAGAAACTTTTTGCTTAAAATTAATTTTTCTATCTGCCGAAAGAGATACCATTATTTACTAAACACCCTGTATATTCCCATGTGATCCAAACCGACGTACAGTGCGAGAGTCGATAACTAACGCTAGTAAATAGAAAACATACCTGTCATTATGTTTACCTGGAACATTTCAGTGAAACTCGAGCTCAAGATACTTGAGAAAGACGTACCGCAGAAATAACGTGAAGCACAAGAAATGAAAGCATGGACCGATATCCGTGCAGGGTTTATTTCAGCGACTTCAGATGACTGATAAAACTTCCTTAAATAAATAAAAGTCTTCTTTGTATCTGATTCCATTTGTTAGCATTAATTTATGACATATGAAGTCTTACTTTATTAAATCTCAGTAAGGTTTGAGTTAATTAAAAAAGCCTTGTCATCACTGATTTTCTTCTGGTTAATTCTGTTAATATATTGTAGATTTATAAATAAACCACGATCATGCTTTTAATTGGTTCTTAAAGTTGCAAATTCAGATGTTTCCTAATTCATTGCAGAATCGTTATATTTTAAAATGATGGCTCTTTAACATCAAAAAACGTTAATTCTAAGAAAATTACACAAACCATCTTATTATCCCGAGAAGAAAATTTTAAGCTGTTTAAAGCCTGCTTGCTAAACGCATTAAAATAGATTGGGGAGAAAGTAGAATACCCTGGTAAGCCAAAGGGAAGTTTTTACGTTTGGTGGTTTTTACGAAAATCTGTTTTTGTCTTGAAATAATGCATCTAATGCTGGTTAATTCCGTCGATTTTCTTCCATTACCAGGTTATATGTACTACATTCGGGTAGATAACTGGGCAGCATTAATCAAGTACCAGGAATATTACTTTCCACTCACAGATCGAAGTAGAGCTCAATGTTCGGTCTATTCATACCCTCTACCTGACCCCTGCCCGACACACCGCAATGGCAGCGCGGTTTGGTAACTCTAGTAACATCAAATTTTAAAACTGGAAATCGTTCGACGTATTTTGAAATGAAAGTGACTCAAAACAACCGTCGCACAGTGCAGCGATATTATAGGGCAAATGGACAAAAATTAGAACTCCAAAAAAATCAGTAGTATCATATGATTTATTTATCATAAAATTGTCCGACATTAGTCTACATTTACATTCACAAATATTTATTTTACAATGTAAGGTTAGTAAAAAAAATAGTGCATGTAAACGTGCATGTATATAATACCATGAAATATTATAAATTATACTTTAGATTAGAAATGTTGACAGAGAAACAGATGCAAAAGTATACTTAGGATCCAGAAATACTTACATAAAATAAACAAAAAAAATGTCCCATGTCTATTCTGCCCGTGAATTACTTTCACTGTCATCGCTAACTTCAAGAGGAGTTGTGATATTATATGCTGTCAAAGGCTCTGCTTCGTCAGTTAACACGAAATACTCTTTAATGCTACTGTCATCAGCTATAATTTTTCCTTTTTTGGAGACTATTTTTCTGTGGAAAGCTAGTAAAGGATCTGATATTATGATCAAATGATTCATCAAATCAATGTTTGATTCCGTTCTCGACTTTTTTTGAGTGTGTGCCAATTTTTTTTTCTAATTTCTTTATGTCGAGCCTCTACTCTCCTGACATTTCACCAATTGGTATATTGAATTGAGAGATGACTTCATAACCGTGAACCAGTATTTTATGGATAGTCATAGGCATATTATACCACGAGTACTCTTGCAGATACAATTCCCTAGTGTTCATGGCAAGATTGTTAAATTTATTTATATTAATTTTTTTCTTAGAGTTCACATTTCTCAAAATTAGGTAAAATTTATAAAGTAGTGTCTCGTTAAGGCCGGTAATTTTGGCACTTATTTTATATTGCTCGAAAAATTTTCTAGCTGTATTTCCGTCATTGGAACTACCATAACCTTGTTTTGGTTTGTCTATATTGAGCCCTAACTGTTTTTGAAACTCACTTTGAATTCGTTTTTTGGTTTGTTCTTTCAAATCCGTAAATTCCCTTGAAGCTCGCCACTTTTTAAAAGGAAGGCGATATGCTATTTTTAAACAACATTCCAAGAAACGAATCCAACAATGCAAAGTTGACAATCCATATTTATATTTTTCAGAATCCGCTACAAACTGAGTCAAGTCTGTTTTATTCATCTGAGTTGGTTTTGCTCCACATAGATAACAAGTAGCAGTAGACTTTGTTTCGGTCATAATATTACATACATTTCCGTCAATCATTGTAAAGTGAAATTCAAAATCTACGTTAAATTCTTTTTCGCCAATTCTCATGCTAATGTTTTTAATATCTTTAAAACAATTTTAAAATTTACTGCATTCTTGTTTAATTGTTTCGTGGTTTTCCTTAGAAAACATAAATTTAAGTGGTCGACAATATAGCGACGATGATGAACGGGGATTTTTCCAAACCACCGTTTTAGAGGATTTGTCCATGAGCATAATAGGGACAAAACCTATAAAAAACATAAATTCGTCAGTTTCAGATTCTCTTGAAAATTTTTGCTTGTATATACTGTGACTGGAACTTCCATCTATGCCCCATTTATAGACAAGAGTTAAATTTAATGAAGTAATGCTATGTATATCTACAACATTAATAAGATTGCAAATACTATTAAGAGTTTTATATAACATATTTTGAATATTAACTTCAACAGCTGTCTCAGAAGCGGATGGTATATCAATATATGAGTATAATTTGAACAGATTAAATCTATATAAACTAGGAAAAGTATCTCTATGTACGCTATTTACCACAGTCCTTAATAAATTGTACTTGCGTTCAGATAAGTCTAGATCTAAATAAAGAACAAGTGCTTGCTGCAAACTCAATTCTTTCTTTACTTCTAAAAGTCCTGTTGAAGTTGATGGACAAGCGATACCAGAAGCGAACTGTAATTCCGCACTACCGAAGCTTTTTACCAATGTTTGAACTTTACGTTTTTTTGTTTTGAAGGAACACTCTTCGAACTGCTTTTGTGGACGGTCCCGGCTACTAATTGAGGTAGTCGAACTGATATTGGTAGATTTTATTAAACTTTCAGGGATTGAAATTTTCGAGGCGAGAAAACCACTTTCTTTTTTTAATAAATAGGATCTTGAACGTGAGCACTTTGTCCACCTTGATTTTAAGTTAGCACATATTAATTTTGCAACATTCAGTAGTTCTGAAGCGTCAGGTTTTGTAATGTTAAACGAGTTCGTAATACATTGCTTTATTGCAGTAAATTTGTCTTTACCTACTGTTGATACCCAAACTTCAAAACATTCACCATACGTAAGAGGGTGACCTATAAAGGAATAAAGACTTTTTATGCAAATTTGTAAACATTTGCACAAAAGCATATTATAGCTTTAATCTATACTAAATTAACTACAAAATAGCAGAAAGTTGCATACATATTTTTATACACTTTTTTTTAAGCGTACAGAAATTGTTGAAAAATCAATAAGAATCAAATTTTACACTCGTTTATAAAATTCAAATTAACAGGTTGAAGAATGCCAAATATCGAGGTCATTTTGTATTATTTAAATAGTTAACATACCTGGTTTTACATTCTCCATAACCAAAATAGCACAAATTAAATACTGTTCAGCACACAACTATTCACAAGTGAAGCAAAATTTCAACTGACCAAGTAGGTAATACACTATGTTGAAATTACCTTCGATTCGGCTAATAACCCCCCCCCCATACTGGGAAATTCCAAGAAACGTTTCTTGGAATAGCTTGTTTGGTTACTTACCTACTTATAGGGTAGGTAATTAAAACCAAAATAAAGTGTCGGTTTTTACATTTTTCTCCACAGGTCGCTGCACTGTGCATCGTACACTTGACCATGTTAATAGACATATAACATACATAGCCGTAAAAATATACTGTTTGCATTTGTGATGACCTGACTAAACTCATTAGTGTCAACATGGTGTATGTGACTCCGCTGTCTGAGCACCGTTATACATAGCTCTAGCTATGAATAATGGTTATTCGGTAAACTTATTTAATAAAATAGACTTCAATTAAAGGAGATGCTTCATTCTCCTAATAAAAAAGCAAAAGTGAGCCATGATTCTACAAGGGCAAGTAGTAATTCTTTTTCAACATTGCATTTACTTACATAAACAAATCTCATTACAATTATACCGAAATTTAACCTCATATCTGATACTATTACTAAGTGGTTGGAGGTTATAGACCACACCGCAATAACTTATAATTGGAATGAAAGTGCAACAACTTTTCAAGGTATCAATAAACTGAAATCTGATATGAAACTATTGCACGAAAGTAATAAGTATTTCATGCAGTTACCCCAATTGTGATGGTATTTACACACAGTTACTTCCGTTGTGGTAGTATATACCACCATGTATATACATACAGCCTATTGCGGTGGTATTTACATACAGTTCATCCACTGTGGTGGTATTTAAATACAATTACATCCGCTGTGGTGTCATTTACATATGGTTACAACCTCTGTGGTGGTATTTACATAAAGTTACATCCGCTGAGTTGGTATTTAACTACAGTTATACCCGTTGCGTTGGTATTCACATACAGTTAACATCCACTGTAGTGGTATTTAACTACAGTTACACCTGCCGTGTTGGTATTTAACTACAGTTACACCCGCTGTGTTGATATTTAAATACAGTTACACCCGCTGTGGTGGTATTTACATACATTTACACCTTTTGTGGCAATATTTGCATACAGTTACACCCACTGTGATGATATTTACATACAGTTACATCCGCTGTGTTGATATTTATGTACAGTGTATTAGTATTAGTCACATCAGGGTCGCCTGATAATGTAATAGCGGTTTAATTCATTTTTAAAACTGCTTTGTTACGTGTGTATTCTCATATTTCATCGTTGCGAGGACGAACGATAGTTACAGGATGGCCTAGTGTAGGATCACACCACCGAGTATGATTCATATATTCATCATACGTCATTACGACTGATAGCCGTCAATGCACCATTTGTCTTTTTTATTGTGTATGAGTTTCTATAGGTAGACTATGATACAATTTAGATCCAGTTTCATTGTATATTCCAAACGTTACATTAGTACAAGTTTAGTTTTAAACATATCCAGATGATGCTCACTTGGTGGATAAAATGAGGATTAAGTGCAATGTTCGGTGTTTGAATGTTTGTATAAACTACTTCAGAGCTGATATATTATAAGTCCATAATAATGAAAGTTTTGTTCTTATTTTTATTCTAAACTCATTATCTCCAAGAGTGAAATATGGTAATATGTTCTAAAGGACTGCGGATGTTATCAAATCAATTTTTCTGCAATTTATAAAAAGCTGGCAGCGCTCTTTAAAACTTCATATTATCACTCCTCACTTTTTTTAATACCTATATTTTAAACGCGTATATTTCGTTCTATATTTTCTGTCATATGTTAGTGAAACGGCGTAATTTACTCCGGAAGAAATTTCTATTTTCATTCAAATTCTGAACAGATTTTCTATATCGCAACTGAAGTCGGAAGGAATTTTACCAGAAATTCGAATTTAAAATTGATTTTACTTGTGCCAGTACGTATTTTCTATTATGCTTCGATATCCGTTGAATGTGAAGAATATTTTAGAATAATGGAATATTGTGCTTCGCCACTTTATAGTAGATACAATTGTATGTTCCGCGTTTTTATAGGAAAATCTCACAGCATACGCATACTGTATATTATTTAATCGAAAATATCGGTATTGTATATACATATACAATACCGATATTTTACAAGAATCGAAAAAAAAATTGTTTATTAAAAATGAACTGCAAAGTTTTTACGTAACTGATCACTACATTTTTTGAATTATTGCACTGGAAATTTTTTTGGAAAAACCAATTTAAAATTTATTAACAAGAAGAGGATCAGACGTCAAGTCTCCAATTCAAACGAAACCTCGAGCTTAGAGTCCTCAATACAAAGAACTATTTGTCCAAATAGTAGACCATGCCTCTCAAGCGTTTCCAAGAAGCAGCCCTCTAAATATAGTGTTAACTTAGAAGACTTGGAAAATTCAATCGGCCACGAGTCAAAAGTAGTCCAGTTTTCAAAGCGCTAATGCATTTTTTTCTTTTGTTTCTTTTATTTTTAATACTTCATGGGCAATAGTAATAAAAAGCCGGTCCATTTTAAGAAATTGACTGGCATCAGTATAGGGCATGACGTAACTTGCAAAGACCTACCACTTATACCATGTCTATTAACAGTTGTTTATGGTTAATAGCGTACACTTGCATTATTAATGAACCTTCCATAGTATACTGTGCTGTTTGTACAGTCAGATGTATATATTTTATTTTTTGACACTACATGTTTAAAAATAGAAAATCTGTAAATTCTCTAGGTAAATTAATCAAAATAAACAAAAAGGCGAAGTATCTTATTATTAATGAAGTGAATAATGAATGTCACTGGATTACCTGCGGCCCGTAGTAGACTAAATATTTCAAGGAGGCCCATTTCTCGGAAATGCTTGAGAGACGCGCTCTGGACAAATAGTTGTTTGTATTGAGGACAGCAAGCTCACGAAGTTCTGTTCGAATCGGAGACTAGAAAATCTGACTCTGCCCAGGGAGTTTTAAATATACCGATAAGAAAAGTCCCATGAGGTCTAATTCGCACGACTTCTAGTTGCCACGAAATCTAATTTCCACGAGATCTAAAACTCCAATATCATTTTCCTATCAAATCTAACGCATTCCCTGTATATCTGCTCGACTTTTCGAATGCGTTTTATCATTGTAACATACTTGAAAACCCTGATTTAAAAATACCACGAGATATAAATCCCATGAGATTTAAAATTATGATATTGCCTTACACACGGAAGTAATGCATTAGGTGTGCAACTTTCAGACACGTAAGGACAATAATTATAATATACTATACCACTAAAAACGATAAGTTTTTCGATATAGTATTATAAACAATAATAAATTATTAGAAAATTTGCTCAGCCATCAGTCACTGAATCGGATACAAATTAAAATCAATTTTAACCAAAGTTCATGAAACTGAAATCCATATGCATTTATCTTATAGTAAATCTAAATTTTGGAAACCTTGGTAAATATTTAACTATTTTAATATATGGTACATATATTTAACCATTTTAATGTATGGTGACTATTATAAAAACTTAAAATGATTTATCAGCAGAATATATTGTTACAGATATGAACGACCTCGACCAACTTATATCAGCAACTGTCGATCCTGAAAATGGGTACACCCCGTATGAACAAAGACCGGAAACCTACATCGTTCCCGTCCTCTTTTTCATCATTTTCGTAGTCGGAGTTCTCGGAAACGGAACCCTGGTAGTCATTTTCCTGCGACACAGAGCTATGAGGAATGTGCCCAACACGTAAGTTCTTGACACATGACACTCATAAGAATATTTATGTTTTGTTCGCTGGATTTATTTCGCAAACCTTTATAGACTGCTGAAATAGATATGACAGGGGTAAACATAAATATGAAATCTGTGCTACACGTGCACCGGTGTTGACAAGGATTAAAAAAGAATAGTAATGTACTAAATATATTTATTTTTGCTTTGATACATGACAAAAAATTAGCACAGAAATATATGTTGTTTTGTTGAAAAAGAGAAGGTCATTCTAATTAACTTATTTTCCTAATTTTGAAAAAAGCCTGCAGTTTTTTTATTAAATAGTCTCTGACATCCTTGTACTTAGAGAAACAAATTCAAAGGAATTTCCGCAAATAGCCTCAAGCCTGTAAAAAAAATTGAGGTAAATATACAAGGTATTTTTGAGGTAAGTATTCAAATTCAAAATAATACCGAAAATCTTATTAAAATTTTTCCCTAAATTACTTCCTAAGGGAGCTACAGCATTAACCATCACCGAACCGTTTAAGACCAAATAATGAAATTTTGTGCAGCCACTAATAAAAATACAGAATCACAATCATGTGACCAAATTTTATTCAGATCTATGTTAGACTGGGGAGCGGGGGGATAAATATGACCCCAAGTTTATTGTGTGTTTTTTTTAATTTTTTCATATGAAATTAATAAATTTATCTTTGTTTTGTAAAAAAAGGTACTCCTTTGATGGGACGCACTGTTTTTTAGTAAAATCGTTTGAAAACTTTATTACATACTCTAGAATTCATTGGAGTATATGGATTTTATGTTTTATCTCATCAACAATTTCTTTCGGTAAAACCATATTGAAATAATGTATTCAGAATCAGTTTTAAATAAGCAAGAGAAACTAAAACTTCCAAAATAAACTAAAGATTTCATGACACAATAAAACGTAAAAACCGCTCCACTACATTTAGAGCATATTAATGAAGTTTTCAAATCAATTTTGCTCAAAAACTATGTGTCCTATCGAAGGTTTTTTTATAATTATTTAATTATATTGTGCGTTTATTGCATCGAAACTAAAAATTTTTTGGAAATACATAAAAAGTTGTAATCTGGATGAAGCAAAAGTAAAACGCATCAGTCGAATAAAAAAAATAAATGAAATTGTGAAAAAAATTCAAAAATTAGCAATTAATTTTTTCAAAGCACATACACTATGTAACAAAAAAGAAATCAATTAACTTTTTGCCTATTTGACTAATACTAAATTTTTTTTCTTCAAACGTCAGAAAAACATTTCTTAACTCATTTCATGACATTAAAGTTTGACATTTTAGACGGCTGTGCGTTAGCAGCGAAGGTAAAAGTACTTTTTCTGACGCTGTTAGCGGTAGAAAAAGTACGACTGATTGCTTATAAATAACGATATATTAAATAATACAAAACTTATATGCTTTAATTATTAAATAAAAATACTCCATAATTTAACTATTTGAACATTATATTGAACGAACAATTGATCCCACCTGGATTTACTGCAATTGTAGAATTATGATCTATTTTGCTTGTACTTACTTCATAATTTATTTGAATATTGTTGGGAATCGTTCCAGTAGTATTAAGCTGAAGAATCTTCTTGGCAGTGTCTTGCTTATTGTTCATCGATTCCTCAATGTACCCGTCATCTACACTGCTTGATTTCCAACGGCCGTGACGTTTCATACACGTAATATTGGCCCCTGCATCTATAAACAGGGTAGCTGAAATTCTTCTTAAACAATGATCTGTGTATTCTGTCGCATCTGATAGCTTTAAAAAGGTAGGAACTTCTTTGGGCACACTACTTATCTTATGAATTTTCATTACCATGCGACAACACCGACCATTTACAAAATTTAAAAACAATCTCTTTTCATTTATGCCTTTTGGGCGTAATGAATCATACTTTTTATATATTGATAATTAATTTTCTTCGATAATAGTAAATGACCGCAGTTTTTTCGATTTATTGTCAGGAATTCTTATATGAAGGACAGATCCTAAGTTTTGAATGTCATCTATTGTCATTTTTACCTCTTCGCATCGGCATGTATCAGAGATACCAATAACCAAAACAATCTAAAAACAACATGAATTTAAAAAACTTGTATATTTTTAACTCTATATGTAAATTTACCTTAATACCTAAATACTGATGATCAGGAGTGTCAAATAAAAACTTTTCAAATTGTTACCTTGTAAATACTTTAGCTTTTTTAGGAATGTAGCCTTCGGTTTTCTTTTTCAAATAAGTACGCAACTTCAAATACTTGCTTATGTCTATCCCCACTTTGATATTTAATAATCTTATCATAGAATAAAACGACCACTTTGTTGAATCTTTCATTTTTTGTTGTTTGCTAGTTTCAAAAAATATGCTAAGAGTACATTTTCAGAATAACTTTTGACGTTTTTCTCATCGCACCACGTCCGAAATCTTGTAAATGCAGCTTCATAAACACTACCAGATTTTGTAGGTAATAAATTATTCATGGCATCTGCGGCAATTTTCGCAACCTCAGGGGGTGTACAATTAAAAACTGAGTCTGTCATTCTAATCTAGAATAAGTGGTTTAAAAGAATAATATCAAAAGAATATTTATTAAAATACTTACAAATCGTGAGGACGTTCGCGGTACAATTTAAACTGGCACTTGTCAAATCGAGCAACGCGTCTATTTTTTTATAGGTAATCGACGCTTGAAGAAAAAATAGCATGTTGTATTCCGAATAAAAGCCACTTGTTGTGACTCGTCTCTAATTGCCTCGTTCGTCTAGCAAACATACAGACTCGTCACAAATGTATCATTTTAACTCCTAATAAAACAATATACGTCTAAGAACATCAGGTTCTCTGTTTTCTAACAGTCTACAACATTTTTTACAGATGTATCTAAAAATAAAAAAGATTGGACTATAACTGCGAAAATTGAACATACTGTAAAAGAAATCAACTTTTGAGCTTGTAAAAGGTACGGTCATCAATTGTACTGTTTCGAGGATTTATCTAACCTAATCTGTAACAGTTTTTCTTCTAAGTGAGAGTGTGAGTGACTGGAGTGACACAGACTGAGCCTGCCCTTTCGTTCACTGTGTGCATCTCATTTCATTCTAGTTCGCAGCAATCGAACGTATTATTTTTCTAACTGGTCATATTTGGCGTTTAGCATAGGGTATACGGGCATCATGGCATCATGTTTGCGATGTTGTTATATTGCAAGAGTTTGCTACAAGTGAAAACGAACCATAACCACTACTTTACGGTTGATAACATCATGAGATTCACGTGCTGTGCGACGAATTTTCAAGGTATTGTTGAAAGTACATACGAAGTTTAATGTAACCGATAATTTTAAATATCTTGTATTTACTACAGATTGAAACGGAACTGATTTGAACTTACGTTATGTACAATCACTATTTCCGTTATGAAAACTTTGAATATTTCATTTTCAAATTAATTTCTAGGGATCTTGGAGACTGTACATTAATTTCATTAAATTTTAAGAGTATTCTAGAATTTAGGATATAAATGGATTTTGTGATGTATCCTCATTGAAATGTAATTATTACAGTCATTTCATTTGACTGCGTCTGATGCATTAATTAAATTGTTTTATAATGCTCTTTTTAATGTTTTTGATTTACGAGAAAATTAAATCTTAGTCGTAAAGAAAACAAGATTTATAATCTGAAAACTTGTCGTTGTAAAAGCTGTTCTTTTATGACGTTTCAAGCACATGGAAATAACTTCAAATTTAAGAGAATTTAATTACTTTCCTTGCTAACAATACTGAAAATTTAAAATGTAATTAATTAATTCATACATTGGAGTTCGTTCTATGCTTTTGTAAGATTTGTATGCATTTTACTAAAGTAGTAAAGATTTTACAATATGTAAAGAATAAACATCAACAGCAGCAGTAAAGTAAATTTGTGCTTGTAGTGTAGTCATGTTAAGCTATTTTTTACCCCAATCCAGGACAAATCCCAAAGAAAGTTTTTTCTTGTCGGTTATGTTTAGTTTACTGTTTCTTGCTTTTTTTAAGAAACTTTTTTATTGAAGAAAAGAGGTGTTTTGTCGAATGTTGTACTCTTAGGAACCAGGTTTAAAGGGTTAGGGGGTGAATGCATCTTTACAGTTTTAACTTACTAAAAACGTTCTTGGTAGGTTACACATGCCTGTTCGGTATACATGAATTCTAGTGAGAAACCGGAAGGAAGAAGTTTTAAAATGGTCCATAAGATATCCTCAAAGCTTATTCCTAAGACTACTAATGTTAATAGTCTAAATAGAACTGGTTTAAAGCCCTTATAAGAGTACAGTGATCCACCTTTTTAAAATTACTATTAAAACTTTTAGGTTTTAATAAATTATTCAAATCTTTACTCGAAGAATATCTGAAGAGTATTGTAAAACCGTGCTTAGCTTGAGATAAGCACCATATTAAAACTAAAAAGACAAATACAAATTATTTGAACGAACGTTTTGTATTTAGTGAAGTAAATATATATGCAAATAAATTTAGTAGTACGCTCCCTTAAATCACGCATGACGCATGCATAGTAGTAAAATGGGCATATGGCGACTACTGAGAACGGTTTAAATTATAGGTGGACCATTAAGTGCTGTGACCTCTCAGAATGGGCCAAAATTTTTAGCAGCGCTAAGTTTATTATAAAACATGGGTTAGACAATTTTTATAAAGTGCGCTCCTTAAAAACACAAATTTTAAAAAAACACCAAATTTTTTTACTTAAAAATAAATAAATTTGTAGTTTGCTCAATGTTAGTAAATTGTTTTTAGAGAACATTTCTATTAGATACAAATTAATTTTTTGTTCAATCCGGAATGTTCCTCTTATACATCTCTTGATCGCTAGAGTTAATGGCGTCTGTACGGACTGTGCGTATATACCCTATTGGTTTGAACAATTCTACTTCAAACATGCTTTGTGTTAAAATGCCTATTAAATTATCAATTGCTCTTTAAGTATGTCGGTTGTAGAAGCATATTTTAAGCCTCATTGGCCTTAGTATATTTTTTAAAACTTATATGATTATATTTAAACGCATTTTAAACCCTTTAAGCATATAAAACAACGGCTTTAAAACCTATAAGATTTATGCTGCTCAGATAACCTAACCTAAAATTTCAATTTTCCGTGACGCTGCACATATCTACTTTGCACCCCAGTTTTTATCTAGTGCGCTAGTTTTACGTTTTACTGTATTCTGATTAAAAGGAAACCAATCTCTTTTATGCTTAAGACTGCTTTATCACAGATTTTTGTCTGCTTTATTAAAACTCTAATAAGTAAGTAGTTGGTTTTATGGCCTGAAACTTAGTAATCTCAAAGCATATTACATTTATATCCCGACATTAACAACCACCCCAAGATAATTTCATAAAGCAATTATAAAACCACAATACATATAAAACTGAATCCTCCTAACATGTACTTAACAGCTATAAAGTTTTATCTAGGGCTTGACAAATGTCTTGATAAGTTAGCCAATAAAGACTAAAAGATACCTTAGTTTTGAAGGCCTTTTTAAAAATGTCTTTAAGACAACACTATCTTTTTTATTGCACCTGGCACACAATAAATCTGGAATAAATCAGCAGATTATGAGCTGGCCACTAGAAAACACCAGTAAAATCTACATAAACCTAAAATGCATTTAATTTGTTATTGGGACATGGAGATCCTCTGGTAGGTTTAATGAAATCGTTGCTTATCCTCCTTTCGTAGGTAATTGGCTCTAGTAGCGGATATAGGCCGACATTACATAAGTAATAAACAAAAGATGGGTATGAAATATTATTGAGTACGGTTGCACAGTTAGCTAGAAAGTATTTTTTTCAAACGTCACTAGTCTAGAGTGCTCCTTGGTTTGATTCCCAACTCCGACAGGTTGGCGGCAATATTGGAGGGAGCGGTTGTATGCCCACACGTTTTTCAATGTATAACCTCATTCCACACACCTTCTGCTATGGAATTTTTGGATTATCTAATTTATGTTGTGTGTTTTATGTTATATATGAAATCAGGAAAACTTAAATATCTAAACTTTTATTAGGTTTCTGATATAACATATGACAGATGACCGAGAATCAAGCGCACTTGGCTTTCGTCAAAATGTTCCGAGTTCCATTTCCGGTCATGGCAGCGGAATTAACTGGTGAGAGAGAAATGCAAAATAATATATTCTTATTCAGTCATCTTACATATCTGAGTAATAAGAACATTATTCGACCATACCTGCTTTAGTTTATATTCGATTGTTCTTCTGTTTCCGTATCAGATTCTCTAGAAAAAAACTGTATCCTATCTTTTTAATTCTTATTCTGTAAGATTTTAGTAAAATAACACATTTTTAATTAAATGGTATTATTTGTTGTTAGATCAGCTGAAAATATAGCAGACAGTCTCGTAATTTGTCTTATAAATACGTATTTCGTTCTATTACGCTAGTACCAAACGTTTTTAGAGATTTATCTTATAATTTAAACTGTAATTGTATCTACCATCACTTTTAAATGGGAAGATTAATGTTTGATGTAAATAGGACAGTTGTACTTAAACTACAAAGATCTATGTGAAGCTTGTGAATGATAAAGTAATTTGCTACATGTGATATGTATCACTGTTACTTTTTATACTTTTTAATGTAAATCTCTTCGAATGCATCTGAATGACTTGCATATAAAATCTAGGATATTGGTTTAAGTTTGAGTAAATAAGGATGATTTCAATGAAGGAACATTATATTTACACTGCGTTTATTTGATCTGTACTTTTATATACCCAACAGTCCATCTGAAACTTCTAGACTATGTGAGTTGCTAAAGGAAATGTAAAGGCAAGGTTTGGTATCACATGTAAAACTTTATATTTCCAAGAAATTTATATCATTTGTTTTTCATAGAAAAATAGGTTTGTTGTCTGATTTCCAATTAAAATCTCCAAATGGTACTTCTTTATCTTTATATTAATCTTTGTATCTGTCACTAATATTTCTCAGTGGACATTATTTTATTTTATTATTTCAAAATTTTTTTTTTAAATTGAAAATGATTTGTTTTTAATAATAATAATAATATCACTTCTGTGATTAATGCTTAGTACTGGTACTTTGTTTTTCAAATGGAATGTTATAATTTTTTAGCTAATTTTGGTAAAACATGTTTAATTGAGGGTAGTTCGTTTCTCTGGTAATCCGTTTTTTAGGTATTTACGTATTTTAAATATTAGTTGGAAAGCAAATCAAAAATATTTTATTTATACAATTTTTCTG
This sequence comes from Rhamnusium bicolor, assembly GCA_029963845.1. Classification (NCBI taxonomy): domain Eukaryota; kingdom Metazoa; phylum Arthropoda; class Insecta; order Coleoptera; family Cerambycidae; genus Rhamnusium; species Rhamnusium bicolor. The sequence goes on from JANEYF010002289.1 coordinate 1,100,588, forward strand.
TCAACTTATGCAAATATCAATATGGTTTGTCAACAAAATAGAATTTTTGTATTAAAATTTCGAAGCTTCGTTCATTAATATAGTTTTGTAAAGCTGTTGTGTTATTTTAATGATGCTCGAGCTATCAGCGAGAACATTTGATTGATCCAATAAAGGGACAATTACGAATAGTATCTCCTCCATTTCTTGTATTTACCCAAATGTTATCACAGGAACAGCTCAGCGCCCTCAAACATTCTTATGGAAATTGATTAGTGATGGTCTACTTGAATTAATCTTCGTAACCTAAATAATAGATAAACGATGTTTTAACGTGTAAGTAATATGCGGTATTTCCCGGGTTCCATATTCAACAGTGTTTCGAATTTCTAAAGATTCTATATGTCTAGAAAATTTAAATTTGAAACTTACTATACTAACATACTGAGGGAAGAGGGACAGTCTTTCCCATGGAAGATATTATTCATGAATGATTGTATAAGCATCAGGAAGTTATAATTTATATTTCTAGAAAGTTTTTCTTGGAAGAAAATGCATAATCTAAAAATACAGCTTGATTATGAAATTATCCCAACATTATCTGCTAATTTAATATAATACTAAATACTACACAATATTATATCTTAATGAAGTAGTGAACAGGTTATATAATTGGATGAAAAATTGGCAAATTTTAGATCAACTCTCTTGATTGAATGGGTTTACTTTGACTGGACTCTTGAGATTAATGTCAAACGTGAAATATCACATATAACTTATACCGTTTAGGTGCGAACGGACAAACGTGAAAAACTATATAAAAATTGCCAAGCTCATTTTTATGCTGATGATACTCAATTTTATCTCTCTTTCAATCCCTTTAAATATATTGAAGCATTTAATGCTATTAAACAATACCTTAGATCCTTATTTGAAACATCTAAGAACCAAACCGTTCATATTAATGGCAGTTAAACTTCTTTTCCTGTCTGTAGGTCTTAAAAGTAAGATCTGCTTTATCATAGCAGCTGAAAATTAACATAAACCATAAATAAATAATACCTTCAGAATCTGAAAAGAGTTTAGGTTTAATCTTTGATATACGAGTAAATTTGAGATTTAAACCTCACATTTAGCATACGAATTTAAAGATGATATTTAATCGCCATCTCATGGATACTTAAATCGTTTCCCAAACGACTTATCTGTGGAAAGTGATATAACAGATAAACAATAAATTATTTTAGTCGAGGAAATAAAGCATTAAAAATGGCTCAACCTCCGAAATTTCCGCAGCAAGACGGATTTTAATGCGGTTTTTTGCATTCGATTCGTGAGAGCATCAGGAAATTTTGTGAACTAATCTGATGAATAGCAAATGAAAAATTGCATATTTGCATTGTAAAAATGCATTGTTCAAAGTGCATTTAGAATAATTAATTTGCAACTCGGTTAAAATTGATTGAAATGAGTCCAAATTTGTTACTCGGGGGTTTTCGGGGTCGCTGAACACGAATATCATGGCGGCAATGGCCTCCGAGGTACCTGGAGCCCAGGGTGGACCTGTTCAGCGACCCCGAAAACCCCCGAGTAACGAATTTCAACTAAATATATTAAAAATTCACAAGAAGTTCCAGGAGATGAGGTCCACCCTGGGCTACAGGTACCTCGGAGGTCGTTGCCACCATGATATTCGTGTTCAGCGACCCCGAAAACCCCTGTGTAACAAATTTGGACTCATTTCAATCAATTTTTACCGAGTTGCAAATTAATTATTCTAAATGCACTTTGAACAGTGCATTTTTACAATGCAAATATGCAATTTTTCAGTTGCTATTCATCAGATTAGTTCACAAAATTTCCTGATGCTCTCACGAAGCGAATGCAAAAAAATCGCATTAAAATCCGTCTTGCTGCGGAAATTTCGGAGGTTCAGTGCTTTATTTCCTCGACTATTTGTTTGAGACCGGCACACCACAAAATTCACTGTTATGGGTCGATATCAATATTACTCCCAGTAAAACTCCAAACCATTGAAATAATAATAATGGAAATAATAATAAGTTCATTAACATTATATATAAAGAAAATAAAAAAAGTGAACTTGAGGCCAACGCAGTTATTAAAATATTTTCCAACTGACTGACTTAACAAAAATTGCTTCAGTTCCTGTTATCACTTTGAACTTCTTCCTACTACCACTGACACCGAGGAAAGCTCAGGCCATTGTCTCGTTACACATACCATCCCCAACATGGGATGGCAGTTGTGTATTTTTTCATGTTTTATTTATAATGTTGGTTTTCATATAAAAATATAGAAAAAACAGAAACACAAATTGCTAGTCGTTTTAACAGGTCAAGTTTCTTTCAGTTTGACTTCAAAAAATTCTTGGAAATAACATCTGTCAACACTTTGATATAAACAATAGTATTACATCATTCTCTGAAGGGCATTCCCTAAAAATCACATAACAGTAAATTTATAGCACTTGATGGAATTTCAGTCTGACGTAACTACTATTGATATATAGTGTGTCCCACGATAAAGTTTTTTGAGGTTATCTGCTACACTTTCAATTTTGGGACAAAATGTTACGCTTTATAACAATTGTTGCTTGTCTCAAAACTGCCAAAACAGGAGTCAATAACGTCTCAGATTATATATTGTGTTAAGAATTTACACTTTTTTGAAATATTAGACCTATAAAGTACCTTTAATTTTAAAAGTTATTTCAAAAGTCATTGATTAAAGTTTGTTCAGAATTGAACACTGAGAAGTTTGCTAAAAAATTAATAAGGTATAGAAATTTTCGTAAAGAAAATTATTTTTGCAAAACAAATTCTTTTACGTCTTTTATAGAAAAGTCTACTTCTTTACCTTTAAAGTGTCCACTATACTTGAAATTTCCACTAAATCTAATTGTAAGTTAAAATTTGTTAGCCTATCACTATCAGTAACACTACAACTCGCACACTTTTTATGACAATCTGAGGAAATATGTCTGTTAAAGTTTTCCTTGACGTTGCACGAATGCAACTTTTTAAAGCTTGTGTAATATAATTTTGTGCCGTTAAATTGCAACTCTAAAAAGTTACTAATCTGCAAGTTCACTTTATCTTATGAAGAAATTGAACCAGACATTTTAAAAAAGTTAACCTCCACTGTCTTTAAGACGGTGTTAGCACGCCGTCGTCGCTAATATTGCCAACATAAAACTTTATATCGCTGCTGGAAATATTCAAGGAAGTTCTAGACCATACATGGATGCGGATATATAAGACTCACGGTGGGTCGAGGAGCTCAGTCTTAATGTCTTAATATGGAAGTGTGTGAAAAAAGAAGAAATAAATTTAGGACTAAAATAGTGATTTCTAAGTGTTATTTGTGATTATGGTTCAGTCCTTAATTAACTTATTGCTGTTAGTTATTAATTAGTTAATAAAATAGTGACTAAGTGTTACCAGGACTTTCAATCAACTAATCTACGGTTTAAGGTGTTTGTGTTAACACCTCAAACATGTTAAAATTGTTTTCGTTTCTAAGAAATTTTGTTTTGGCGCAGTGTTCGTAGTGACACATTCTTAACATAAAATGCTATGTACCAACGTTATTATAAAAATTCATGGTGTTCAAATTTTTCTTGGTATTTTGTAAGACAATGCATCATTTTCATTTTGATTTCTAAGTTTTAAAGAAACAGGGAACTTTTGTTCGAGAACTTTAATAAAGGAACTAATAATCAATACCCAATTGTCGTAAAAACTGGGTGCATATAAAAATATATGTTCCTTCTGTCATCCGATTTATCAGAAGACTTAACTCTCCGCTGACCGAGAAAATTTTATGAGCTTTACTCAAAAGCAAAAGCTTTATTCGAATTAGGAATGAAAAAAGTATTTTAATAAAGTAAAACCAGTTATACGATCTCTATAAAGACTTATATACTTCTTTTATTAGAATTAGATAACGTAATTTATGAGATATTAAAATAAAATCAGGATATAAAATCTAGTACGCAAAAACTTTATTTATGCGATAGTTATGATGATATTATGTACGGGTGGAAGGTAACATTTTATAGTTTCACAAAATTATCTTCAGTAAGTACGTTATTTATAGCTTATTGAGAAGTAGCTCGTGAATTATCTATGTTAATACGGTTTCATTCTATTCCAGTATCTTTATCTACTAATATTATTACATCTCCAGTATTGTAAACTGATTGCGGTTGGTTCCTTGTAAAATATTATTAAATATTTTAAACACAAGTGAAAAATAATGCTTTTAAATTCAAGAACATAAATATGAAAGTGTTCCATATTAGCTGGTTCTTAAATTTTTTATTAAAATTTCATCGAATATGTTATGTCAGTTAAAGAGCGGAATTGCTATTTGATTTGAAATGTCAATTTACTATTTGTCTGCTTTCCATAATCGCCATGCGTTTATTGATAGTTTGATATTTAAATCCAATTTTTCTCAGGCAAATTCCTAAAGTCCTTTTGGTATATTTTAGATGATAATCCATTTCTTTTAGTTTCGGTCTACCACGTCAATAGCTGGGATTTCATTTTTCTGATACGCGTCGCAAAACTAAATTTCTTAAAAGTTTTGCTAATTATGGGTCCAGAGTTTTCGATTGACCTACGTCGGAACGTTGTTTTCTTGCGAAGACACCTTCTTTCACCAGTTTGTTTGACGGGGAACATTAGTTAGAAATGCTGTTTCATCTAGTACATCTAAATCATACAAATTAGGGTCATTAGCTTGTCGCTTCCAAAGATTATTGTAAACATTATAGCAAATTTTTTCTTACTAAAAACACTCAAAATTTATCACTGTCATCACTATGACTTTTATTTTCACAAACACAATAAGATATAGACGTAGAGCCTCCCACGGTTGAAACATTCTTGCATTTAATACGATAATCTTCTTAAACTATTTTCAAAAACACATCAGCAAATAAACAGATATAAAATATTTATTAATACTGTATCCTACATACAACGCATTACTAAACAAATCGGTAACAAAACTAAGTGCGGACCCGCAGTATTACAGAATGTAAATGAAACTCCGCCTCAGTCGCGTGCTAACAAAAACAACAATCATCATTCTCGCTTTGTTATATGCGGTGTGAAAATTTACGATGTCATATGTTAGACTTTTCCCGACCTCATGTCGCGTCTTACCCCACACGTCCCGACACTAAAGCGATTTATCCTACTATAATTTATGGCTTTTTGTATTATTTTGACTTTATCAACATACTCGTCAATTTATTGTACACAATTTAGAAGCACCTTGGTTACCTTGTAAATTAAATATTTTATAAAATTTGATTTTTCAGTTCTTCATAGTATTTCAGGAATCGAGAAAGATAACTTTGTTTTGCCGTATCGATCGATCTTTGAAATACATAAGCTTAGTTAAATTTATAGAAGCTCTTTCAAGATCCCTATAATATCAACTCAAAATTGTAGCCACACTGTATACGTATTGAACTCGGTTCCAATTGTAACTTCGGCATTAATATTCTGTACTGAAGCTGATTTAAGCAATTCAAAATGTTTAATGAACTGATAAATTAATACCTAATTTATTTGTACCTATGACGATAATTAGTTTCGAAGATGAAAATTTTAATCAAGAACAAAGACAGATTTCACTCTAGCAACTAATGACATGTTCTTTATATTGCGCGTAGGAGCGCGTGCTTACTATATCAAATTTTCTGAACTGATGGAAGTTTCTAGACAATTTTGATTAAGATGGAAATATCTTGTATACCGTTCAGTAGATATTACATATAGGAATATAATGAGAGAAAAGTAAAGTAATAAAAAATCCACCTTTGAAAAAAAGAGAGCAGCAGTCACGCATAACTTTTACGGTACGATGTGCAACCTAATATACCTTTAATTTATGCAAGTCACTGAAAATGACCTTTTAAATGTTTTTAATTTATTTTGCTCTTAGGTTTGTTCTATTTTGACAACTAGAGCCTCAAGAACAATCATTTATATAGGGTGGTGAACGAAAACTTGATATGGGGGTTTTGGGTGATAATAGCGTAGTTATAAATAAATGGATAGGGGGAAAACTTGTTTTCCGAGTTTCAGTATCATCACTTCGAACAGTGAGGTGAACTACCCCTAAAATTTAAATAGGGAAAGAGAGGCGAGTCTACATCATTGGAAAGCCTCTTGAATTCTCTAAACAGTTGTATGCAGTTTTTGAAAGTTGCATGTACCATTTTTGAAAAAACAAGTATTTATTTACGGTAAAATAACTGCGAAGTACAATCTAGCTACTCAAATTATCACTTTAGTAAAAGCTCGAGCTAACAACCTCCAGCAAAAATACAGATCCTGCTGAAAATATTTCGCACACTTTGAAGCATTTCTGGAGTGATTAGGCGACATTCGTTTGTGATTCTTTGACATAAAGCTTCTAATGAAGCAGGTGGAGTAGAATAAATTCTGCTTTTCAAGTGGCCCCACAGAAGGAAGTCTAATGGAGAAAGATCTAGTAATCGTAGGGGCCATACTAGGGAACCTCTCCTCCCAATCCAGTGACCCGAAAAGTGTTGATCCAATTACTGACGAACAGGTAGAGCATAGTGCGGACGAGCGCCATCTTGTTGAAATATCAACTGATACTCCAAATAATTTTGGTCATTTTCAATAATGTCAGTCAACATGGGAGCAATTGTATCTTCCAGAAGTTCCAGATATATTTGTCCTGTTAAATTACCTTCTGGGAGAAAAGGGCCAACGATACGATCACTAAATTCTAGCCCAAACGTTAAAATTTCTGTGGATGTTGAGTACGTACTTCATGAAATATTTGGGGATTAGAATCAGACTAATAACGACAATTATGGTGAGTAGTGGTGAGAGGTATGTGAAACTTCTCATATGCTCCAAATGCTACTATCCCACTGACATCATAGAGGTTTCTGTGGCGAAGCAAGTACCGAGAGCGGCGAATTCTAGCCCAGGTGGACTAAACTACTGTTATTAAATATGATTTGAACGAAACAACTACTCAGCGAGCAAATACCCCGACCTGCATTGGATTATACCTTCAAATCATCATAGAGGTCGCCGCTCTCGGTACTTGCTTCACAAGTCGCTCTCCGCCACAGAGACATCTATGATGTCGGACGGATAGTAGCATTTGGACCATATGAGAAGTTTCACATACCTCTCACCACTACTCAATTTACCTTAGTCAGTATATGACCAGCATGTTGGCCACTATCATTTGTCTGTTCCATAACCTATGGCATACTGAGGAGAACTAATAAGTTTGAAACCGGTCTATGTCTGGTTAGGAATTGATAAATAATATTGGCTACCGATCTATCATAATTTGGAGGTATAATCCAATGCAGGTCGAGGTATTTGCCCACTGAGTAGTTGTTTCGTTCAAATCATATTTATTGACAATTATGGTGATTAACCGTACGGTATTAAACAAGGACACTCATTACTTAAACAGTTTTTAAAAATAGAATGTGGATTTTCAATTGCTCGCACACTTACTACCTCGCAGAATTGTAAACGACGCATCATCTTTATTCAGTTGTTGTGTCAAATTTTATAAAGGTGAAATTTGTAGGTTTTCAAAATACGTTGAACACTAGTTGTACACCAGATAAAGTTGCGAACTTTCTTGTACGCAACGTAGGGTCAAGCTCAATATGGCCCAAAATTGCCACTTCTGCCGCCTCATTTCTTATTGGCGGTTCGATGTTCCGTTTTTCTTTTTTTACAGATCCAGTTTGTTCTAAATTTTTAACCAATTCTGAAACATACTATCGCTACACATTCATATTTTCATGTTGATTGAATAGTACAACAGCCTTATAAGCACATCAATTGTTCTCATAATACATACCAATCAACTCAACCCACTGTGCAATTGTATAAACCATTGTTGCCTTTTAGATTAATTAGAGGTAAGTCATGCACCACACAATAACATAAATTACGTTTATTAACCAAGTGAGAAACTAAAATTTCAATTAATTTCTTCAGCTGTTTTAAATTATTATCATCGGTAAAGAGCAAAACATTCAATAAAAAGTTCAAGTTATCGTAACTACTGATAAAGAGAGTGAAAAAAATGAAACCAATAGGGAACTTGCACATTTTTTTTTACTTCATAAAAATGTTCTACAATACTAAAAAATAAGATGCAAAATATGACGCCTTAATTCCCAATAATAAATTTGTTATAAATTATTAAAGTTTCGCGCGCGAGCGAACCGTTTCAAACAGGTTCAAAAACGTGGGAGTAGTCGTGACATCACACCATACAATTTACAAGCGACGACGGAGATCCCAGCACTCGACTGCTTGATTTCAGCCGTAAAAATACCAGCATCGCCATAAATTTTAAGTGTATACTTAAAATGGAAACAAAAACTCCTTATTTTAATTAAATATTGCAGTAGGTCTCTACATGTGTGTGAAGATCATTTTAATGTAAATACATTATTAAATGCTATATGTCTATCTACTAGTTTTTCGCAGGCGGGCAATAAAATATTCCGAATTCCGAATTATTGAATTTTAATTAGGGTAGGATTAAAGAAAGAATATGTATACAATGTTAGAAAATAAGATTAGTAGATAGAATGTAATTTAGTGATACTAAGTAACGGTAATTTCCTGGTGCGAAAGTAAATAGCTATTTATTATTATACTCTTCGCAAATACGATTACGAAGAGTATATTGCATTTGATCGGGACATTTCTAAAATCGTTAATATCGCTCGCAGAGAAAAAATCATTTCGTTCGTCATCGAATTCTGAACAACTTTCAAAATGTCCGTCTGTTCATCTGTCCGTCCGTCACGTTTCTTGTAAGCACGATAACTAAAGAAAGAAAAGTCCGATCGAATTGAAATTTGGGCTATAAGTTAGTGTTAGTTAGAGGAAGAAATCTGTTTTTGAAAAAAATCAAATAGTAAATAAAAAAGTTATAGGACATTTTATTTAAAAATATGAATCTACAGAGGGTTGCAATTTTAAATGTGCTAATAAAATTGAAATAATTTTCTATAGACACCAAAATGCTGTAAAATATACTACCACAAATTTTGCCTTCGCAGTCGGCATCATCGGGAGATGAAAAAAAATTGAAAATTAAATATGTGATCAATATATTAGGTATTGTAAGAATGAATCTTAGTTTATACTATAAAATATACTGCCACGCGTTTCGCCAATACAGTCAGCACCATCGGGAGAGAAAATTAAATATGTAGTCAATACATTAGGTATTGTAAGAATGAAGTTTATAAGACAAACACAAGATTCTTTTCAAAAAACTGCGAAGAGTATCCTACAGAATGTGCAACAATTATATAAAACTTCAATAACACTACTGTCTGCGAAGAGTAAAATGTTTTTACCTCTAGTATATATAGTATATTGCAAATACCTTTCCCTTGTTCTTTAATTTATTCTATTCAAATCTTACATTTATCTATGTGAATGATAACATGACACAATCACTTATTTCCCTTGCCCCAAAACATAGTACGAAAATACCTACGGTAGGTAATTATACATTTGCGCAACATTTCCTTTGCAGCAAATGTCTTCTATAGAGTGTACAAAAAAAAACACGAAAAATATAGAAGTGGCTGTTGTAAAGAATTACCCTAAATTCTTTCAAACATACGACTAAGTCTGCTAAAAATGCTTAGTTGCGACTAAGCATTTTGTAGTTATTTCTTTTTATTCCGTGATCAAGTCATAACTATTTTATGTTTATAAATTATTACTAAAAGCTAAAAAAAATACATACTTCTCTGCCTTGACCCCGCGGACCTCTCCAAGGGAAAAACTTTCACGATTTTGTATAAAAGATGCCACCATAAACATATTCACTTTAGGCAAATTATCAGATTGGCCCTTTGAAAAACCTTGATCAGTCATTTTAAAATATCTGTACAACTACAATAAGCGGTACTATAAAACACAATTATATATTTATATCAGAACAGTCACTAACAAATCAACCACAGTCTAATAACACCATATTGTACATATGTTTATATAGAATGTCATACTTAGTTAATTTGTTTGTATTATTATTTTTAAGTATTTTATGAATGAATTGATTTTTAGTTTTCTTTTTTCTGTATATATGTATATATTAATATAAATCTTACTCTGTACCCCATACAAGTTGTAAATAATCTACTTAATTGTGAATAAAGATTTTAAATTGGAATTGGAATTGGTAAACATCTAATTGTGTTGCTTCTCGGCGCGACGACTACCGATTATTGTATGGTGTGACGTCACAGTCAATAGTAGCTCGTTTCGGGCCACCTCAATTTTATCGCTGTTTAGATCCTTCATACTGATCGCGTGGAATTAGAAATCTTATTTTTTTTGTGAAGTACACGTTTTATTACAACGTTACGCTATGATTTTTAGTATTATTTTTATTTTTAAAATTATAGGCAAGTTCCCTATTATACAGTGACGTACTAAATGTTTGTAGCTCGTAAATTTCAATATCAGTTCGGAAACAAAAATTCGGATTTTCGAAAACACCCGCCCTGTAAAACATCAATTCTACTTCCCCGTCATATTTAAGACTTGTAAATACAAAGCTACACGTCTTTTGTCACATGTTTGTACCTTATTGTGCAAAAATAATATTGATTTATACTGGAAAATGGAGATGTCTCACTACATTATATGTTGAAACTTTTTTTAATAAACCACCACAGAAATTAGATAACCTCCAAATGCGAAGCCGAGACTGTCTAGAAGGGTTTACACTTAGAAAACGTGCACAAACAGCCAATCCCACCGACATTGACAGTGGCGATGGCGGGACTCGAATCTGCAGTTACGATAGAAACATTTCTAGTCACTACCGAGCCGGTAGTGCAGTTGGTTCACCTTAATGAATATGTCTATAAGAATGTCTATGAACGAGTTGGACATATTTCCTGTGTATGTGACTGTTGAAGAAATGTGTGTGATTTTTAAATATTTTACAAATTTGTATATTCATTTCTGTACTGCATCAAAATTTTTTAAGTGTATTAGTTTAAAAGACATAAAACGTAAACACGTATTTTGTAAACACACTTGTGTAAAGTGCTTATGATTTTTCAGCATCTAGTTTGAAACTTTCCAAATTATTTGCAGGATATTTTCAATGAGATACTGATTAATAAAACATAACTTTTCATATCCCGGACTGAAGACCCTTATGTAATGATGAGAATTTTCTAACCAACGAACACTGTTCAGTACACAGAATAATTGTTGTAAATTAAATGTATTACTGTTTCTACCTCAGGATTGTTGAAATATTTTTGAGCCTCCTAGATGATGTCATTTGGATTTAACTGCAACGTAAAAGTCTTTATTCCTTGGAAAAACCTATCATAGTATCCAACTGCCGCCGGACATGTTCTCAACGTATTAAAATAGGTTGCGGCGGGATTACAATGTCAGGACAAAGCAAATGTAAATTTTAACACGTTTAGAAGCTTTCACGAATGTTTGTTTTGTACTTGCAATTAATGCATCAACTTCGGAATAATTTCGTAAAATTTATTCTGCCTACTAAACAAAGTTTATGAAGAATGCAGGTTACGTGTATTAAAATGAAATCAATTTATGTTTGGATTTTCAAATACTTGGATGATTAAAGCAGACATTAAAAGACGTTGTTAATTCTAAGAAAAAATACATTCTGTTTCCTAGCAAATAAGATGATTGAACAAGGCAAATTCCCAAAATCGGCAAAAGTAGGTTTAATCAAGTCCTTGTATAAGAACGGTAACAAATCACTATCAAATTATCGCCCTATAACTTTCATTTCAAACATCGCAAAAATAATGGAAAAGATAATTATATCAAGAGTAAATGAATTTCTGGAAAAATATGATATTATTAGCGGCTCACAGTTCAGATTCAAAGAGGCAAGGTCCACACAGGAAGCAATAGCGTATTTAACCTCAAATATTTATAACAATATCAATAATAGTAAACCTACCCTTTGCATATTTGTGGACTTGGCCAAGGCTTTCGATACTGTCTTAAAAAAAAAAATTACTAGATTGCTTAGAAGATACGGGATTTCGCGGAAATATCTTGAATCTAATGAGAAGTTATTTGAGTGATATTGAACAACTTGTCTCAATAAATGGTACCAAAAGTGAAAAAATTGGTAGAGTATGGTGTCCCACAAGGCACAATACTCGGGCCAATATTGTTTAATATTTATCTGAATAATTTATTTTATCAAGAATCCTCAGGACAGATGGTAACCTTCGCAGATGACACGGCAGTTTTATATTCTGATAATTCTTGGGAATTACTATATAAAGAAGCTGAATTATATTTTAAAAAACTGAAAAAGTGGTTTGATTTTCGCCTTTTAACAATCAACTTTGATAAAATAAAATATACGACATTTTCAATAAACTAATAACTTACCATATCTTATTATAAAACATGATATCCAAACAGCTAGTAATGGAACATGTCCATGACATAAAATATTTAGGAGTTCATATTGATTGTCACCTGAAATGGAAAATACATATAAAAAAGCTGATAATTAACATAAGAAGCATGGTGGAAAAATTTAAGTACTTTAGGCAATTTTTAGGCATACGAGAGCTACCGATTATATATCACGCATTTGTTGAATCTCTCTTGAATTACGGAATAATAGCATAGGGTGGAGCTTATCAGAATCAGACAAAGCCATTAGAAATAATTAAAAAATGTATCCTTAAAATTATTTTCAAAGAACATATTACTTACACTACAGATTCACTGTTTCAGTTGGCAAAGATGGCTCTTTTGTATAACCAACCTGACGGAGCAGAAAAAAAACTAAAAATAAAAAGAAATCAATCATAAGTACGATAGATGATATACAAAAGATTCGTTTATAACACCAACAGCACAAAAAACGTTATCTCAAAGATATTTTACTTACCTAAGTCTCAGAACTTATAAAGAACTGCCACCTGAAATAAAAAAAAAATAATTCATTAGGCCTTTTCAAGGAAAAAGTAAGAAGTACATACTAAACTTACCTAAAATACAATTATGAAAATTAATTGATATGAAAAATTCGTAAATTATTGTTATTTAGTTTGTATAAGTTACTGATATTGTTATGAGTTATATGCATATATTCGTGATATTTGGGTAAGGCACGCGTGCGTGTGTATGTGTGGGGGGGTACGTGTGTGTGGGGGCGCATGTGTGTGTGTGTGTCTGTATGTGTAAATTACAAAAAAAAAAAGTAAATGTACAAAATGAATAATTTTCTGCTGCGAACAAGGTTACTTTTGCAGAATTCTTTTTGTATGTTTATTTGCCCATTTCTTATTTTTTTATGTTATTATATTATATTTGTGTATTCATTTATTATATTATTATACAGGGTGTCCCAACCAAAAGTAGGCACCTTGATAACTTTGGAGATTAAAGTTTTTTGAAAAATTGGTCAAACACGTCGACCTTGTTTCCAAGGGGGACATATTTTAATGTAATACTTGTATACCTATCATCATCTCTCTACCCTACACGCCACCCCCCTCAAAAAATTCAAATAGCAAAGGGGGTCGAGTGATACATCTTTTGAAAGGTCTTTCAATTCTCTACATAACTGTGTATTTTATAAACTTTAATCGATTCGTTCCTAAGAAATAATTGTTTCATTATTTTAGGTTCGCGAAATAAAAATAAAAGATGCAGTTTAAATTATCGCATGTATTGTTCAAAATGACCCCCACCGACTTCCAAACAGTAGTATAATCTGTCTTGAAATTCTGTACGAACATTTCTGAACACATCTGGAGTCAATAAACGGCATTTTCGAACAATTCTTTCACGTAACTCTTCCAGAGATGCGGGTTTTGTTTCAAATACCTTCGATTTCAAATGTCGCCACAGAAATAAATCCAAGGGAGTTAAATCGGGTGACCTAGCGGGCCACTCCACAGAACCTCTTCTTCCAATCCATCGCTCAGGAAACTGATTATCCAAAAATTGACGGACTGCTATAACAAAATGTGGGAGTGCCCCATCCTGTTGAAAAAACAGTTCGCCCTCTAAAAGATTATCATCTTCTTCGAGGATTTAGGTAATCATTGGGTCGATGTTATTTTCTAACAGATCGAGGTACCTTTTGCCATTGAAATTATCAGGAATAAAGAACGGCCCAACAATGTGATTCCCTAAGATGCCAGCCCAAACATTTAACTTCTGAGGCCTTTGGGTATGAGTTTCCATGAACAAATGTGGATTGGTTTCACTTCAATACTTACAATTGTGCCTGTTTACCTCCCCATTTAACTGAAATATCGATTCATCAGAAAAACACGTATTGTACAGTAGATTGGTATTACCGTTTAATTGTTCACTAAAAATCTCACAGAATTCAAGCCGACGATCGGGATCATCTTCGTTTAATTCGTGTATGAATTTAAATTTATATGAATGAAATTTGTGGACCTTTACAATTCGATGAACACTGCCTCGTGATACACCAGAAGCCTCAGCTACTTTCCTGATCGATTGAGTATTATCCATCTGCAAATGACCCAGAACTGCCACTTCGACTGCTTAATTCCTAATCGGTCGCTGAGGTTCATGCTTTTTGTTTCCTACAGAACCTGCTTCCATAAATTTTGTCAATAATTGTAAAATATATTGAGAACGAACTCTTCTATCTGGGTGATTTCTATTGAATATGTGCTCCGTAGCTCTAGCACAATTATCAAGGACTATCAAATACTTATGAGTCTTTTATTATTATAAAACTAAACGGACAAGGAAAGTGTTTTTTGTTGAAAAAACTCGTGTTGATTTGAGAACACTAAATAATGTAGTTTTCTTATATATTCCAATACCCAGTGCCGTGTATTGTAGCTTTTTAAACGATTTCGTTTGGGTGTAATCATCAAAAATAAAATTATTTTCCTTAAGAACGAATTGATAAAAGTTAAAAAAAAACACAGTTATTTAGGAAATTGAAAGACCTTTCAAAAGATGTATCACTCGACCCTCCTTGCCATTTGAATTTTTTCAGGGAGTGGCCGTGTAAGGTAGAGGGATGATGATAGGTAATAATGTAATACAAGTATTACATTAAAATATGTCCCCCTTGGAAACAAGGTCGACGTGTTTCACCAATTTCTCAAAACATTTTTATCTCCAAAGTTATTCAGGGTACCTATTTTTGATTGGGACACCCTGTATTATACTTTAATTCATTGTTACATTGTAAATGATTTAATTTTGGGTAAATAAATTATTATTATTATTATTATTATTATATATAACTATATATTATGTATAAATACCAAGGATGGCAACTTTTAACTGTTTTTTTAAATAATCTGTTCATATTGCACCTGCCCTAGTTTGATCCATATATGTTTTTGTTTATACAGAACATATCATTTTAACCTACCCTGGTATCGTCTCCGTTGTTTGAAACTTCCTACCTGCTTACTTTGTTTAAGTTGACAGCATTGAGTACAAGCGTCTAACAATTATTTTAGTTTTCAAAGTTCCCCATTTCCAACGTGTTGATCAAATTAGAGTGTATATTATAAAGGCAGCTACACACCTCATTTTTTTAATTGGTTTTATCGGGACGGGTAAAACTGTACGTGTAGAATGAAGAACAAACACATCCACACACTATGCGCTAGTTTCATATTTTTTTGTCAAGCCATCAATATGAAAACTAGTGCGATGGCGGTAGACATAAAAACATTAGATGCATTCACTCATTTTAATTCTTTCCTAAAACACTCATGTAACGAATATTTTTTAAGAGTTCCCTTGTTGCAGTAGCATCAACTTCTTTTAACTTAGTTTTCATTCCTTCGTACGCATTATTTCGGTCTGAGTACTCCGAAGACTTAATTTTCCAGAGCCGTCATCTCTAAATATAATATCTAGCCAACGACCTCACTAACACTAAAAACGCACGTTCTTAGGCCACATATTTACCGACTTGCACGAACACATTCAAGGGGGACGGGTTCAAATCAAGCGCCGACAGATATGTTTCAACGTCGTCAATAAGGATGGTTTTCAGCCAAAAGTTGCAGTTTTGCAATAAAAAGAACGAGGTTGTGGTCACCTGTTGTTCTCATTCAAATTTATGAATAAAGGAAATAACAAATAAACTAAATAGTAAAATTCTAAATTTAATATTAGGGACAGCTTAAAGTATATGATTTTTAGTCTGTTCTGATCGGTGCGATTCATAGATTTAAGGCTAATGTTATTTGGGTCAAACTGGTTGTTTGTTCGAAATTAGATATAAAGAGCACCCATGTTTTTTTAGATTCCAAAAAAATAGATTCAACTTTCCCAAATCATGTTTTAGATTCAAGTCACAATTTTCCAAATTTAAACAATTGTAACAAATTACATGTAAAAGAAAATAAGCTTTAAATTAAATTTACTGGAATCCATTGAAATTTTTAGATCAAACAGTAATCCCGGAAATTACTTATTTGCTGCACTGTTGACCCCACGACAGGTACTGTTTGGTCGGGGAAAGAAGGCGCATGGAAAGAATGTGATTTCTACATTCCAGGTTTTTATAAAAAAATTCTACAGTTCAGCATAGTAGCATATTTTAATAAAATATTGCCAACCATATTTGTCAACCTAATTTTTATTCATAAATCTTAATTTAAAATTTCCCATCTTTAACATAAATAATTTATAAGTAATTTTCTTATTAATTCGTTAACTTTAGAATCGTTTGAAAACAGCACGTTAATTACCGAAACTGGAGTAATGTTATAATAAATTAGAGATAAAAACAAAGTAAAATGTGTCTTTTGCTACATTAACATAATTAATTATATCACGATTTACGCAATTCAGTATTCATCTTTTTTCATATTTCTAAATAAAATCCTCAATAATAAGCTCAAAAGATGTAAACATAAAAGTGACCAAATATTCCCTTGAACTAAAATCGACCTGATTATCCTAAATTTGTTTCAGATATATATTCTCCTTGGCTCTGGCCGACTTGTTACTCATCATCACCGTCATCCCCTTCACGTCAATCCTCTACACAGTGGAATCATGGCCGTGGGGTGTTGTGGTCTGCAAAATTCACGAATCCGTCAGAGATATCAGCATCGGAGTGTCGGTTTTTACGTTGACCGCACTCTCAGCGGAACGCTATTGTGCCATCGTCAGACCTCTGAGGAGACTGCAAGTAAGAATCCCTTATATCTATCAATCAGATAAGTGTCCGGATATACTTTTTGTGAAAAATCGTTTATTATGGTGAGTTAGAAAATGTCACGGAAATAAAAATATGGAATCATTCTTCGCTGCTCTAAAGAAAAACAGTTCTCTGAACAAATTTGTAAAATAAAACTATTTTTTGTTTAGGACTACGGATTTAAAAACGAGAAAATGAGTGAAAATTTCGATAACTTGACACTCTAATTACATGTATATTTATACGCATGTAGTTGTGTCTTACGCTTTAATAATGCTCTTTCAATATGCAACAGTTTGGTGAAACTAAGTGAATTAAAATTTTGATAATATATGGCGATAAACGAAGGTTACATTTGGAGACGAAATGTCCAAGTAATGTTCTCCAAAGTCTGCAACAAATGTTGGATTTTCCTTAAATATTCCTGGTGCACTAAATAACTAAGTATTAAAAACGTATTATCTGATATCTATAACTCCTTTGCTTGTTCGCATTTTGATATTGTGGCTCTTACGGAAACTTGGCTTGACTCTTCTGTACTTGATAATGAAATATGTAACAATAAATTTCGTATTATGCGTGCTGATCGAAATTTTACGGCTACAGGTTTTGCAAGAGGTGGTGGGGTACTGCTAGCGGTTGATGACAGTTTCAACTCCTCTGTCTTAACTTTAAATTTAGTCGAGGCACAAATATCTCCCCTTATTGATATATTAGGTGTGAAAATTAATTTTCAGTAGTGCGCAGTTTATATATTTGTTATTTATATTCCTCCAGGTATAAGTGCAGACGAGTATGAAAAATTATTCGACTTTCTTTCATTTCTTCCATATGTTCAAAATAATAATGTGTTATTTTTAGGGGATTTTAATATCCCGAAATATGCATCTTATTTAGTAGATGCTCAGATTGACGGTAAGATATCAGCTCTAAATAATTTTTTGAACGTATTAAATCTTCAGCAACAGAACTTTGTGTATAACCTAAATGATAAACTTCTTGATTTAATTATATGTAATAGCAAATGTATTGTCGAAAAATCTGATGATATTTTAACGCGTGAGGACAATTACCACCCTGCTCTAAGCATTTTACTGGATTCTAACTATTACTCTAACATTAAAACCAACTTTCCGACTAACGCAAACAATAGCTATAACTTTCGGAAAGCAAATTTTCAGGTGCTGTATGATTTATTGTTGAATGAAGACTGGTCTTTTGTTGTATCTTACGATCATATCTTGCCTGCTTGCAAGGCGTTTTATGATCGACTTTATAATATCTTTGATATGTGTGTCCCTAAATTTAATGCACCGCAAAAGAGACTGTATCCGCCTTGGTTTAATGGCCATATAATAAAAAATATTAAGCTTAAAGCAAGATATTGGCGTAAGTTTAAGCGAACAGATGACTGTGTTGCGCAGAATAATTTCAAACAACTTAGACATACAATAAAAACAGATATTGAAGTTGCTTACGCTAACTATGTTAAGGAAGCCGAAAAAAATATTGCAAGGGAGCCTGGTAAATTTTGGTCATTCGTTAAAAACAAAAATAAATGTACCAACATCTCTACTCAGATGACTTATAATGATAAGCATCTCGATAATCCTAAAGAGATACTTAATGCTTTTGCAGATTTTTTCAGTAACTCATTTTTACCACCTTCTACTAACTTCGATTTTACGCACAATCAGGCAATCAACAGTTCCACAATTAATATCAGGTGCTTTGATGAAAATGAGGTACTTAACGCTCTGAAAAAACTAAAACCTAAGTTAACGACCGGGCCTGATGGTGTTCCTGCATTTTTAGTAAAAGACTGTGCTAGTATTTTTGCACACCCGCTTACGTTTTTATTTAATCTATGTGTCACAAACTGTTGCCTCCCTGAAATCTGGAAATGTTCAAAAGTGTGTCCGGTTTTTAAGAAGGGTGATAAACATGATATTAGCAATTTTAGACCAATATCTATCATATGTAATTTTTCAAAGGCCCTTGAAATTTTACTCCATGATAACATTTATATGGCGTTAGCAACCAAATATCGGTGTACCAACATGGTTTTATGAAAGGACGTTCTACCACCTCTAATCTGTTATGCATAACCCAATCTATTTCTGAAGCTATTGATCAACGCACGCAACTTGACGTAATATATACAGATCTCTCGAAGGCATTCGACCGACTGGATCACTCCATACTGCTAAACAAAATGTCTGTTTTTGGTTTTTCGCCGTCTCTGCTATTATTTTGTCATGCTTATCTTTCGGATAGAAGGCAATATGTTGCGTATAATGGTTTCCAGTCTGTCGAATATATTGCTACATCCGGAGTCCCACAAGGGTCAATTCTCGGTCCCCTGTTGTTCAACATATTCATTAACGATATTGTGAATGTTATGGATGTGTCCTGTCTACTTTACGCTGATGATGTCAAAATTTTTAAGTAATTTCTTGTGTGGAGGACTGCGTTTCTCTGCAAAACAGCCTTTCAAACTTATTTAATTGGTGCGTTGAAAACAACTTAAATCTGAATGTGTCTAAGTGTAACGTTATGACCTACACAACTAAATACGAGGCTGTTATGTTTAATTACAGTATTGACAACGCAATCCTTCAACGACCTTCTACTCTTGCTGACCTTGGCGTAATATTCGATGGTGAACTTTCATTTATACCTCACATAAATAATTTAGTGTCTCAATCTCTTAAGACTCTTGGGTTCCTAATTAGAACTAGCAGAGACTTCTCGAATATCAGTACACTTAAAACTTTATACTTTGCTTTTGTTAGGTCTAAACTTGAATATGCGTCTATTGTTTGAAACCCTCATTACAGAAATCACGTAGACTCTTTGGAGAAAGTGCAAAGACGATTCTTAAAACTAGTATGGCTTAAGTCTGAGGGAGCATACCCGTCTATCGGTGTTCCCCAACAAGAGTTGTTGACTAAGTTTTCCATGACATCTCTTGAAAATAGACGCGAATATTTTTCTCAAGTATATCTATATAAAATCTTACACAATCAAATTGACTGCCAAGAATTATTAGGGAAATTAAATTTTCATGTGCCTAGTGTGAATTTTCGGATAACACAAACTTTTTACGTCTCATTTTCGCACTCGAATATTCTTAGACTCTCTCCTCTATTTACTATGTGCAACAATTACAACAACAACTGTGGGCAGTTTGATATTTTTCATTGCACCCTTGATTTTATTAAAAAAGGCTATAATAACTAAGTCTTTGTTTCTCTTTTTTCTTTTTCCCTCTTAAACTGTATGAAATTATTTTATTGTTATTTTTTATAGAATGTTTTATTGTTATTTTTATACAATGTTTTTTTTTTCTTTTAAATTCTTTTCTATATACTTATACTGTATTGTATTTTTTGTTTTGTGTATTTTTCCTGCTCTAGAAATGGGTTTACCTGTTGAGCAGTGTATGCAAATAAATAAATAAATAAATAAATAAATAAAAATCCTCGACGATAGAGCTTACTTTAGTTCATAATATTAGTGATAGTTTTCTTAGATAAAATACATATTATCGATCCTAGGGAGGCGGCCCACTTTTCGTGGTGCTCACTTGGGATCACGACCCTGTTGTTAAGGGGCGAGAGGTTTCTTATTTCGAACAAAGGGGGTGGATTCCAAAATGAAAACCAACTAAGTCAGCCCTCACTATTCTTTTCAACAAAGTACTTCCCTTCTGGGTGTAACGAAATTGCAAGCTATTTCATTCCAGTTTGTTGTGTTGCACTAAATATCTATCTATCTTTATTGCTCATATTCTACTCTAAAATGTCTGTCTCTTTGCAAACAATAACCGAGTTTAGGTGGGAGAACAGAACGGGGCTTCTTCCTTCTTACTAGTGTAGCGTTCGGATGGAAACCATCTCAAGTTCAGCGGTATGGTAAAATTTATATGTTTTCTGGTATTATCTTGTGATTTTATGTTCATCATTATTTAAAAAGTTGCTATATTGATTTAAAGTACCTTTGAGGTAATTTTTCATAATAATATCGTACCGTAATTATCTTAATTTACGCCTTGGGCAAATTTACTTTTCGGAGATCAGTTCACCTTGGTTGTTCTTTAGAACAGCCATCATTAATATTGATTAATATCGATTTATCGTGCCTTGTTGGCAATTTATCTAATATCCCTCTGATATTATAATAAGTTCGTGTGTTAATTTAAACTAACTTTCGGTTATTGTAAATTTCAGATTTACTCGGCAACGGATGTCGCCATTTTGTATCGTAGTTAGTTGTTTTCTGTCTTTGTCTGTTGATGTTTTAGCTCACTTAGCTACGTTGGTAGCACTCTGAACATTGGTAACTGGTGACATTTGTAGATTGGTACACCTTTTTGAACCAAACCTATTTGTTTATAACCTTTGTGAAAATTATCTAATGTGGTGCATTTGTTTTGTGGTGAATCATTTTATACCAGTGCATATATTTACCAACCAGACCTCAGTAACGTAAGGTTTTTCCAAATTAAAATATCGAATGCTTACTTGAACGTTTACTTAGTATTTAGTCAGGAACGCTGCTCTAGTGGAACCTTGCCTAGTTCTCTGGCAAAAATACCTGCCTAGTTATCTGACACTTGATTAACTTTTGATTATCTACAATAAATATATAGTCAAGTTATATATCTTTATTTAACTTTATCTGCAATTCATTATTAACTCTCCGAGGAACTAATAAATAATTAACGTTACCTTCAAGTTGAAAACTATCATATTGTTTTATATTTAGCAAATATTTATTTACGTTATCTTTCTAGTTGTCTGTCTGTATACAGACATTCTAAATTTTATTCTCTTGAAGATTAACTTCTTTTAGTAAAAAAATATTTTAACATATAGTGAATACCAGTTTCACTTTGTTTATTATCATAGCTACACCTAGTTTATTTGTTGGACTAGCATTTTTTCCTATTTAATGTAACTATTATTGATACTTAAGTTAGTCGAAATCTTCAACTCCCTAAAATGTTGTGGGATACCGATCCTAGTATGTTTAGTTTGCAATTTACTCTGTACATTTGTGTTTACTCATATTTTGTCTACGTAGCTGGACAATTCAAACGTCACAGCTTTTAACTTTGTTTTGCCTATAATACTGATCTCATAAAACTCTCCCCTTTTTATGTAAATACCTAGACCAAGAGAAGAGGATAACTGGTGGATCGAACTGATCATTATATACAGGGTGGAGCAGGAAAACGATATTTTATACAACTGGCATTTTTTTCTCAAGGGTAACTGTAGTACTGACAGTGGTGATTCAAACTGACACCGAACCCATTAAGAGCTTAGCCGTTGGTGGATTCTTCGCTGGAATAACCTATTGGAAGTTGCGTAAGATCCTCGTCCCCAGCGAACGTTTATATTTGGTCAGAAGAAATTTGTAAGAGATCAGTCATTTTATTTATTTTTTTTTCTCTTTCATTAACATATCATTTTTTTGTGTGGCTAGTTGTTGGTCTTCAACCACCTCTAGATTTTTTTACTAAAAAGAGGCCATCTGAGCCAATGTAAATATTGTGCATATAATATATATGCACAATATTTACATTATAATATAATATAATAATATATTATACTTTTTATTAAATAATATCTCATGATAAAGCAAACAGAAAAATTCTCATAAAATTCCTTTTATTAATGTGACCGGTTTCGTGAACATCATCAGACACAGGAATGATGTGAAGTAATTACTTGTTCACGAAACCGGTCACATTAATAAAAGGAATTTTATGGGAATTTTTCTGTTTGTTTTATCATGAATAATTACTCATATGGGATTAACCTACCTACGTTAAATAATATCTTTTTATTCAACTTCCTTCCCAACAGAATTCAAGTTTTAACTTTATCTTTATCTTTTAAAGTCAACTTTTAATTATTTGGTACTTGCAATAGTCCTGATGCCCAGCCTAGATTTTGGTGAGAACTCAAATCAATCTAAGCCCGTATTGACGACCTGCTCACTGAGCTACTGGTCAATAAGTACAACCCCAGCTCATTGTGTTATTCCAGCAATTGGACGGGGGGTGTTGTATGGGTAGTCTCAAACGTAACTGCCTTTCTATCCGGAAAGCCGGAAACCTCATTCGTCGATTATTACTTCCCTCGAACGAGAAGAGTTCCGTTTACATATTTTTTGCTCTAGAACCCGAATCTAACCAATCCGGAGCCACGCTATCCCACACGCTTCAGGTAGGGGGCACCTGCTATTTTTTCTCCTGCCTAATAACCTAAATAGCCGTTTTGTGAAATTCGGTGATATCAGAGTTCATGCCTGGTACGCCGACCCTCACAAAACTCCAGCGACAAGCAGTTTTTATTCTGGCAGGAAATATCTTATATAGGTAAACTAAAGTTTCTAATTACCGCCAAAAATATATAATATTTTTAAAATATTGTCTGACAATATTAATCAATATTTTTCTCAACCATACCCTTTTTTCTTATGAGGCTACATTTTATCTAAGTGTATTTAATTCTTAACCCACATAACTCACAATGTTGATCCAGAGTAAATCCCCAATAGATGGAGCTCAGCATCTACAAAAATTAAATGTTTAGGCTAAAATCATGGGGGAAGGCATATTAAAGGTTTTTCTTTCTTTCTGAGAAATTCTCATTGCAAATGGTTATTTAATCATCTCCGTAATGAAATTGTACCAACGTTTACAATTTTGTCTCCAAATAACGAACTAGAAGAATTAATCAACAATGATGTATGGTAGTAGTAAAGAACTCCACCACATTATGGAGTAAATTTTGTAAACTGTCTGACCCAAATGTTTCCTCAATGACGGGTTGGCAGAAAAAGATACATTGAGTGGCCACCGCGTTAAATTTTTTGACTTATTTCTTCATTACGCAACTTTTGAGAATTGCTCTGTCAAACCGAGTAAGTTTTATTTAAAAAAATATGCATTTCACTTGGAAAGTTCTTATTAAACCTTACAAAAATGTTAAAAATGGACAGACAGCATGTACTCTTGCAGAAAAAAATGAGAGAACGTGGTTGATATCAAAAACATTAAGTCAAAAAGCAGCAAAAACACAAAATATTAAGGAGAATATATGTTTGATGGGAAATAATTTGTAGAAAATAACATATGATGTGGAAACAATATTTTGTTAAAAAATAAGTATGCCGAACGTTAGCTGAACCCTGTATATATGCATAAAAAGTAAATTTTTAAAGACCTTAACTTTTTGGTTCATTAATTTTAACATGAGGGGGATGCCATGAACTATTCGCTAACTATGGCCCTGCCACCTTCAAAGGTGCTTTTTAAGTGATTTATATTCAAACCACTATAGAGAAAACGGACACAAATTCACTATCCAAATATGCTGGGAAAAATTTTAGTTTACGAAAAAAATTTCCGTTTCTTTACTCGAACCTGGGACGCTTTATCACGGATTAAGTAAGCGAATAAAATAATTGTATACTGCTTGTTTTTCTTTCCAACTTACCTGCTACCAGCACTTTGATAAATTTGTCAACACGAGTAAATCTCTCGACCTAATCCTCTCTAATAGATGCTACGGAATTATCTCATTTATCGTTTGCGGGTACAATCCAGGTTAAATTCAATATTGTTTATGACTCCCATTGGTTGATAAACGGATTAGCTTTAGGACCCAATAGGACCAAGCAATAAGCATTTGTATACGACTGAAACCGTTTGGCATATTAAAACTTTGTTATTATATTCAAGGAAAAGTTCAGGACAAGGACAAATATAACTGACCCAGTCTCTATCGGTTGGCCGCATTTACATAAACATATGTAATAAACCCCCAACGAGTTTGATGGAATTTCAAATATAATTTCAAATATAATAAAATGCTCGTTCGACTTAACGAATTTAAATTTGAATTAAAAGTTTAAGGAAAAAATTAGATTAATTAAATTTTTTAATCAGATGGAATTTAAAACGGATAATTGATTTAGTGTAAAAATTTATAATCCTTTGTTCCACATATTTCACATAAAAAGGATTATCCCTATAATTTATAGCTACGTCTTTCTGATAATTTAATATCCTATGTACAATATTTTATTGTGGATTGAAAATTTAATGATCGTGTAAACTGCTTTTCATATCAATATAATTGATATTTTCAAAGGAGTAATAAAAAAATCGCCAACTAAGTTCTAGTTCATTTAGATATGGATTCAAACATTTCTATTTATAAAAGTAGCTCCAGATTTCAGTTGGTTCGGTAGATGCTCAAAGTAAATAAGTGCTTTCCCTATAAATTGCAAATTCAGAAATGAATAAAGAAATCCAAATATTTTAAAAAATATTTATTTCAGCGAGTCGATTTTTTCGTAAATAGATTTATGAACAAATATTGTAGGTATGGAATGAAATAAAAATATAATAACTCTAAAAAATTTTTTGCTAATTAATATTTTCTAACTTTTAAAAGCTTATCACAGATAATTATCATTCCATATTTGAATAGAATATTTACCAAGAAAAGGATACTTAATTTGTTTTAAATTATTCTGACCCTACGGGGAATTTTCAATATAGAATATCAATTATTCTGTTCTCTGAAGCCATCAATATTTATTACATTAGGATTTACCAAAATTCGCAGTTACTTTCGAGGCTTTCAAAGGGCCATATTGACGACGCAAAGATGCAGAAATACGTACCTGTGGATGTTTTAATGTTTTGAAGTGATTGTTCAACTGGTAAGTACTATTGTTTTATTTATTTTTGGATTTACTGAACAGAGTAGTTATAATTAAAATTAACATTATTGAGTCAGTGGTACCAAACATAATGTGCATATTTTTTTTATAATCCAGCTTTCAGCGTTTGACAAATAGCTGGGAAATAATTGTTTAAAAATATATATGCTATACTTATCTGTGATAAGTTTTGTAAAAATTGGAAAATAATAATTAGCAAAAAAATGTTTAGTGCTATATTATTATTTCATTCCATATTTTAATAGAACTTTTACCAAGAAAAGAATACCTAATTTGGTTTAAATTAAACATGGTAGATACTTGGGCAATGAAAATCGATATGTATTTTTTCATGATGATCATATAAAGTTTTCCGAAAAGATCAATATACAGACTGGTATTCTAGGGAACAAGATAATCGGGCCTATTTTCATTGCACAAAACCTGACCGGGCAACTATATTTAAAACTTTTAGAGAATGAGATAAACCCACACATCATCTAGTCGTTAGAAAACCAGATCGACAAAGAAAGAAATGTGATGCTGGATTATCACAAGTTGCATTTTCAGTAAGACGAAAATCCTCTTCATTATGCTGTTCCTGTGAGATATCAATAGAATACTTGATCTTGTCCTGACTAATTATCAATGTTTAGTCGAGAGATGTGTATACTGTACTTTTCAGTCTTATTTTGGTTCTTGTTCCTAATCTATCTCATCCTAGATAAAATTCCTTAGCTACTCTATGCTGATGAGGAGCAGTAACTCCGAAACACGTGTCCGTAGCTACATAATTGTTTTTTTTTGAGATATGGCACTAAACCTCCTTTGTTTTATTTTGAACCCCAATAAATCCATCTTGTTTTGTATGTATGTGCCAGGTGGAAACGAGCAGAACACATAGAGCTCTATGTGCTCATCGAGACCCCCTTTGAGTTACATGGGAACAAGAAAAGAATTGAGCACTGTGTACTGTACTTTCCAGCCTTATTTTAGTTCTTGTTCCTGATCTATCCCATCCTAGATTCAATTCCTTAGCTACGCTACGATGATGAGGGGCAATAACTCCGAAACACGTATCCGCGGCTGCATAATTGTTATTTTTTGGGATATGGCACTAAACCTTCTTTGTATTATTATTCATTTCTGGCTCTATTTAGGAAACGGTTGAACCGATTTCATTTTTTTTTGTGGAAGGACAGGACTTTTTATTTCCTTTAAAATGATGTGTTATGATGTTGAATTTCCAAAGTTAGTGTGGCTGGAAATGGAGGGGTGGAACATAAAATTAAAACAATGGGAGTTTTGACTTACTCAAATACTAAACAACTTTTTTTCTCAAAATCGTGTGTCTACTTCAGATCCAGAGTGATTCTGTGTCGCTAGTTTTGTAAGCTAAGCACTGTATAACTCCATCATTGATACTAGCATATAAGTACAATATGCATTTTATTTTTGCATGAAGATGTAAAGTAAGATTTAATGCTTGCGAAACTGGTAGCAAAAATAAAGATTTTGTATGAAAAATAGATTTCCCTCTGTCATCAGCAGGCTCAGTAATCCTCTTGACTCTAGGTATTTCAATACTTACCGAAGGGTGATTGTGTATGGTTCGTTTTTAAAAATGAATAATTTGGGCTACATTCCTAATAAATCATATGGATATTGTTTGAATTGTGAGTTGCATTCCAAATTCGAATATAATAATTTTACCAAACCTTATTCTACTAGCTATTTAGTGCGCCGCTATTGTCCGGGAGAAAAAAGTTGTTTACGAAGAAGTTCAATGCGCGCGCTGAGAGACAAGTGTGTTTTTTTAGCGGGAAAAGACGAACAGACAGTCTAGAGACACGGCAAGAAAAGTTGTTGTTAAGCAAGAGGTAACTTTGTGAGTTAGTAAAGTGCACGAAAGACGATGCTGACTTATGGAAATAGCTGATGGTTGGAGTGTTGTAACGCCCAGGCTGTACTGTCCATGGATCAAAAACAATATAAATTTCCATGTACTCATATGTGTCCATACTTAATATGGCTCCGTGGTCTAGAGATAACGTACTTGCCTCGAAACCTCTGGATCCCGGGTTCGATTCCCGGCAGTGGCACTGGGATTTTTCTGTGAGAGAGATTAATCGTAGTATACTCGGATATTGGATGTATGTCCGTTGTCTCTTAATGTGTAACCCTCTCCCGCACAATGTCACTTAAGACATTCAGGGATAAAGGGGGTTGTCATTACATGTGGTGTTATTATTATTATTAATCATACAAAGACATAACACACACAATACCTATAATAAATAATTATGAACAAAGCTACAAAATTAAATTAATAATGTTGAGAGTCTAAAATAATTATGCTCAAAACTTAAACAATGAAAATAAAATAAACACAGTATTAATATGCAATTTCATTGAAATATGTCTCTTATTTAACACAATGTAGATATTTTACTTTAATTTTTAAAATTGACTGATAAAATGTTTACAGCAGCTTTATTATAAAAAATCATGGCGTAGTAAAAGAAACTACTTTTTTTAATGAAGTCTATGTCTAGTAAATGAGAAGATTTACCAGATCTAGACTTGTGGCGATTAGAACTGTAAGCAGGGCGTAATTTAGTGAAAATAAAGGAGAAAATGTAATTGTGTGATTAATCGGGTTTAACCATATAACGACGCTTTTACTTACCGTCTGACGGATATACTTAGCTATAATTCAATTTGTAGAATCCAAGATCTCAAGGAGTGAGATACTTCTGCCGGCTTATTCAAAATGTCATACCTGCTTATTTCAAGATCAAGTGTTTTCTTTTTTGTTCGTTAGGAGCCACAATTTTTTGTTTAAATCGCAGTTAATACATATACAACATAAATAAAAAATTGGAAAACTTTTTGTAATATTTGCTCCAAAGTATCAAATAATAGACAACTGAGGATACAGCACATAAAAATTAACCATTACAACCTATAAAAAATTCGATATATGATAATATTTTCTCAAACCACTAATAAATTATTATATTGAATTACAAGAAAAATATTGAAACATATTATTAATTTGGAATATTACCTTGTCATAAATAATATAGTTCTGTAAAGAGTAATCGTCAACCCTGATAGCCAGCGCAGAAGATGACTCCAAAAATCACCAGAAAGGCAGCTACGTGAACTATGTTGCGCAAAAACTCTCAGCTGTGAAATGTTATGGATGATTACTGACATTAACCTGTTGACTAATTAACAGCATTGTGTTTATAAGTGCACTCGAAAGTTTAATAATTACAAATGTGTGTCATACTTATATTTAGCTCATGTGTTTAGTTTATACATTCATTAATATAGTTACCGAGGTTTATTAGTCATTATATAACCCCAACAGTTAGATATATTTGTGACACCAATGGAACGTGTTTATTTAAATATGTCTTAGAAGTTGCTTATTTAAATAGAACTTTTTGCCAATACTGATTACCAAATGAGTAAACTAATGTTGACACATTAACTGCTCTATGCTAAACTGAACCAGTCAAGTACCTGCTGAACATAATTCAAATTATTAGTTTTACTTCAAAGATTAACGTTGTGTGAATATTTTGCTAGTAATAAATTATCATTTTACATGACACTTTCTAGCCATTGTGAATATATACTTGAAATTTTGTCCGCACTATAATATCCCCCGATTAAATTGTTTAATCTAAGGTATTTCCGATCGCCCAAAATACACATCAACTGGATATCATGTAATAGTGTATGTTAACGTCACTAAGTTCCACGACTTAGATCTAGAGGTTCAAAGCAAATACATCTTCCAGTCTTCCCGCATAACGATTCTCCAGTGTAACAGCCAATAAAAAACATGTAATAAGAATTTCATTTTGTACATACACAATTTTTAATGTTACTTTACGCCATAACATATCGTTAACAAAAGCACTGATATAGACTTTTACCACAAAGTACGACAATATATGTTATGAAATGATTTTTCTATTCATGTGTGTTACAATCGAACCAGCAGAATAGTATTTCATGCATGAAATAATAGTACAAAGCAAATATTGCCTGTTTGATGCAGCATCAATAAAAGTTTCGTACATTTTGCTGGATTTGTCGACGTTGTTAGTTAGTTAAAAAAAATATTCATATGCTTAGTTGTGATACACAAAATCAATGATTTTCCTGTGAACGTTGCAAAATTGTTGGTATATTTTTAACTGTGCATTAATCAAAACTAACAAAAAGTAATATAACGTAATATACAGGGTGTCCTAGATTTAAAGTGGCATAAGATTATGAGAGATAGACCACACTTAGCTCAATTCAAAATACCCCAAAACTTACGCTTGAATGTTAACCATTTTTTGAGATAGAGGGCCATTTATGGTTTGACTAAAACTATAGTCGCGCATATTTCTGGAACTGCTTTAAATATTTGAATATAGTTTGGTTCAAATATTATACTCTTAATTTAATCAAAGTCATAATTCACTTTGGAAAAATTCCAGGACTAGACTCGATAACATCACCCTGTGTATCATGTTTTGGTAAATATTAGTAAACGATTAAAAAGTCAATTGATCAATGTATAGATTAAGGACAATATTTGATGGCACGTTTAAGGTTATTCTCCAATAAATTTTCAAAAATATTGATTGACCAAATTTTTAATTATATAAATCATGAAAACAACTAACGTCAGTATTTTATTTATAAGTTTACTTAATACTCTACACTAACTTAGCATATTCATTTTTTTGGACAAGAAATACACATTTATTGAAAATTTAATGGTTCATGCAGGACTGGACTCGCTTAAAATTCCATGATTAAGTACATTTAATTTGAATTTGTTATTCGCATCACGTAATACATTTTTGAAATTCAATAATGAGATACTAAAAGATTCATATTAATGGGAAGAGCATGTTATTTACCTTTTTGTATATATGATGCGTTTTTCAATTTTTTTTAAGTTTACAATTTTCATTTAAAATATAGTACATTTCATTTCTTTAATAAAAAAATTAATATTAATAAAAAGGCTTATATTAACAAGGACAATTAAAATTAGTTGTTAAACATCTACAGAAAATAATATTATAATATTTAAGATTAAAGTTGGCAATTTTGTTTTGACAAAATAGAGTCACAATGGAACTTATTAAGCAACAACTTACAACATTTATAACTAAAGCAAAACAAATTAATTAACAGAACATGCAATTAATTAACAATAGATTTTCAAAATAACCACACCCAGCGTCAATACATTTTTAAGAACGCTTTAAAAGATTTTCACTCATTTGTCAATCATTTACGGCTTATTTCTAACGTTATCACATACATTAATATCTTTTCCTGGTAATGTTGCCGTGTATCGAATTGTTCGTTGTCCAGGGTGATCAGTTGAAAATTCTACTTTTCAAACCCATTTTTTTGTGCTTAAAAATATAGCTAGAACAAAAATTAAAAAATGGATCTGTAGAATATAGAATATATAACAATCATATATATTTATAATGGGGAGGAAAGGAACTATCCAAATATCCGAAAATATACAGAGTGTCTCGTTTAAGAAATTTGACTATGTGGCGCCCCATTTATATTCTTGAGATATACGCAAACTCATAGCATATAGGAAAACTTGGTAAAATATGCTGCAGATACATTTTTTAATTTTTGTTCTGGCTGTATTTTTGAGCAAAATAAATGGGTTTAAAAAAGTAGAATTTTCAACTGATCACCTTGTACGTCTCTGACTTAAGTTGACACTATAAAAAATTAGTTCAGAGGTATCAAATCAGGAGACCTCGGTGGCCAGTTAACCGGAACTTTTCGATAGTTCCTGTTGGGATAATGCTGAATTAGATGATCTCTGACCAGTACAGAAAAAATAGGGTCCCACACCATCATGCTGAAACTACATGCTTCTAGACTTGATGCCTTGTAATAAATCTGGAAAAACTGCCAACAAAATTTAAATAAACCTGTAACCTACCTCACGGTCCCATTATGTGGTTGAAATATTATTTTTGTGTATAGTTTTTGCAAGGAAAATGAGAGAGCTGCAAAAAGAATGTACACGTTTTCCATCGCCACCAAATCATACGACATTTTCAAAGATATTCCACTTTAGTAATGAACATAAAATATTTCGTATTAATATATTTCAAAAAATCATGTAAACAATGTGAATAATAAATTCAAATAAAATGTACTAAATCAATTGTAAACTAGTCCAGCCCTGCACGAACTATTAATTGTTTTTGACTATCCATAAAAACCAAACCTTTTACGTGCCATGATGAGCTGTGTTTTTGAGTGGTTAGAACTGATTGAAACTATGTTGGGCTAGAATTTAAACCAATTGTTCCAGTAGAAATCAGTGGCACCATCTGGACTAGACTGGCAGAAACAATTCTTCACAGAAAACGACAAACTGGAATGAAATGGCTTGCAATTTCACTAAATATGTATTTCTCGTCCAAACAAATGATAGTGCTTAACTGGTGTAGGGTATTTAAGTAAAATTAATAAAATAGAGACGTTAGTTAGTTGATTGCTTAATTTATAGAATTTACAAATTTTTCAATCTATATTTTTTAAAATTTATTGTTGAATAACCTTTAAATGTGCCATCAAATATTATGACACTATTTTATACAATGATTTATTCACTTTTTAAACGTTTACTAATATTTACCAAAAAATTATATACAGGGTGATGTTATCGGCACTGAGATCAACATTATAGAAACTCAGTCCGGTCCTGGAATTTCTCCAAAATGAATTATGATTTTGATTGGTCTAAAAGAGTATAATATTTGTAGCAAATTGTATTTAAATGTTTAAAGTCGTTCTAGAGATATGGCTGACTACACTTTTAGTCAAAAGCCCTGAAACCCCTGTATCTCAAAAACTGTTAACATTAAAGGGTAAATTTGGGAGTATTTCGAACTAAGTATTCTCTATCTCTCGTTGCTCTGTCGCTTTTAATCTGGGCACCCTTTATACAAAGATAAATGTCATTCTGTCACCAATGGATTTTATTGGTTATGTTTTCTAAATAAAGATTTTATATCTCTAAGTCAT
Organism: Rhamnusium bicolor; assembly: GCA_029963845.1. Taxonomy (NCBI): domain Eukaryota; kingdom Metazoa; phylum Arthropoda; class Insecta; order Coleoptera; family Cerambycidae; genus Rhamnusium; species Rhamnusium bicolor. The sequence goes on from JANEYF010002289.1 coordinate 1,133,693, forward strand.
GTTGATAAAGATAAAATATCTTTCTTAAATAACAGTGTAAAACCTAATACTTCTGAATTTAATTTTTCCCCTGTGTCTGTGGATCTAGTTCATAAAACCTTACTTTTAGTAACATCATAATCTTCGGCTCTGATTATATATCTATAATTATGCATATACATTGTTGTCCTACCATTTTGCCTTACTTAACTCATATAATTAATTTCAGTATTCAAACTAGTGTATTTCCTGCCAATTGGAAGTTAGCACACGTATTATCTTTTCCCTAAATTAATAATTCTAAAGAATTTAAAGATCTTCGGCCAATAAGTATACTACCAGTGCTCTCTAAGGTCCTGGAAAAAATCCTAAACTAACAGATTAAAGTTCATCTTAAATACTTCGAACTGTTACCTCAGAACCAATCTGGTTTCAGAGCAAATCACAGTTATACAACAGCCCTACTTAAGGTAATGGATGATATTCTGTTGAAGACTGATAAAGATAATTTAATTATCCTCGTCTTACTTGATTATTCAAAAGCCTTCGACAGAATCAACCATGACCTTCTCCTGGCGATGCTACATTATTTGGGTTTTGGCGGGAATGCAGTTTTGTTGTTAAAAAATTATTTAGTTAACAGGCAACAAAGAGTTAAAATTGGTAACAAACTATCTGCTTTCACTGATGTTGTCTCCAGGGTACCACAAGGTTCTATATTGGGACCATTGTTGTTTCCATTATATACTTAAAATTTTAAGAATAGCTTGAGGTATTGTTGTAGCCATTTCTATGCAGACGATACCCAAATTTATTATTTTTTTGAGAAATCAGCTTGTTATGATGCATCTATGAAGATAAATCAAGATTTACAGGCTTTAATCCCTGTATCAGAAATTTTTTTTTTTATATAAACCCCTCCAAGTCAAAAAAATAATGCTATTATTATAAAGGTTCGCATAAACGGTGAAGAGCTACAGCAAAGTGACGTCTCCAAAAATTTTGGATTATATATTGACACGTCTTTTAAATGTTCTGAACACGTCACACACATTATAAAAAATGCTATTAGTAAACTAAAATTAATATATAGTAGTAGGAATTTGTTAAATGTGAAAAACAGAATCATGTTATACAAATCATTGGTCCTATCACATTTGAATTACGCTGATGCAGTATATGGCCCTTTTTTAAATGCCTTTGAAAACCACACGTCTTCAACATATTGAAAACACTTGTATTCGTTTTATTTTTGGGTCCAGAAAATACGATCACATTTCTTCAAACTACGAGGAATTAAACTGACTGAACATACTGCAAAGAAGAGATTTATATGTCTGTTGTCTGATTCACAAAATTTGCAAAGTGAAATCGCCCTCATAACTGGTAAACAAAATCACGTTTAGGGCTGATGTACATAACATCAACATCAGGCATAAAGGTTTGCTAACAATACCTATACATAGAACTTCTCTCTTCCAAAGTTCGTACTCATATTATGCTCCTAAATACTATAATAAAATTTCTCTTGAACTTAAAACATTATCCCCTAATGAGTTTAAAAAGAAACTAAAAATTATGCTACTTAAAGACCTAATAAAATTTCATTAATAATTGATTTATTATAATTATTATTAGTGTTTTTTTTTTATTTTATTTTATTTTTTCTCTCATGTTTGTAATTATTAATTAGTTGTTGTTTTTTTTTTCTCCAAATTTGTTGTATTTTTGTACACGTTATTGTGAAATAAATATATTAAATTGAAATATTTATTTTGTACATAACTATGTATGTATATATGTTGATATGCTTGTCTATATTGCTATTGTAATACTATTCAATTTTCATAAAAAATTCTTAGCTGTATACGATATTTTTATTAATTTGTGAGGTTAAGTGTAAGAATGGAACTTGTTCCAAACTCTGCCTTTCGGCATTTTTTTTAATTTTTGTAAATTCTCTACCATTTGCTGTACTTTTATATGCCAATAAGAACCATTTATTATTATTATTATTATTATATAAACAAATGTATGTATTAATCAGGGAGCCACGTATGCTATGTAATTATCCCATAATTGACATTAATACGATAGCTTTTTATTATTTAAAATGTTGAACTTAGAAAACCAGTTCAATAATTCAATATTCGTATTGGCGCATTCGCCATTTATTAGATTATTGTAATCCTAATTCTTCTGAATTGTCAGCTTGATTTTGCAATTTGTTGAGTATGTTATAAAGTTCTTTACATACTCACTAATTTTCCAATTTAAGTGAAATATGCACATCGATTTAAATTTATTTTATCGCAGTCACTTGCCAATTTCAATTTCAAGTAATTTCAACGCCAAATACGTACTATACTCGACGCGATATGAATTTTGATAACTAATTGGCATCATCTGCAGATTATTAAAACTTTTAAAGTTTAATCATCTCCAGAAGATGCTAACTTTGTTAACAAAAAGCGTTTCAAATTAAATACCGAGTGTTTCAGTTTTTATGGGAACTACTTCAATGCTAGTTACCAATCAGTTAATTAATTAAAATTGTTTTAAATAAGTTTAAAATTTAAATATGATTTGATGAATAATTTCGCAATAATTCACAAAAAACCCTTTCCAAGAGTACAGTTGACAGTCTCTAATATCGTTAGGAGACATTTTTGGTGCAATATTTACATAAGAAACCCAAAATAATTTCTAACCTAGCTACTGGTGAATGTGTGCACCATCATTTGCAATCACCTTGTTTCTTACAAAACAAAACGAATCCTTGTATAATGAGGTCCTGCACTTTATATAAATGACTATGTTGTGCTCATATACACCAATCCAGCTTTTCTGTTTCCAGACTAAACCCCTGACAGTGATCAGTGCTGGGATGATTTGGCTTTTTGCCACTGGTTTCGCTCTTCCCGATGCCATTTTTTCTAGATTGATTATGGAACTATAGACAAGTAAGCTAAGCTTGCATATACCTTTTACGACCGAGTTCACTTGCTATTTCTTTGTATTATCCTGACTCTCACAACATAAACATCTTAAAATACATTTTTGACATTGTGGTAAAGATGTGATGTTAACATACCGGATGGATCCTTTTTTTGTTGCTTATAAGTTTCTTAATTTGTGTCCCTTTTTAATTCTTTCAAAACAGAATTATACCCAAAAAAGTAAGTTGTGCAAAAATGTAAAATCGTTTTAATTTTTAATTAAAATGACAAATTGTATTAGATAGTTACTTAAGGGTTCTTTAAGATTCACTGGGGTATTTTTACTATTACACCTATTTCGATGGGAGGGCAGCAAAATTAAGACGAAACAAGATGTAAAATATGTAGGCGTAACTTTGGCTAAAGGACTTTATTTTCGAGAACACGTTAACGAGACGATACGATACGTAAAGTCTATTCCCTATCCAGGAGTCTATACTCTCTGATGGCGGGGAATAGTAGACTAAACAGGGATAATAAAAATTAATTTACATAATGATAGTGAGACCAGCCTTAGTATATGCTGTGCCGGCCTAGTGTTCTGCGAGTGTGACGACGTTACACAAATTTCAGATACTGAAAAACAAATTCCTTCGCCTCATAAGTAACTCAACAAGATCTATCCCGATAAGAAAATTACGACAAATTTGCAACGACATTATACCCATAATGGATTATATCAGAGATATTTCACAAACATTTTACGAATTTAAACTTTCTGATTGTCCACTAACAGCCAAAATTGCACAAATAAGGGAGTATAACGCGCTATTTCGATTAAAACACAAATTATCGTACCAAACATTACCAATTTTCAAACATCATCTTTAGACCACGCTCCTCCCACAAAATCAAAATTTTTTCACCCCTCGCTTCTTTTATTTATTCGTTTTCTTTTTGTTATTAAAATTCCCCACAAAATTTATTCCAAATTATAAGCTAACCATTAGTAAATTGCAGCACATTATTATATACATAAGATATCATTAAATACCCAAAAAATAAGCTAAGTTGGACATTCCCGCTTCCCAATTCAGTATTGTTTAGAGGCGTGCTTTTACTATGACAGTTTGGCTCGTCGAAGCATCGTCAAAATTCATAATTATTATATACAAATTTATACAATTTTATAAATTCTTTTGCATCATTATAAAGTTTTTATATTAACGTGCATTATTATTATTTTAAGTTATTGATATTTTTCCAAATTTTGATAATTTATTAATATCTTTTATATAACCTGGTAAATTATAGAATTAAATTTGACGAAGCTAATCTATAAATTTGTTTTTGGTTTAGTTGTAATTTGGGATTAGGACATTTTTTATTTAAAACTGATCTAGTATTGTGTAGGTTTGTAAAGTTTGCAAGCAAGATTAAACTTAATACATTTTTTTTTTTTTAATAAACAGACCATTCTGATCATACAATGGCCACCTCCTTAAGTCACACCTTGTAATAAATACCAATAGAGAATTATATACATTTAAAACAGAATTTTTAGAGCGAATGACTCCAAGATAGAATTTGTTTTCGACTTCCCAACTCTATTAGGTATACAGGGTGTTTCATAAATAAGTACTTTCCTTTGAGGGGGTGATAAAACAAGAAAAAATAAGTTGAGCTTTATATACAGGGTGAGGCAATAGTTCGTCCGCCTTCGATGTATTGAATTCTATGATAGTTGGAAACTTGATTTAAAGACATAAATAAACTAGACAAAAAAGTCTATAACCGGAAATTGTTTTCGAATATATAGGATGAGCCAAGATGATTCTACAGGGTCAACTAACATTCTTTTAAATAGAATGTCATGTATATCAAAACATTTTTTGAAGCCTCTTCGTAGCCTCCTTCCACTCCTGTATTATTACTGACTCTCTTCCAAACCACTTGGATGTAATGATTTTTTTTTGTTGAAGTTATACCATCTACACGTGTATATTAAAAAAATTCCTAGTCACAATTATCGGGATTTTAAGAAAAATATTTTAGTATCAGTTATGAGCCATCTGTGTGATGACAGCCATTTTCACTTACTAAAAGTATACATGATGAGCAAAAAATAATTTTTAAATTTACAACTATTGGAACTGAATTTTTCACTTTTTTCAAAATGTATATTTTTGGACGATGTGATGTAGAATTAAAAATCGAACATTTTTTGTACGTATATCCCTATGGCTATTTGTAAACATTTTCGATTTATTGAACAACTGCAAAATTCAGCAATAAAAAAATTAAAAATATATTTTTTTGTAATTCAAGAGAAGATATTATAAGAGGTGCTCCACATGTTGCCTATTTTGACAGGTTTCTACTGTTCATAAAATTGCCGGAGCGATACTTCTAAAAGCATTTATTATCATTTCCTTTAAATTTTGGATTGTTGTGGTGTGGATGTTTTTATGAGCATCGTATACCACGCTTATTATAATACCTTCTCTTGAATTATTTGAAAAAACACCTCATTTTCAATTTTTGTTGCTGAATTTTGCAGTTATTGTTCAATAAATTGAAAATTGTCACGAATAGCCATAGGAATTTGCGTACAAAAAATTTTCGTTTTTCAATCCTACATCACATCGTCCAAAAATATACGTTTGAAAAAATTGAGGAAAATCAGTCAAAAAGTTATAAATTTAAAAATCCTTTTTGGCCACCTTGTATATTTTTATGAAGTGAAAATGGCTGAGTGTCATTATACAGATGTCTCATAACTAGTACTAACATATTTTTTCTTAAAATCGATAGTTGCGATTGTACTGATATTTTTAATATACAAGTGGTATAATATAAACAGAAAAAAATCATTACATCCAAATGGTTGGGAGAAAGTTAATAATAATACAGGAGTGAAAGCAGGCCACAAAGAGGTTTCAAAAAATGTTCTGATATACATGACATTTCATTTAAAAAAATATTACTTGTCAATGTAGGGTCGTCTTGGCTCACCCTGTATAATCGAAAACAATTTCCGGGTATATACTTTTTTGCTTAGTTTACTCGTGTTTTTAAATCAAGTTTCTAGCTATCATAGAACTCGAGATATCGAAGTCGGACGCAATATTGCCCCACCCTGTATAAACATTTGCCTTAAATCAGTTCCTACAACCCCTTAAAAGGGTAAGTACAACATAGTTATTTGCCAAAGAATTCTAAACATCTTAATATTACATATTTTGTCGACTTTTTATCTAAATATCATAGTTTGTTAGGAGTTAGAGAGGAGATAAAGGCGAATTTTCGCCCCAATTATTTTGATTCACTATTTTTTTAACGGAATTAATGGCCGATGTTAAAAACTGCATGAAATAGGTGCTGTTACTAAATTTCGATATGAGCTATCGTTTTGGAGTTATTTGTATTTGAATATTGCAATGCGGTACATTTCCTATGTAAGCCATGATAGAAAACAGGTTTGGGTCTCAGTTTGGCAGATTTGACATTTTTTTCTAGCAGTTGCCTTTATAGTGGAATATTGTTTAAATTGTTATATGATTGAAATGTGATAATAATTTAGCAAATATTAATTTAATAATGAACGAATGCAGGAGAATTCAGGAAATATTGGAGAGAATACATTTTAATTTTTTCGACGATTAAAGCTAGCCTAATTAATAGATAAAACTTTAGTTCTTTAAACTTAATTACGTTGTTTTGAATTTATTAGCAGATAACTCCAGATAACTTCTAAAGCGATATTTTGAATTGCTGTACAAAACAATAGTTGAAAATATTGTGAAATTATTTGTAGAGAGATGTAATTAAAGTTTAGTTCAAACTTATTTGCAACATAAAAAACGTCGGCGACATTGATTCCTTTACTACCGCCAAAGATGCCGACATTTTTTATGTTGCAAATAAGTTTGAAATAAACTTTACCTATTATTTGATTCTTACCCTTAATCCATTTTTGAAGTAAATGAATTTAATATCAGGGCTTTCATTAATTTATTTTGAAATAAGAAAAAACTAGCTTCAATGCAGTTTAATATCTTATTTTTATTATGAGCGTTAGTCCCTTTTAATATTACGTTAATTTGAAAGAACACCCTAAAAAATGGACAAATTGTAAAATATTTTCATAAACAGCTATTTTATTCAATGTAGCGATTCTCTTATAAATAAATTAATGGATAATGCACATATTAAGAGGCAAAAAATATTCAGATGAAATTTTCGCAAGTACAAATAATAATATTAACCGCCACTTAATCAGAACACATTTGATCTATTTTGGTTTTAAATGAAAGTGGTTCTAGATCGGCATTTCATTAGCACATACTTGTCTAATCTCCAAAATACTTTAAACCGCATTCCATCCCCTAACGCTCATAATCCCCTTTTAAGCAGTTCGCCAAACTATACACTAAATTTCGCACTCATGACCCATGAGAAAATTCATCGCGCTTTTAGTAAATAAATCTATATTGATAAGTACGCTTTAGGGTATAATATTGCAAATGACTTCCACACGGAGCGACAAAAATAGAGAAAACTGATACAAACCGACAGAAGGATTTATTTCAAAAATGATATGTAGTAAATTGTGCCTATCAATATCTTTTGACCTCACTAAGAAATTGCTTATGACAGCAATGACAGACTTTGTTTATTGTTTATTTGTGCGAAAATAGATTATAGATCTTATTTCCTTATAATTAAATCTAATAATTTATATATAGGTCTTAAATCTACAATTCATGTAAATATTTCGACTCTATCTCACCCTGTACTTCTTGAGAAATTGAGTTATATGAACTTAATGCATTATCTGTGAATTATCATCATTATACCTTTCCAAGACAATAGAAATTGTTTCAAATTATGCTTTATTAATTATAGTGTTCTTCAGGGATCGGTCTGGATCCTATACTTTTTAATTTATATAAACGATTTGAAAGTTGACAACAAAGCCAGGTGTCCACCTGTAATGTTTGCTGATGACACCACACTTAAACGACGAATAATCAATTGAACAGCATTTGGAAACTCATATCCGCTGCTCATATTTGGTTTCAATCAACTAAATTAAGTTAAACCAAAATAACATGTGTTTTTAACTTACTGAATTATATGCGATTTGGAAAATATAGATAATGTAAAGTTTTTAGAGGATTATTTACATTCACACAATTGTTTACTACATAGCCTATTTTATACAAATTGATGTAAAAACAAGTTATGAGCACAATTTTTGAAAAGTTTAGTATTTAAGGATTAGCAAAATTAAAGTTTGTATAAGGCTTTAAACACAACGTTTTAAACATGGGCATAAGATACCATTGGAGATAATTTGATCTAAGGTACAAACATATCAATACAATTATAGGAACCTTAGAAAAAATTACCAAATTTTATACTTTAAAAATACAATTTTATTTTAACCAATAATTCTATTTACTTGTTTAATTCACATTTTCCTTACTGCTCATTTTTTCAAAAATTACGTTATAAAAAAAACAGACAAGTAACATTTTTAATTGAAAGAACATTAGAAATATTTAAATTAACCTAAACATTCAAGTAATTCATTGCAATTAATGGTGTCTCCTTTTCTTATTCTTAATGCTCATCGTACCGTTAATGATCGAATAATAGAAAAGGGAAGGAGGTAATTGGACGTAAATTACCCGTGAGAAGTTAAGGTTCTAATAAAAGTTAATGGCCATAAAGGTTATAGGCTTTCGCAGATTCTTAATTCCTATGGAAAATCGTATTTATCTATCATCATCCAATTAAAGAAATTTAATGAAGACAAATATAATAACGCTAAAAAAGGGCCAACTATAAGACTTAAATTCGATATAGAACTAAATCCGTATTATATCTTCATTTAATATATTATACTTTAACAGGCAATTATAACTAGAGATAAGAATTTTGGACTTCACGACGTAAGTAACTGAAACTAGAGTCCCTCAAGTAAGAGTCTGACCATACAGCATGTCCAAGAAAATGAGGTGAGAAGGTGACAGTTAATTAGGTAGTAATTGAAAATATTTTGTAGTTGTTCAGAATTAAAAACGGGATTATAATGTATAATCAGAAACTACACTGGATTCGCCAATATCAAGAGAACATATTATCTTTTGGTACAGATACGTTGATGACATCCTAATAAGTTTTCAAGGGACAGACAGACAATTAAAAATACCTCTCAATTTTATCAATAACACACATAATAATATATCTTTTACCTTAGAAACAGAGAACGATAACAAATCAATAGACTTTCTCCACTTAACTATAAAAAAGACATGAAACATCATTTTCCTATAATATTTACTGTAAACCAACTTTTGCAGACGCCACTATCTTAATTCCTATAACCCCTCTCCCAAAATTAGCCGCATATCAATCTATGACACACCGAGCCTTCAGCTTACCTTTATCTGAGACAGATTTAAAAGAAGAATTGGACACAATAAGACTTATAGCTCATAATAACGGGTGCCTTCAAAATATAATCAACAATTTAATCTACAAAAAACAAAATAGGTCCCTCTTAAAAAGAACTTTATCCCACTACTGACGAGAAAAAGTCAAACATACATTTCATTACCATATTCAGGTCAACTCTCTTATTCAATTAGCATTACTATTTCAAATTTAATATTAAAATATCATTTAGTTCTAACAAAAATATAGGCAGATATCTTTTCAATGCAAAACAAAAAACTGATATCTCTAAAAAATGTGGTGTATGTCGGTTAAATTGCCTAGAATGTAATGCCTGTTATGTAGGTCAGACAGGTAGATCGTTCGGAATAAGATATAGAGAACATATTCACAGACGAAAACAACATTTCAACTTTTATAAACACCTAACAGATTCTGGTCATACAATAACTGATGACCATCAACCCAAAAATATTACATATTTGTGGGAGAAGTAAAAAACTTAATTTATTAGAAGTGTTAGAAATTAATATGAATAAAAATTACAACATATTAAACGACCAGATAGATTTAAATAATTCTCCGTTATTAAACTTGTTCCAGATAACGTAATGCTGTTAATAAAAAATCACACCATAATATATTTTACTATCTTGAAAACCCCTACATTTAAAAACATAACATCTGTACAAATTTAATTTATATGATCAACTATAAAGTGACCCATCTTTTTATTTAGTTCAGTTTATATTTAAATGAAAAGTAAAATCCCTGTGTATATTTTAGTTTACTTGAAAATTTCCGAATAGAATGAAACTAGTTGTAAAATAACAAATAAAGTGAAAATTAGACAAGTAATAAAAAAAGTGTTTATAATTTTTAAATCGAAATGGATTTTCACAAAGTAACTTCATCTTCAATCAATTATGTAAAATCTATAGTTTCGCCGTAAGAAATTCGCAACTAAACAAAAGTACTATTTTTACCAATCTCTTGTGTGAAAAATGTTTAACAATGTTGATTTATCAAAAACTGTGTCAACTTGAATTGAAAACTTGCTAACAAATGAGTATATAATATACTTTTTTCAGATTTGTTCCATTATAATTTACAATTTCTTTTAAAATAAACAATTGTTATAAACAATTTGAGAAAAATTATATTTGCAAAAGAATACTTATATTTGTCTCGAAACCGACTCATAAAAAGATCTTTTTTAATTTGAGTCACTTTTTTAACTTAAATGTAAGTATAATTTTTCCGGGCAGATTTATTTCAAACTGAATTATTGGAAACCACAAGGTCTTATATATTTTGTAAAGTGAAAACAAAAAATCGTTATAAAGTTTACTAATTGGTAGCCTCAGCTTTTGAGAATTCATTCAAAGATAAAATGTTAAATAATTTTGCATATTGTAAGTTAAGAAATAATTAAGTGTACGTAAAAAAATTATATTTAAATGTGCAGTTACTAACCTCACATAAATATGAATTGTTTGTAGGATTCCAATTTCTCTTCGTTCTTTGACGGCCTATTCGCTCCTTCTCGAGCATCCCGTGAGAAAACTTTTATTTTAAAACCTATTTGTCATTTTCTTGGTACAAGACCCAGCACTATAGCCTGGTGTTTTCACTGAGTAACACCGCGCACCAACTAATATTATACAACTAAAACTATTAAATATATTATCTATTATCTATTAAAATCTACACTGAACGACTTTTAAACACTAATTGTTAATTTTAACAGGGTCTGATACCGAACTACTTGTTCAAAATAAGCAACAACCCTCCTGTACAAATGAAAATACACAGAAACTAAATGCAAACAAACTGTGAAATCGGCAAACATGGACATCGCGTACCATGTGACTATCCGAGCTAATGAAAAAGATGATATAACTATTGTCATTCTCATTACTTAAGGGACTCTGATTGAAAAAAACGCGCGTCGCGATATCCCCACATTTTACGGATAGGAAATGACATAATACACCTTGTATAATAGGGCCACAATTTTCCTGATTTCATGATATGCTCTAAATTGAGTATCAACACGCCATGGAACTCTTTCTAAACAATTTTTCTTGCATAATTCTTCTTTACCTTTTCCAAAATATGGCAACCTTAGCGTCAATAGCTCCATCACATTAGCATTAGAGATGTAAATGTCTATGTAAAAGTACAGAGAGAGTTCTCTTTACCAAAATATAAGTTTGTGTTGTTTATACATGCAAAATGTAAAGATATAGATAGATAGATAGATAGATAGATAGATAGATAGATAGATAGATAGATAGATAGATAGATAGAAGATAGATAGATAGATAGATAGATAGATAGATAGATAGATAGATAGATAGATAGATAGATAATGTTTATTAGTTCATATATATGAATACATTTTGCCAAAATGTTCGTTGCACATGTCACAACAGATCAGATATAAAATAGATATACAATATACAACAGTAAAATAATATAAGAAACACATATAACAATCACGTTTAATAATAAAACACTTTAATTTTTTTTAATGCACTGTGACTCTCACTCTCATACACATATTTAAATTAATAAAATAAAACAAAAGAGAAAACAAACAACAGTTTGCTTCTCTAATTTTAATGGCTAATTTCCATTTCAGCAATAAGACTATAACATTCTGCTCCCCTTTTCCAAACATCACCAACGCCGAGACCTACAGGAAATACAGCATAGTACTCAAGTCTCTAATCTACTACTTCATTCCACTTATCATAATCGCGTGTTTCTACGTGCTAATGGCCATTCGCCTTCACCACAGCGCCAATGAAATGCCAGGCGAAATAAGAGGAACGCAGAGCGTGGCACAGGCGAGGGCGAGGCGCCATGTGGCTAGAATGGTGTTGATCTTTGTGTTTCGTAAGTATATGCATGAAATTAATCAGCAGTGTCTGAATTTGTTTTTACATAAATAGGCAACCAGATGCTTTATACGCACAGTTGAAAACATCTTTCATAAATATGGAAGAGATAAAAGTTTAACAAAAAAAAAAAAAAATGAGTTACAGTTTGTTTATATGTATTGATTCACAGTCCAACATTTAGTTTGAAACAAGACACCGGACTACCTAGATACCCAGGGGTTTTTGGGGTCACTGATTCCGACGCCGAGGTCGGTTAAGCTCTATCACGTCAGGTTCAAGGTTATTTGAAGGTCAAACTAAGAAAAGGTGGTTGAAAAAAATGTGAAAATCTTCGTACTCAGGTTTTTGGGGTCTCTAAGTCCGAATCCGGTGTTCGCTTACCCTTAAAAGGCATTCAGAGCTAATTTCAAGGTCATTCTGAGGTCATTTCAATGTTAATTTGAGAAAGATAGAGGAGAAGCTGTCACGTTAGTTTGCTGTTGACATGTGTTGAAATTTCCAAAACTTTATGCTAAAGGTACTTACATTTAAAAACCCTGACTCAAAAAACCATTAAATTACTTTGATTCTGACATGATTGAGCTCCAAGTGAGGGAAGCCAACGCCCGTGATTTGCGCCGCGCTTATGTCCCTCTTCTGCCCCAACTCACTTGCGGTGGGTATGCGCCATCTATCGAATACTCAAGGTACTTTCTACTTTCATGTTCGCTCTGCTTCTGCAACTATACCTAAAGACCATTCTTTGTGTTCCACAGGATTTATGTGGTGAATATAAGCTCGTCAACTTTCACAGAAAAAAATAAGTAGGTGATTCATTGAGTTAAATATATTTGCACTGAGATAGTCGAAGAATCTTCATGCGCAGCAAAAGCTGGCGGACGAATGTAGGCTAAATCCAAAGTCGGTCGAGTATTGTAACTTGAAGGTGCGGATCTGACAAAAATGGTCATCTAAAAAACTGATATTGGACTTAGAATCCCGAAAAAACCTTCAGATTTTTCAAGTGTGTCAATTCATCCTCATAATGACCTTAAAACGATGTCGAGCGACTTTAATGGACCATCTCCGGAATCGGACTCAGCGACCCCAAAACCTACATATGTATGAATTTTTTCAGATTTATTGACAGCTTCTCCTCTGTTTTCATCAAATTAACCTTTAAAAGACTTCAGAATGACCTTGAAATGACCTTTGGATGCCTCCTAAGGGTAAGGGAAACCGGATTCGGATTCAGCGACCCAAAAACCTGTGTATGAATTTTTCTGATTTTTTTCAACCACCTTTTCTTAGTTTGACCTTCAATTGACCTTCAACCTGACGTGATAGAGCGTAACTGACCTTGGTATCGGAATCAGCGACCCCAAAAACACCTGGGTACCTAGTAGAGTCTGCTGTTTTTTTCGTTGGCCTGTGATTTAGCATATCGTCTTTATTTGTGACAATATAAAAGAATTTTTTTTGTAACATGTACCTGAATAGCATGTCCCACTGGGAATAAAGCATGCTGATTACAGAAATGACAAGCATAAAGTCGTAACATGTAACGTTTTCTTGTTACATAAATAAAACGTTATGGGCAGGAATAACATTATTAACTTTTATTAATCTATTTATTGCTATATATCAGTGATGTATATGACATATATTAGGCTTAAATAGATATATTTACAGAGATAGAGAATAATTTTACTCAGTTTATTATTCCTCCTCGTCAAAGTGAGAAAGTTCTATATTCGTGAAAAAGATTGTGAACATTTTTATTGTATTTCTGGACGAATCTCGACGAATTATGACGATACACAAAATTTCAGACAGAAAAAATTCTGTCTGTGTGTCTCGTTCGCGATAGCAGCTACAGTTTTTGAGATAAAGCTTTCAAATTTGGTACACACATTCTAGAGGTCAAGGAAGAGATTGAGTTCGTCGATGAGCAAAATCGGTCCCAATTTTTGAAACGTCAAAAAATGTGACATTTTTGAAACGTCAACGAGACTTTTTTGAAACGTCAAAAAAATGTGACTATTTTGAAACGTCAAAGTGACTTTTGAAACGTCAAAATGTGACTTTTTTTGAAACGTCAAAAAATATGACTTTTTGAAACGTCAAAAATTACTTTTATTATAAAGTCCACCACACGTCGAGTTTTACTACGGTGAGGAAGTTCTGATCCCCAAGTAATTGGCAACGTTTTTTTTTTCTTTTTATGGGGTGTAACGGTCGACTTATTTGGGCAACCCTGTAGCAAGTGTATTTTGTGCCACTCAGTATCACTTTTCAATTTACCAGACCTGAAGGTATGCAGCCAGTAATGCTTTTGGTTTTGGCGTTTTTACTTTCTTATTTCTTGTTCTTATTCAGACTTGGGACTAGAATAATTTCTTTAAATAATAGGTGGAACTTGTATGGGACTTTACAATAATGAAAAGGAAAGATTAAATCGTATTTATTTAAGGATTAAAATATAAATTCAAATCTGTTAGTAGCTTTTATCCAAGTAGTGGTATGCTGCAATTTTTTTGTTTAAAAGAAAATTTAAAAAAACGAAATTCCATATTTTCTGGTATGAAGCAGCAGCCATGCTGAACAGAAATTGAATTTAGCTACTTTTATATTTTTAATAAGAGCCTAAAGAAGATCTAAGGTATTTATGTAATTAATTTTTGCTACTCAAGTTTCATAATAAATTCTCAATACATAATTTTAAGTTAAAAACTGTTTTTAGGCTCATAACCTCCTACTCTTGTATGCTCATACCTTTGTACGTATTACATTCACTGCTCTGAGTTCCTAGAGCTATGTATCTAGTCAACCCAAGTCCACCATTATTTGATATCGTGCAGCTGGCACAGTGAAGATTATAATAGTCAGTTTATATGCTTTATTCAAGTCTAAGGCAATATAATTTGTCAGCCAGAGTTCATGTTGATTTTGGTAGTGTATCCAGCTAGCACGTTAGTAGTTCAGCGAAATCTGTAAGTACGCTTTATTTTTACCACATCCATTCCAACAAGGAGTACGTGATATGCAGAAGCACTTACCAAAGTTTGGTTCAATTAATTTCATTTCGTAAAATGACAATTTAACAGTTCCTGTGCGTATCTAATATTTACTTCCTAATTCAATAAACTGTTAGTGATTTTACATCGGCGTTGTTCATGAAGCTGGTATTTTATTTCTTGTAATGAATTTGTTTTTAATGAAATAAATAAACATCACTTGGTCTTCTTGCCTGACGATATCTTATGTAACTCGAGAAACAGCTGTTTCTTGATTATTTACTAAGGTAGCTAAAAGAAAAAAACATATCGATGCTTATCTTTTATGAAGACAGATAATAGCTACTTACCACCTTATGTTACAAAGTAGTAAACGTAGGTAATATTTATTATAAATTATACAGTGAATTTTAATCTTAAGTGCTAATTTTTTATCAAGGAAATTAATAGATGTGTTGATATAATAGTATGCATTTTGCCCATATTTTGCTTAATTTAAGCTAGGTTAGGAGTTATAGAATTTGGCTGTCAAATAAATAGGGCGCTTACCAAATGTTCAGCAGACACAAAGTCTCTTAGAAATAAAGACTGGTGGTCAAAGAATAAATTTACCTTTGCTGTGTTTAATTGTTATTTCGTTTGTTTATATTGGTACTGTTCGTTAACGTTACATATACTCCATCTTGTTATCCATTTGAGGATATATTATCGTAATTTTTTTGTATATAAATTTACTAACGACATTTTTACTAACAATCATTTATATTTAACATACATTTTAAATTTTACATAGTTTATATTTAACTTGATCTTTTACCAAGTAAATGTTTTGATTATCAATTATCTTTTGATTTGTTTATTTTGCCTCCTTCATTTTGTCAATTTAAAAAAATTGGCTAGCGCCCAGGGTAGTTTACCTATTGTGTCCTGACTACTAAAAAAAAAATAAAAATACTAATTAAATGCCCTTACCCACCATGCTCCCGACTATAAAGGCTGTCGTGCTCGGGTGACGCTCTGTATAACACCTAAGGGCGTCGCAGGGGGTCAAATCGTCTCGCTTTAAGAACCAACAATAATCACATATCATGGCTGGATCCTATCGTCCTTATAACGAATTTTCATTGTCCTGATATGGTGATGAAATCTTTCTCTTTGCTCGTCGCTTACCCCACCCAAATTTTCAGGAAAAAAATTTAAATGAGAATGCAGAAATTGAATTGAAAAGTTCTCATAAGTATTTAAATCCTTCACCTTCTTTATTCATAGCCTTCACAACATTTTTTATTAGCCCAAATTTAATATTGTTACGCCACTGGACTGTGCAGACCGGTTAGATTAGGCTGGAATTGCACACGAACGGCCGGGAATATTCTGGAGTGCTCTAGACCGGGAGAATGGATGTATAAATAAGACGCACGGTGGGCCGAGATTTAATCTTAAGTCGAACGTGAACGAGTAAAGAAGAAATAAGAAAGAGACTTATAAGTGTTCAGTTGTGATTATAGTTAAGACATTAATTAATCTATTGTTATTAATTGTTAATTAGTAAATAAAGTAGTGAATAAGTGTTACCTGGACTTTCAATCAACGAATCCACGAGTATAGGTGTTTATGTGGATAGCAAACACGTAACAATTTGGTGTCAGAAGTGGGATTGGAAGAGAAATTTCTGGAATATTCGAAAACATTCTACAGTGTTCTTCTCAGGAATTAGGGGTGACACGAAGAATTAAACTACTGGACAGTGTTTGGAGGACTATTTCTAGACCAAATAGTGACTTAAAGTGAATTTTCGAGGAGTTTCTAGAACATTCGATTTAGAAATAGCTGCAAATACGTGAGTGCCGCTAGTAATAACGTGTTGTAGACTAAGAAAAAGGACTACTGGTGTAATTTCTGGAAAATTCTAGAACATTCTATTTGGAAACTACAGAGGATACGTGAATTGTGTCGACGGGAACGTGTTGTAGACTTAAAAAACAAGACTATAAGTGACTTTTAGTGACAATTCTAGAACATTCGATTTGGAAACCACAGAAGATACGTAGACTGTGTTAACGGAAACGTGTTATAGACTCAAAACAAGACTTATTAGTGATATTTCGTGAAAATTCTCGAACATTCCATTGGACAATTAGTGGAGATAAGTGAATTTTGTCAACACAAAAGAAGTATAGACTCTAAATAAGACTTTCTAGTGCTGGTTCGAGATTTTTCTGGAACATTCCATTGTTAAAATAGACGTGATATCAACATCTTACGGACTTTATAGTGTAATAAACTTTATTCTGAAATTGGATTTACGTGTCGTGGGTTAATGCCAACAACAAGAAGTATGGCGGAGAAGCAAACACAGGACATGCTTGCAGCATTGATACAACGGATGGACGAACAGAGAAAATTATAGAAGATCAAGAAAGAAGACGACAGGAAGACAAAGAAGAACAAGAGAGAAGACAAGAAGAAAAAGAAGAACAAGATAGAAGACGACAAGAAGAAAAGAAGACCAAGAGAGAAGACGTCAAGAAGAAAAAGAAGAACAAAATAGAAGACGACAAGAAGAAAAAGTAGACCAAGAGAGAAGACGCCAGGAAGAAAAAGAAGAACAAGAGAAAAAACGCCAGGAAGAAAAAAGAAGACTTGATAAAAATGATCGAAAGCCTGGAAATAAGACGACAGGAAGAAAAGGAAGAACAAGAGAGAATACAACAAGAAGAAAAAGAAGAAAAAGAGAGAAGACGACAGGAAGAAAAAGAAGACCAAGAGAGAAGACGACAGGAAGAAAAAGAAGAACAAGAGAGAAAACGCCAGGAAGAAAAAAGAAGACTTGATAAAAATGATCGAAGGCCTGGAAATAAGACGACAGGAAGAAAAGGAAGAGCAATGAAAGGAACGCCAGGAAGAATTAAGACAAATTATGGAGGGACAGCATCAAGTCATGCTCTCGGTCACTGAACAATTGAAGGAAGATATACAGGCTGAAGTCACTGAAGTCGCAGGGAAAGTCTGTGAAGTCGAAGAACAAGTCATAGAAGTTAGAAGGAAGTTTGAAGGAGAACTAACTGAAGTTAAGGAAGAAGTAGCCCGACTCAAACAACAATTAAGAGAGAAGGGTGGCCAATTAATACTGTCGTCTGGTGCTAGGTTACAACCACCTTCCTTCGACGGTCAAAGTTCATGGTCAACTTATAAGAGACAATTTGAGGCAGCTGCACGTTCAAATAACTGGAACGATGAGGAAAAAGCAACAGCATTGGTATTAGCACTAAGGGGCCAAGCATTGGACCTGCTCCAAACAATTCCTGCCGCACAGCAACAAAACTTTAGCATTTTGGAGGCAGCGTTAGAACTAAGATATGGCGACCAACATCTCGCCCAAGTATATCAGGCTCAGCTCAAATCACGCAGACAACGAGGTGGAGAAAGCCTCCAGGAGTTCGAAGCTGCGATAGAAAGATTAGCCCATCTAGCCTATCCTGATGCACCAATGGAATTTCAACAACAGTTAGCAGTTGGTACATTTATTGATGGAGTAAGGGACCAGGAAGTTAGGCGAATTCTTAAGTTGGCCAGGCATAAGCTTAGCAGTGAGGCTTTAGTACATGCACTGGAGATTGAGGCTGTCTATAAGGATACCACACAATCAAATCAGAGAGTACGAGCTGTGAGTGTGGAGGAAGACAAGCCAGACAACACAACACAGAATCTGATATCTGATCTACACAAGATGATGACCCAACTACTGACAAAATCGAACGCCCAGCAGAGACAAGACCAACAACAAAGTAGTGGGAGGCCGAATGGAGACATCCGTTGTGATATGTAGGTGTGGCAAAGTGGGCCATATCAATAGGAACTGTCGTCAACGCAGCCCAGAAAGGGTAAATGCTGTTGTGGTTGAGGAGCCTCAGGAAAACTAAAGATGGCTGGCAATTTGGGGGCTGCGCTGGCCAAGAAATGTTGTGACCCCCGAGAAATAAAAAGTTTCCCAACTTCGGAGAGTTCAAAGTAGTCTGTTGTTGGAGGGTTATGTAAATAAAAAGAAATGTGTGTTCACAATCGATACAGGAGCTACGTCATCAATAGTACGGGCAGGATTCATAGCGGGTTTCAAAGTAAATAAAGGACAGAATGGATTAGTCATCCGGACAGCTACGGGAGATAGGGCGGCGGTTCATGGGGAAGTCGACATGGAGCTGCAGATTGGCCGCTTATGTTTTAAACACCAAGTTATCGTAGCTGACATTACAGATGACTTCATTTTAGGATTAGACGTTATGGAAAAATATGGATTTGTACTTGACGTTGGAGAACGAGTTCTCAGAATTGGAAATGAAGAAATTATTTTGTCAACGGCAGATGAAAAATTCCATAATATTAGGCTACTAACTTCGAGGACAGTAAAAAATTCCTGCACGAACAGAGAAGGTAATTGAGGCAGTCCTGGAGGAAAATTCTGTGGGATACCGCTTTGGCCTCGTTGAGAAGGATGACTCAATTAAAATGACAGACAATGTAATTCTGGCAAGGACGTTAACACAGACTACAGACAAGATACCAATTAGAATGGTTAACCTAAATTCACACTCAGTGACGTTCAAGGAAGGCGAAGCAATTGACACCTACGAACCAGTCACATGGATTGCGAGATGTGAAGAACAAATCATTGGAGCTTCGTCTACAGATATCGACCAAGAAATTGTAAAGATGTTAAATGCCCAGTTAGACCATTTAACTCCTGATGAACATAGAGAAGCTTTAAAATTTTTGAAGAAAGAAAATACAGTATTTGCAAAGGACACAGAAGCTCTTATAAAGACCAACATAGTGCAACATCGGATAAATACTGGTGAATCAGCTCCTATTCGTCAACCACCTAGGAGGCTCCCATTAGCAAAACAAGAAAAAGGCTTCTGCAATGGTACAGAAGATGCTTAAAGACGGAGTTATTGAGGAATCAACCAGTCCTTGGTCGTCTCCAGTAGTTTTGGTTGCTAAGAAAGATGGAACTTTAAGATTCTGTGTCGACTACAGGAAGCTGAATGACGTCACTAGAAAAGACAGCTATCCGTTACCCCGAATTGATGACACACTAAGTACGCTGGCAGGTTCACAGTGGTTTTCCACTCTAGATCTTCGAAGTGGATATTGGCAAGTAGAACTTCATCCAGATGACAAAGACAAGACAGCCTTTTCGACAAGAAGTGGCCTTTATCAATTCACTGTGATGCCTTTCGGCCTGTGCAATGCACCAGCAACTTTTGAAAGACTGATGGAACTGGTACTACGAGGACTAACTTGGAAGACATGTCTAGTTTATCTTGATGATGTGATGGTTATGGGACGGGATTTTAAGGAGCATTTGAAGAACCTTCAAGAAGTGTTTGGAAGAATTAAAAATGCACACCTGAAATTGAATCCCAAAAAGTGCCTAATGTTCCAGAAAGAGGTAAAATTCCTAGGACATGTCGTGTCTTCGGAGGGGATAAGAACAGACCCAGACAAGATTTCCTCAGTACGAGATTGGCCGAGGCCTTCAAATGTTCACGAAGTACGAAGCTTCCTTGGCCTATGCACTTACTACAGACGATTTGTGGAACGATTTGCCGATATTGCGAAGCCACTACACCGGCTTACAGAAGAGAAGGTTCAGTACCAATGGCACAAGAGTGTGAAACATCGTTCAGAACACTAAAATCAGCACTGTGTTCGAGTCCGGTTCTATCATACCCAGAACGGAAAGGTCTGTACGTATTAGACACGGATGCCAGTAATTCTGGACTTGGATGTGTTCTTTCCCAAATTCAAAATGGACAGGAAAAAGTAATTGAGTACTTCAGCAAGACGTTGTCGAAGCCAGAACGTAACTATTGTGTGACACGGAAGGAACTATTGGCCATTGTCAAGTCCATAGACCATTTTCACAAGTACCTATATGGACAACACTTTAAGGTTCGGACCGACCATGCTGCATTAAAGTGGTTATTGCAATTGAAGACTCCGGAAGGCCAACTAGCTCGCTGGATAGAAAAACTGCAGCAGTACGATTTTAAAATCGAACATCGTTCTGGAAAATCCCATAAAAATGCAGACGCTCTCTCCAGAAGACCCTGTCGGGAAGACTGCAAGCACTGCCACCGGGTAGAAAAACAACAAGGGATAATAATTGTGAACACCGTTAAAATTGATGTTCCTGACGACTGGACAAGAGAGACATTAAGAGAAGAGCAGTTAAAAGATCAAGAAACTGGTCCTATTCTAGAATGGAAAGAAAGAGGAGCCCTACCAGGCTGGAAGGACATTTCATACAAGGCAGTGGGACTGAAGGCTTTGTGGGCACAATGGGATTCCCTTAGAGTAGAAGATGGACTGTTGAAAAGAGCTTGGGAAAGTCCAGACGGGAAGGAAATTACTTTGAGATTGGTAATTCCCAGGTGTCGCATACCAAAAGTACTCCAGGAAGTGCATAATGGAACATCTGGCGGACATTTTGGCATCAACAAAATTCTCACTAAAGTACGCGAACGATTCTACTGGGTGACCAGCCGCCAAGATGTGGAAGCTTGGTACCGCAAATGTGAAGTTTGTGCGGCAAGTAAGGGGCCACGGACAAGAAGTAAGGGCCAATTGAAACAATATAACGTAGGGGCTCCTTTTGAGCGAATTGTGATCGACGTAGCTGGTCCATTCCCCGTGACAGATGATGGGAACAAATACATCTTAGTTGCCATGGACTATTTCAGTAAGTGGCCTGAAGCTTATGCCATACCCAACCAAGAAGCAGCCACTGTCGCTCAAGCTCTGGTAGATAATCTAGTATGTCGATTCGGCGTGCCCCTAGAATTGCATTCGGATCAAGGAAGAAACTTTGAATCAGGGGTGTTTCAGAAGATGTGTCGCCTACTGGGAATTCATAAGACAAGAACAACAGCCCTACATCCACAATCAGACGGAATGGTGGAGAGATATAATAAAACCATGGAGGAGCACCTATCCAAAGTGGTTGAGAAACATCAGAGAGATTGGGACCGTCACTTACCTCTTTTCCTTATGGCATACAGGGCCTCCATTCATGAAACAACAAAACAGACACCGGCTCGCGTGATGTTTGGACGTGAGATTAGACTGCCATGTGACTTGGTGTTTGGCACACCGGAAGAGGAGCGACTTTCCGTAAATGACTACGCCGATGAAGTTGGTGAACGGCTAAGAAACAATCATGAGCTGGTACGAGACCGAATTGCCATAGCAAGTGATCGCATGAAGGCTCGTTATGATCTTAAGGCGAATTCAGGAGGGTTCCAGGCTATATAACCCACAACGAAAGAAAGGCAGGTCCCCGAAGCTTCACCCGCCCTGGGAAGGTCCTTACACTGTGGTCACCAGACTAAACGACGTTGTATATAGAATTCAGCAAAGTCCAAAATCCAAGATGAAGGTGGTGCACATAGAGAGACTAGCCAAGTATGCAGGGAATAATGAATTGCCTGATCGGGACGTTCAGACTTAAGGAGGGGGCAGTGTTACGCCACTGGACTGTGCAGACTGGTTAGATTAGGGCTGGAATTGTACACGAACGACCGGGAATATTCTGGAGTGCTCTAGACCGGGAGAATGGATGTATAAATAAGACGCACGGTGGGCCGAGATTTAATCTTAAGTCGAACGTGAACGAGTAAAGAAGAAATAAGAAAGAGACTTATAAGTGTTCAGTTGTGATTATAGTTAAGACATTAATTAATCTATTGTTATTAATTGTTAATTAGTAAATAAAGTAGTGAATTAGTGTTACCTGGACTTTCAATCAACGAATCCACGATATAGGTGTTTGTGTGGATAGCAAACACGTAACAATATGAAGAGATGGCAAAAGAACATTTTTAGAGTCCACCAGGGGCACATATTTAACATTACAAGTTCTTGGTTCAAATTCTTTTAGATAATGTTCTTTTACTGCACGATGGTCCCATAAACAAAGGAAACAGCAATATTTTGTAAAGCCTCCTTGTAGCCTGCTCAAATGGCTATTACCTTTAAATCCTCACATACTTGCCATTTGTATTGTATTTGTTGTAAATAATTCTATTTAAAATGGTGCTCAACTGTCATAATCCTCTTTTATTGTTACTGAATGGGCAATTGGTATAGATGGTTTTAAATTTCCATTATGTAGTAATACAGCCTTTAAACTGTATTTGGAGGAATCTATGAATAAGCGCGACAAGGGAATGCTCGATATTAAGTTATTGCATTAAACCATCAATATCAATGCACGTGCATAGTGAATTTTCCGTATTATAAAATGAGGAAAATATTGCATTCTTTTCTAAAAGTCGTAATCATTGTTTCTTTAGCCAGTAAGTTTCACTCCTTAGATCAAGAAACAAATAGTTCTTAGGTAGGTTAATCCCATATGAGTAATTATTCATGATAAAGCAAACAGAAAAATTCTCATAAAATTCCTTTTATTAATGTGACCGGTTTCGTGAACAAGTAATTACTTCACATCATCATCATAAAAATTCCTGTGTCTGATGATGTGAAGTAATTACTTGTTCACGAAACCGGTCACATTAATAAAAGGAATTTTATGAGAATTTTTCTGTTTGCTTTATCATGAATAGATCTGCTTATTGTTTTGACTACCCCAAATCTCGTACCAAATCATTCTATTCATTTTGAGTAATTATTATTATCATTAAAATTTTCTGGATTACACAAAGGGTCGGCATAATGGCTTGTGCTGTCTGAAGAGTCATTACTATTTCCATTACCTCCCAAAATAATATTTTGCCAATCTAAACCCACAGTTCGCACTGGTAACTCTGATGCACTGTGAGGAACAGGTCTTTTCGGATATTTGATTTTTTTTCTTTTTTGGAATATCCCTCAGTTCTTTTTAAACAAAAATAGCAGTCATGAAATAATTGGTGGGTTCTCGCAATACCATTCGAACCACTAAAGGGATGCTTTTTCTTTTACCTTTCATCCACTGCACGAGTAACACGCTACAACTTACACAACAAACGTAGGGAGCCCATTGTTTGTCTTGATCTCCGACTAAAACTCCAAAATATAGAAAATGCGCTTGTGACTTCACAAGGAATTCACAAATGTAACAAAACTTGTCAGGTGAGGTTTTGTAACTTCGGCGCGTTTGACTAATACATTTTTATCGTAACAGTGTTATGTAGACAAACGAAAACACTTTCTAACAGACACAATTGGGCACTTGGAAGGTCAAAACAAGACTGATACTGAAAATATCCCACCTTACTTTAACTTGCTCTTCTAAAAGTGCCAAGCCATCATAAAATTTATTACCTGGCGATATAATGGGGTCTATGGTGTTCACACAAAAATGGTACGTATTAGGACTTATCGGATATTTTTAGGGAGGTATTAACAATATAAAAACATTAGTGTGAACTATGTCACAAAAATTGTGTTGGCCAGTGTAATTAGAAATTTTATTATAATGAATATTTTAAACGGCAGTATAAAACGTAGTTATGTTTTTATCTTCAAATTAACCTACAGGAATCTGAAAATTCAAACTGAAAATTCAAAAGAATTTTAGTTAGCTAGCTTTTAGTCCAACGGTGCACAACATGCATTTGAGAATAACCATAAAATACATGGCAGCAATTTAAGATTAATTAAGGATGTAACAAATACTAGACATGTAACGAGGGGTTTTTTCCCTCGCTATTTTAATTTACTTAGTTTACCTAAGTTGGCTGAAATGAAACAAAATAAAAAAACAAATACATATATTCATAATTTAAATGACAAAAGGCTCATTCAGGGCGTGGTAAGCAAATAATAAACTATGTCTACACAATCTTAAAACTACAGAAATTCCTAAGCTCACTTAATAAGTTTGTTGTAATAGTTATACAAGGTTAAAAAAAGTTGCATGCACTAGTGCCGTTGAAAGGGGGAAAGAACGGTTACTCTTCCTTAAATTGTCTCGCACAACTCAATAGCAAAATAAAAAAGGTCTAGGGGGCTTTCTCCACCTCTAGTTCATTAGACAGGCAAATCAGCCCGTTGATAAAAATTTAGTTTTCAAATTTCCAGCTCGCACTCAAAACGGAAGCTGGCTGTTTAATACTTAATAGGTACCTATTTGAACAATAATTAGAAGGAAGATAACCTTACCAGCTCATATATCTTTCTTAGGCTACATACTTCGTAACCTCTTAACCATAACTGCTCAGCCAGACAAAATCTCCAACGTAGTAGTGCCCGTAAAAGCAACGTACAATACACACAACTCACTGCTTGGACGTACCAGCCTTGTCTCCATATACAAAAGACTAAGATAACGTACTCAAACGTAATTAGCACAAGGTAACGTACATCAAGACACACCCTCTCGGTGCCGTGGCCGTCTTTTTCAAAAAATCTAACCGTCCTGGCACCAGCGTTACCCCCTTGTCCCCACACACCGCAGTGTTCTCGATGGTGCACTAAAGGTCGCTTGGATTATATCAAGGATTTACAATTTATTTAAATCGGTTCTAGAATTTTTTAAGGTTGACCTCAAACCAATTTATGCAATTAGCATTAAATGAAACGCAAGTTAATTATATCTAAAAATGGACAGTTACAGACAGCATCCAGCATTTGAAAATTTTAAAATTACGAAGTGCAAAAATAATATGAATAATGATAGAGGGCCAATCTCATATAGTCTACGTTAATTAGGAATGGTTCACCGAACTGTTAGCATAATGTTAGTTTTAATTTCCTCCAGATGATGCCAACTTGATAGGCGAAACGCGCGTCGAGTGCAGTTTATGGTGTTTTGGTGTGTCGTATAAAACCACGTCAGTGTTAAATAACACTCAGACAGTGCTGAAGTTTTCTTTTTAATGATTTTACTATTATTTTGTATATGACATTTAATAATATTAGAATATTCTGTTACCAATACATTGTCGATTATTCCATGGTGACCCTATAATTACCACTATTAATCATTCTGTTCATTACAACCAGCTGGCTCGCAAGGGTTATGAAAACAGTACATTACCAGCTCAATTTGGTGTATTTAATGCTTTATGTGCATCAAATTTCGGCTCCAATCAGTATCCGTTAATTAAACACAGAGAAATAATTTGAAGGAAACGAATTACCGATATTGGCACAGTCTGCACACTAGTGTTTTATTTACATGGTGGTGTTAACTCAAACATTTATTTGAGAAAAGTATTTACATTAAAATTAGTTAGTATTTATTTTATAAACTCCTGGACGTATATAATGTTTCAAAAAAATTGCAACCCTAGTGGAAAACAGAGAAACTTCTGGTGTTTGTTTACTTTATGTACTAAATGAATAAAAATAATTCTAGACTGTTTATTTTTAATTATTGTAATATTTACATTTAATTTGCTTGTGGCTAATTGGACATATCGTTCCTTTTCGAAAGAACAGATAATATATTGACCCGAAAGTTCTGAGTGTTGTGAGTGTGACAGAATAATTGAGAATAATTTTTTGTAATATATTTTTTTTTAAATTTTAGTACAATTAGAAAAATACAAATTAGTTATCAAGTGCCTCAAATAAATAGTGTAGAGAATATAGTCTAGTTACATTTGTATATAGTGTCCCAAAATTCCCTCCTCACGCTTTTTTCTCCTAAACTAAATTTAATGAAAAAAAAAACAAACAAAGCCTAGTCAAGGTTTAATTTTGTGTGGTTTTTGTTTTCAAGTCGAGCGGCGCTAGGCGTTCCGACGTCATTTATACTTTTTTTCACAGAAACAAACATATTTCTGTACGACATTAAATTTCAATAAAAAAACTCGAACACAATTTTATTTAATCCATTATCGTTAAGAAGTTATAACAAAAACAATATTATTAATCTACAGATCGTTTAAAAAATGTGTCGTCGCTTAAGCGGAGAATCTTCATACAAGAATACGACAAATAGTTGCTATTAACATGGGTCCACTTACAACCAGGGGTTTTTCCGGCCCTATTATTTATTTTAATAAATCACAATTTATTTAAAGTAATAAAACAAAATTTATAAACAAATACATATATTAAATCAATACAAATGCGGACTCTTTCTCTCCGGGCGGGGAAGTGAGTGATTAACTAGAATAAGGTTCAAATCAAACTTAAAACTAAACAAATGCGTAGACAGTTGGCCTTCGCCAGTTTAATCATTAATAAACGTTCAATACACTGAAGAAATTTTGTTAGGCTTCACCTTTTTTATGGGTTTTTTAAAAGTTCTGGCTAGCTCAAAAGCCACGGCTACAGTTAAAATAAGGAAAAACATGTAACGATTTCAAACAACTTCTCATTATATCAATTATTTATGTCCACGAAAAGGAGTCAAATTAACCGACAGATTTGCAAATCTTTAACATTAAGTCATTCACCGCTCCTTAGCAGCAGCGCCAGCAAGCAACAGTGGAAGCCCTCGTTGCTGGATACCTAATTACTTTAAAATTTAATGAATGTGATCTTACCAGCGGGTAGGGCACACCTCGCCCATCTTTTTATTTCTTGTTCTCAAAACTTTAGAAAACTTCAAGGTCATCGGCTAATCTCAACTGCAGAAGAGCCAAGGCTATCTATCTCCCACAGGACACGGCAACATACCAAAAAAACTCACACCACCTCTCTCGATCGAGGCTCAGCATTGTCTCCAAGATACCACTATAAGGTCCACCTCGGACAGAGGTTGAAAAGAGTTTGCTTTTCGCGCTCAAAACCTGCCCTAAAAGATCGTTCCACCAACTTGCGCACTAGTCACAAAGTCGTCGGGCTCGTAAAGGTTGTCCAGTTGCGCCACACTACAGGGGTAATACAACACCGTTTATCAAAAATATTTTAATCGAGTCTGGAGTTTAAGGTATACGCGAACCATTTTATTTAATTTGAATGCAATTAATTATTTCTAAAAACAATAATAACTATATTAAATGAAATATACAATACAATATAAGAATTCAGTTAAATGACATTTAGAATCTTATTTCTTATATCACAAATATTACTTTGAAAGATATAAATTACCTTACGAGAGGGATAGTTACGACCGCCAACGGGAGGCCTGGGGGGACCTTTAGCCCCCAGCCGGAGTCGTGGAGCGTCGGATGCGGTACCAAGCAACTTTATGGCTGTATTTCATGGGGTCTACCCAACAACCCAAGGGCATTACAGTAAGAGTGAGAAACTGAGTGCATTCGTTCTAGGCGTTGCGTTGACAAATCGAATAAAGAAGTGTGCGTGTAAATATGAAAATACATACGTGAAAATTGATTATACCGAGAATTTAAAAGTAATCAATTTTATTACAGAAAATTTTATATAAAAAAGTGCTAAATGGAAATTACGTCTAGTACATAAATCATTAAGCAAACCATCATGAGAGGTCCCTATTTCAGGATATACTCCATCATGTCTGAGCTAAATATTTTAAAAATATGCGTTGAATATTTTCAATATTATTAACAAGAACATCATATCCAGGATGTCATATAATAGCAGAATATTCTAATTTTGAGAGTACAAATTAATTCATTAAAGAGGAGAAATAAAGTGGTATCATCTTTAAAATCTTTTATGTTTCTAAAAAGGAAACCTACATTTTCATAAGCCGCACTAATAACAAAACGAAATGTAATCAACAAAATCTTTTTTCGACCTGATTATTGAGTAGATAATAATTGTTAATTATCGGGATACTTTTTAAACAAGATAATAAGACATAATATAGTATTTTCCGACAATCAACAGTAACTTGTTTTTTCACACAATGATTCAGGTGTAAGCAAATCATTTTTTAAGCAGATACAATCCTGTATTGTTTTTATGGACCTATATATTTTTAAGTCGTCTGCATACAAAAGAGACATACATACATTGGAGATTAGACACGATATCGCTTATAAACATTATAAGTAGTATGCCATGGTTTAGAAGGTCAAAAGCTGTCGAGAAGTCTGTATAGACAACAGCGATCTGGCCTCCAGTATAAATACCTTCTGCTAGATGTTGAGTAATGCAGAATAAGTTGCTGGTAGTGGATCTACCAGCCATAAATTTATATTGATTAGGGCAAATGAGTGGTTTGACATGAAGAAAAAGAAATATAATACTATTTCAAAAGTTTTACAGAAATTGTTCAATATCACTGTAGGTCTATAATTTTCTATTTCATGTCTGTTATACTCTTGATAATAGAATATATTCTTGATTGTTTCCATAAGTCAGGAAATGTTTTAGAGCGTAACGCTAGATTAAAAATAGCTGTTAACGGAATCGCGAGTATTACTTAGCAGTCCTTTAATAATTTTGTTAAAAAATATGTACACCACTGATTTTTTTACTTTTTGATTACACAGTTATGTAGACAGGTAAATGCCTAAAAGAAGTTACCTTTCAATATTTTTTCGATTTCGATTTTGTTTAGGGGATAATTGCAATTTTTAATCTTTGTTAAATTCTTTACAGAATATCTTAGAAAAATATCAGCATTTTTTAGACATGTAGTGTGCAGTCGAAAAGGAAAGAGTCAGTGGTTTATTGTCTTATTTTTGAGGAATCTTCGCTTAAACACTGGCATATGTTTTTTGAAACACCCTATATGATAAAAAGTCCTATTTAAACATAGTAGCTTATACGCAACAAATTAAACAAAATAAATATTAACTAAAGAAATCATAAAAAACAATTACAAAAATTGTTTTATTTATCTGTCATCAGTATCTAAGCACCAATTAAATCTTTTTGCAAGTTCGCGCCCTGTGGTTTCTTGTAATATTTCTCTATCTATTGTCTCACAGGCTAATCTTATATTTTGTTTTAATTGTTCAAGATTCTCTGGTCTTTCTGTATATGCTAGATTCTTAAGCCTTCCCCAAAGAAAATAGTCTGATAGACTTAAATCCGGTGATCTGGGAGGCCATTGAATTGGACCATTCGGTTTTATTCAACGATTTGGATTTGTCCCATTTTAAACAGTTTCTTACAATTAGGGATCTATGAGCAGTAGTGCACCATCTAACTGAAACCATAAATTTTTTAATGAAATTATTTCCAATAAATCTGCAAGTTCTGTATCTAAAAACTGTAAGAACACTTGGCCTGTCAGAGGTACCTACCAAAAGCCGTCCAACTATGCTGCACCATACATTTATTCCGAAATAACCAAATAACCTTTATTTTGAACTTGAATTATTTCACTTAAAATAATTCAGACAAGTCAAAAAAAGCTATTTCTTTTTTAATTGCTCTCATCTGATTGTCTACTTCTTAGGCAGTTCTAGTAATCAGTATTTTCGCGATAACTGTACTCGTATTTGTTTAAAATATGTACTTCACTTTGAAACTATTTTAACAATCTTCATTATAATGCATGCCTATTCTTCCGTCTGTCTGCATAATTTATTTTTGTCATCTTTCTGTGTTTGTCTACGGTAATAATATTATTACATGGTTTGAGGATTGCACATTGAATTTACTAAATGTGGCAAAATCTTTCATGAAATTGAAATAAATAAATAAATATTCTTTGGTAGATAATAAATAAATAATTATAAACAAAAAATATTTTTACGTTTTAAAAAAACCTGGTAATAAATTATGATTTAAAAACACAATTTGATTAACTTTAGATGAAGTTAATATTCCTTTTCGGGTGCGTATTTGTCTAGTCTGAAAAAACACGTTCGCAGAGCGATAACTACGGAACAAGTTACTGAATAATTAATTCGAACTAATAAAAAGAACGATTCTTTTCAGCGAACTAGTTCGCGAGAACTAGTTCCTCGAAATGAACTAGATTGCCCATAACTATTTCTAACCAGATAAGTTAGCTACATATTTTTTAATTAAGCTATTGAATCATAGCCATATATAAGTGTTTCTATCTAGGAGTAGTTTACTGGAACTTAATTTGAAAATATGTTTTTGTATATATTAAAACATATCTGAAAACAAATAAATATTCCAATTATTCTTGTCCTTCAAACTGGTTTACGCTTTTTTTCATTGATATCAAGAAAATAAAACAAATTGAAATATTTAATAAAAATGTTTTTAAAAAGTAAAGGTAACATAAAAGTTTATTAAATTTTTATAATTACATTCTAATTTTAAACGATTTCCATTTTTAGTTATTTTCAGTTCCTTTGTTTCCATTATGTTTTCATTAAAAAAGATATTAGTTACATTCAAGTCAATTTCAAGAGCTTTGTATACAAATACTCGAATTTTAGACAATATGCATATTTCAGTAATTGAAATGAAATTTTTTTGTTGGAAACATCTACCAATTTTAAATTTATTGCTGTGCTGATATTTTGCTGATAGCTGTATTACTATATAAAAAAAATAATATGAATTATAACGATGACGTAACGGCAATCTTTCATGATTTCGATTATATTTCTTCACAGAAAAAGTCAAAAACATTGCACAACTTATACAAAGTGTCCCATAATTGCACGAACATAGATCCACCTCAGATTCTTGATGTCAAAATAAGTTGATTTAACTAAACTACCTACAATTACCCAAAATGCTTCCTTTGGCCGTAATCGAATTTCAAATTTGCTCAAGGAAAATTGTTTTTCCAAAATTACTCAGAATGCATAAAAGCAACAACAATCCCCATGATTTTATAAATTGGTTTATATATTTTGCAGTGCAGACTTACAAATTTAGAAATTTTTTTGAACATATTGTTTCCGAGATTTTTTTAGCTCTTATAAAATGTTGATACCTTGCCTAGTTTCGGTGGAAAAAATGTTCTAACTCAATTACTTCCAAACCTTGCTTTTGTGTTTGACTATATTATTCTGGAGCTATCCTGGAAAAATAGTTTTTTAGGAACTATAAATAAATACAATAATTTAAAAGAGATTATAGCTTTAATTAATTACGTAAGAGATGTTCCATATGCCCAACGTTTCCATTTATATATAAATTGCTTGTACGCAAAAAATTAAATTGTAGTCTCCTCAACATTTCTTCATATTTTTCTAAAGCTGCTTTTCGGTGTTAATTTTGACCCATTTGATAACTTGCCAAAGAAATAAATCACAATGGTTTAGATCTGGCGAATGTGTTGACCACTTATTTCTATGAGTAGGATGTACAGTAAATCAAGTTTAGTCAACAAGACTGTCCTGAATGAAATATAAATAATTATTATCCTCAAGACAACTTAAATAGTCCAATCAAAATGTTATCAACAATTTCTAGCAAGTTAATCTTGAAATCTCTCGATAAGTACATGAGAATTTACATCTGCGTACACTTGTTGATTATGACGATTTGTGATACCACGTATTGTAAAATACGACCTATCCGTGAACTGAATTTTCTTCTAGAAATCCATATCATTTGTTCTTCAATGTCTAATGGCTTCCGAAAATTTGAGAAAAGCTATTGTATCACGAGGTAAAGTTCATGTATTGTGGTAAGTATGTTCGCAACTGTTCTGTACAAAATTTCCAATGAAGTTTGGTGCACATACTTCTTATGTGTGAACGTAATTTCAAATCTGAAACTTTTTTATACTTTATATAGGTTAACTAATTACAATAGGTAAGGTAATCTTTAGTTATTTGCAGGAAACTAAAATTAGATTAAAGCTGATAGCTGTGCGTGTGCGTGCGTGCGTACGTACGTGCGTGTCTGTGTGTGTAAACCTGAAAATATTATCACAGATAGCCCATTCTATCATAAATATCGAGGAATTCTCAGACACGACTTAACCTCACACAGTGCTCTTTGATCCATTTGCATAAATTGGGCGCATCATTTGATGTTGCAGAAAGTAAGTCATTCATATAAAGACGGGACAGAGTGGGCAATAGAAGGATCCTTGTGGAACACCACAGTAAGTACAAAACGTTTCTGATGAGATTACATCGATCGATGCGTAAAGCATGCTGTTAGGGAGAAAATACTATATCCAAAGACACAACTGAGCATACGCAATTTAGTTTACATTGAATCAACAATTAATATTGAACCATTCAATAGTTTTAATTGATAATTTGGAAAATGTTAGGTTTCAGATATTTTAAGGTACACATTTAAAAATTATTACATTTAAATTAAACCAAAAATTGAAGGCATTTCAGTTTGATCGGATTATTAAAAAATAGCCAATTGTCTTTCGATATGAAACAAAATACAGTCATAAACAAAACAACTCAAAAAACATGAAACATACCACATAAATTAGACAACACCTAAATCCAAAGCCAAATAATCAACTAATCTCTTTAACTTTGTCAGAGTAGAAGACCGGATTTGAACCCGAAATCGGCAGTCAGTAAAATTAGCTACGTTTGTCACTCAACACTCTAGGCCACGGAGCTCGGTATATAAAATCTAAGATTTTTGTAAGATATACTTTTAAACATTTTGGTAAATATATGAGAAGTATTAAAAACATGCCATATTTTTTTAAATTGTTTGTGTACTTAAAGTAGGTGGAAATCTGCAATGACCTAACATTATAATGAAGTCACAACTCGCACTCTCAATATTTGTAAAAAACATAACATTTTGGTGTTTCTCGTATATTACCAATTTTTTTTATTATTTCAGTATGTTTTCGAAATCTACGTGAAGCGTCACATAAAATCATTATTTTAATTTTTTCTTAAACTTTTAAACTGACAATGGTAGGACCCGAAAAGAGATAATTTGCACACCCTGTTCCAGTATCGTTAAATAAGAAATGCAAATTAACAAGATATGCAATAAATTTATTATGCGTTTAACAAAATGTCTGCTTCTACTAGATTTCTATTCTGAGAAAGGTTTTTCCAACTTAAATAAAACCGGGCAATATCTGTCTCTTTTTGATCTTCTGGATTCATTCGAGGATATAAGGACACTGAATAATACAACAATAAACAGAGCCACATTGAATAGCGTTTTTTATTAAAATGACATGTCATGTAAAGCGGGCCTATTGCGATACAGAAGTGCCCCGAATGTAAAATTGGAGACGGTCACTCTTACAATTAGGACAATAAAATGCATAACATTGATATTCATGCCACCAAATATACTTTGAAACAACTTCAGTGAAAAAATCTAGTAGCAAAAGAAAGGGTTCAGTCTGGTATAAAGTAAGGCTGGGAATCGAGTACGAATAATTCGAGTATTCGAATATTCGAGTATTCGAATACGAATTGTTCTAATGGGAAATTATTCGAATATTCGAATATTCGAAATATTCGAATGCTCGAATATATTTGAATATTCGAATACTCGAATATATTCGATTAATCGCATATTCGAATACTCGAATACTCGAATATTCGAATACTCGAATATAATCGGGTATTCGAATATTCGATTATATTTGAGTAAATAAAATAAAAATTTGAATATTAAAATATATTATTAAATTATGTACGAATAGGTATGCAGTATGCATCCAACCAAAGTAGGTAGATGGTAGGTATAGGTAGGTACCTATTCTAAAAATCCAAATATATAAATAGACCACTTAGTGGCACGTTTTACTCCCAGTCAAACTATTCCATCTCTTTCTCGCCTCGACCTTATTCTTTCTGTACTAAGGCAGGGGTTAAAATTAAATTTCAAATTTTAGAAAACCTGTAAATATTTAACTATTGACTTTTCATGTATTTGTTTTACTTCACAATCTGCGTCTTTTTTAAAAACATTCTAATTTTAGAGCACTTTTATTTTCTTCGAAAAGGAAAAATAGTTATGACACAGAAATATAATAAATTAGCTCTGTTTTCGTTTTATTTAAACTTCAATAGTTAAATGAACAATAACGCCTCAATCCTAAAATAAAATACTAACTAAATAATTCTGACCCTTAAAGCACATGTACAGGAGACATACCCTATTGTGGGTATGGAAAACAAAATCAAATTGCCTGCTTAGTGGATTACGTCACGACTATTATTGTGGTCTATCCAACCAAATCTCAAATAGAGTATTCACTATTAATTAGTATTCAGCGATATACTTATTAATAATGAATATTCAAGGATCCGGATTATTCGGATACCTATTCGAATAATTCGGATTATTCGAGTATTCGAATATTCGAATTATTAAAATGGGTATTCGAATAATTCGAATTATTCGAATACTCGAATAATTCGAATAACCGAATATTCGAATAATTCGATTACCTATTCGAATAATTCGATTAATCCGAATATTCGATAATCCGAATAGTTCGAATATTCGAATAGTTCGATTATTTGAATACTAAAATCTGGAAAATTCCCAGCCTTAGTATAAAGTAATAAGACGAAAAACATATTGAAAAGATATGTAATAGTTTTGTCTTGAGGAACGCGTCGTGAACTATGTGCTCTCATAATATTTACCTTCTTTGACAATTTTGCTGAATAATTAAAACACTAACATAGTTTATTTTAATAATTATCGCCATTATCGAAAGCTGAAATGAGAGTGATGGAATACTTAACTTTTGTAATTTTCTTATGAAGATAGTATGGTAAGGTTGTAAACCTTATTTAATATAGTAAACAATATTATAAAAGGTCCGGCTACAGAATTGAATGGTGTTTGATAAGTTGCTGTGGAAAAATCATTGATATGACGTATGTCAAAAGTGATGTATCTGTACGTTTATTTTGATAGTTTCGCTAATTGTTCTATGAATTGACGAAAATTCGCAATAAACTCGTACATTTTATCCAAATCTGTTGTAGATGAATTTAATGTGCCCGTATATGGGCTGACTCCGTCAGGAATGCCATTTTCAGATGGGTGAGAGATTTTTAACAAAAGGGACAACGTAAGGTCAAGATTTACTAGTGGTATTCGTACAATTCCTACACCAGAAAATGTTGGAAGGTTCAGAGTAGCAGCTCAGTGATGTTCACAATGTTCTATACTTCGACATTGAGTTGCATTGCAGATTTCAAAACGAAGTGTACGACCCAATGCATACAGTTTACAATAGAAATTCCGCTCATATAAAATACAGATGGCACAACAACTAAATGATAATGTCTTAATTTCTGCAGACAATTTTTGGAAATGTTGAATAGCGATGCAGAAGCTCTCAATAATTTGACCATGTCAAGCGAAGCCCACTTACACCACACTGGGAACGATAATAAACAAAACTTTCGTTGGGCATTACACAAACCAAGAGAATGAAAAACCTCTTCATGATGCCGCCTTTTGGCATAATTGGACCATACTTTTACGAGGAAAGGACCACATCGTTACAGTCAATTCTGATCGCTCTGTTGCAATGTTGGAAACATTTATGAATGTGGAGATGCAATGAATAAGCTGAAATAATACATGGTTTCAACACTGCTCATACAACAAGGCAGGCTATGGATGTTTTATATCGCATGTTTCCTCATCGCCTAGTTCTAAGATTTGGCAGCATGGTATGGCCAAAGATTTAACAACTCCTGATTTTTTCTATGAGACTTTTTGAAGTCAAGAGTTTACCAAACATGTCCATAATCAATTCAAGAACTCAAATACATGATTCGCGAAGAGGTAAACCTTATTAATGAATTTCAGAAGCAGATTGCAGCCAAGTATAGACATCTCACGATTGTAGTATTTGTGCACTAATAATTACGGAACCAGGCCCGGACTAACCACGAGGCAATTCGGGCAATTTCCTGGGGCGCAAATTGAAAGGAGGCACAATATGTGAGAAAATAAAAAAATGGCGAGTCAATATTCAGATTCGCACACCAAAATAATTGCTACGATAATTTTTATAATGTTACTTGGTAGAAAGGAAAATAAAGCGCAAACCATCAAAGATTTCCACCCAGCAGAGCAGAATGTATCTTTTTCTTTTCAAACTTACTTTACGCAGTTTGTATTTTTTCACAACAGATGGGAGTTTTTGGACATCTTTTATAGAATTCGCATAATCGATGTTACTAATTAGAAGTCGTAAGAAGGCACATTGAAATCTGTTGCCTCGCAGAATATCCTTAATCCGGGCCTGGTTATAACAAATTCATTGAAATATATTTTTAATTTCATTAAAAATGTGTCTAAATACATTATTTGTTCCTTCACAAGCAAATCAAAAAATAGTTCAATCCTGTTGACGATCCCTTGGTCTTAGATCTCTTCTGGATATAAGGAAATTAAAATGTTTAATTTCCTTTCCTTTATTTTGCTAAATCTTGCATTACATTCAATAGGGTTAATAATTACAAAGCACAGAAAATTTAATTAAAAGATTACAATTAATTTCATTCCTCACAATAGTACACGTCTATCTACATTTTCACGTCTCTTTGTTATCAAGATGTTAAGTGGAGAGCCAGGGTAAGATTTAGTAAAATTTCATTTAATCCACACTTGCATTTACGACTTGATTTTATTTTCACAACATGCTTCGCCTTCAGTAATCTGTAAATTTCAATACAATATAATAATATTTTGGTTAAAATATCTCCATCTCGTTTAAAATGTAAATGCACTTCAAATAGATATAGTTAAGTGGTGAAACTTTATATTTGTAATCAATTTTTTATAATATCTACAAATGGTGAAATTTATTTTTGACAAAGAATGCAAAATACTGAAAACAGATATAAAATCTTCAAACAAAGTTCCTGAAACTTATAAATCCTACAGTATGCAGACAACACAAATTTTTACGTTTATGAGATTAGTTAAGTTGTAACAATAACAGCATCAGTAAGCACAAAACATAACTTAAAATCTTATATATTATGTTATACAGGGTCTGGTATATATATATATATACAACAATGAATAAACCTTTTTAAATAGGGATACACTCAGAATCAGGCCGACTAAAAACTGTTACCGATAATGATGCTGAACTATTGGCTGTAGAGTAAAATCCCAGATTATCCAGTAGTAATCTCGAATGAAACCATAACATTTCGCAAAGATCTGTTAGCGGTATTCTCAAAAAGGAAAAATTGTATCCGTACGACACACATTTACTGCAAGAATTTACCTAAGACGATTTCGACAGGAGACAATTTTGCGAAATTATGGAGGGTAGTGACAACAAAACCCACATTTTGTAAACAAAATTTTGTTTACTGACGATGTTGTATGGAACTGTAAATAGCCATAACTGCTGTTATTGAACCCAGCATAATCATCACTGAATGATTGAAGTTCGCATCCAATGACTCCAGAAAGTGAATGTTTGGCAAGTGTTATGGCAATCACATAATCAGAGTCTTTTTTATACAGGGAAATTTAACAATGGAGAGATATTTGGCTTCGTTAATACAGAATATTGTTCCTACATTAAAAGCACTTTATTTTGACAACAAAGATGATATTTGGTTTCAACCAGATGAGGTACCTTCCTTACTTAAGATTAAATGTCGGAAATTATTTACATAATGTTTTTTCAAACAGGTAGATCTGACGTACAGGAGAAATAGAGTGGGCAACCCTG
The DNA here is from genome assembly GCA_029963845.1 of Rhamnusium bicolor. Lineage (NCBI taxonomy): Eukaryota > Metazoa > Arthropoda > Insecta > Coleoptera > Cerambycidae > Rhamnusium > Rhamnusium bicolor. The sequence goes on from JANEYF010002289.1 coordinate 1,172,439, forward strand.
TCACCTGATTTGACCCCTTGTGACTCTTTCATAGAATCACATAAAATACCAAATATACAGTATATCCCAAATTGCTTGTATCAGAGGATTTTACCTGTTTCTACTCATCTTTGGCCTCGTTTTTTGAGAGTTTCAATGGTGAAGGTACCATTTCTATATCTCTTCTTGTTCTCACTGTGATTGATTTTTTACATGTTTTTTTTTTTCAACTGACGCTACATCTTTAATAGTGGAGATAGAGGACAAAAATAGTCCCAGCCTCCTTGATTTTCTCTACAAGGGATACTTGCATTTGTGTTCAATGGAAAATAGTTGGCTGTGACTTCAAAAAACTTCTTATATTTTATGCTTTTTCTATGATATTATACATGTAATGAGTCTCCATTGTTTGGACATATGAGATTTTTTATAAAAACCAATGTGGAAAATCAAATTACATTAATATCACTATGACAGTTTGTATACGTGATGTTGTGTTTCTATAACTGACAAAAATGCACAAATTTGAAAATACCCCAACAAATATAATTTGTAATATTATACAGACTCGGGAGAAATATGTTACCATTAACCTTGTAGATACTCAGGAAATGAGGTACATAAAAGATAGTTTTATTATATTTTATACTTTTACAAAAAATCTTACCGCACGTAGGTATAAAACACACATTTTTTTACAATTGCTTTCTCTGTTATTTTCTACGATGAATATTGTATTGTAAAAAAGATAATAGGCACATTAGCTTCAATACAACGGAAAATAATTTAATTTTTTATCTCGTATTTTACTTCTGAAAATAATTCCAGATCAGATTTTGTTTAAAATATTATTTTTTCCAACGAAGAAAGTTTTGATAATTTAATATTGTTAACAGACACTTGATGCTGGAGGCGCACTGGAATGAATCGTGTTCTAGGACAGTATTTCTTCAACCAAACACTAAATGGGTATCGTTATTTGATTCTTTTTTTCAATTTAAACTTATTCCCACTTTAGTAGTTTTATACTTCAATCAAGAAGATCCAGATTGCCTCAATATAATCTTTGGTATAAACAAAAGATGATCTCCTCCCTGTACCGCTAATACATGGAGCAGACTTTCCCAAATAGATGAGTTGGTAGGACAAGGAATATAGAGTGGTCTGCAAGTTCACCAGACCTAACCCCGCTCATTTTTCCGTGTATTTACTGAAAGGATAAGGTCTACAAAAGCCTAACAACACGGAAGACATAAGAAAGAATTTGGTAAAAAAACCGCCATCTTTCACCATTACCAACATTCAGTTTGTTTTTCATCTTATACACTGCCAAGCGGTGCCCATTTCGACCAAGAGCCCATTTCGACTACACCCCAAGCACTCTTCGCCGTCCAAGTTGCCATCATCTGCAGATGATTAAAACTATACTAGTACAAACAACTGATTCTATTTCTCGGTTCGTCGGACCATGAGAATACTTTCATTAGAGGTAGACTGTATTGTCAACATAAGTTTAGTTTTAATTTTCTGCAGATTATGACAGCTTAGTTGACAAAACGAGCATCAAGTTATTTCATTCGTGATAGCCGAGTAGGTAGTGCTTGTAGCTATTTACTCAGTAACGAGAGCCAATGGTTAGATTCCATCCTGGAGAAAGTTAGAAATTAAATTTGTCATTTGATGGAGGAGGGAACTGACGATGCCCTAGATGTGGTCGGACTCCACAATACACTGTAGGGTTTCCTCTTTCTTTACCTAACACAAAATTCTAGAATTTTCAGGGGGTTATACTTCGGTGAATTAAGAGGCTTTTAAGAAAACATGATTTTATCTAACAAATTCTCGTGAATTTGCTGGAATCTTATTGATCCTATATGCGGGTTTTTGTCCATTCTGTATCTGTGGCAATAGCACAAAGTAGGAATAAATTAAATACTTAAACTAAAAACAAGTGAAATGCATATTATTTTAATTTTTGAAATAACAATTTCAACACAAATCACATTATATATGGGATCCATAGAATTATACAAATTTACAGACATATAAGAAAAGCTGCGTTTAAATAATGCAGTACTATGATGTGGCATGGTTAGCATGTTCTGATATCTAATATTTACATTGTAAACGGCAGCTCTAAAAACTAGCGTATCTCTTAAATAAGTGGGGATGGAAAATTTTATTAAGCGAAATAAAAAAATTAAAAAGTGAAATTTGACTAACTGTTCCATTTTTAACAATCGCAAATCTACATATTTGGCAGAAACATGATCCAAATTTCCTGATTTTATCTAACAAATTCGCGTGAATTTGCCGGAATCTTATTGATCTTATATGCGCGTTTTTGCCCATTCTGTCGATATCTGTGGCAATAGCACAAAGTTGTAATAAATTAAATACTTAAACTAAAAATAAGTGAAATGCATATTATTTTAATTTTTGAAATAACAATTTCAACACAAATCACATTATATATGGGATCCATAGAGTTATACAAATTTACAGACATATAAGAAAAGCTGCGTTTAAATAATGCAGTTCTATGATGTGGCATGGTTAGCATGTTCTGATATCTAATATTTACATTGTAAACGACAGCTCTAAAAACTAGCTTATCTCTTAAACAAGTGGGGATGGAAAACTTTATTAAGCGAAATAAAAAAATTAAAATGTGAAATTTGATTAACTGTTCCATTTTTAACCATCGCAAATCTACATTTTTTGGCAGAAACATGATCCAAATTTCCTGATTTTATCTAACAAATTCTCGTGAATTTGCCGAAATCTTATTGATCTTATATGCGGGTTTTTGTCCATTCTGTATCTGTGGCAATAGCACAAAGTGGTAATAAATTAAATACTTAAACTAAAAATAAGTGAAATGCATATTATTTTAATTTTTGACATAACAATTTCAACATAAATCACATTATTTTAAATAACATAAAGTTTCCCTCTAATAAATGTTGTTTTTACAATTTTATTTTTATATTTATGCACGTTTTCTAAAAACATTATTTTTATTTTTATTATTCATTCGCTTTAAATAAAATGTAGCCAGTTCTTTTAAAAGAGAATTTAATTATTTTCGTTACTCTTCTATTTTTTTATATTTACTTCATAATCTCAATAACATAGAATGTCAAGTCTTTATGACAGGCTATAATATATATTTTTTTGTGATTTCACATTACTTATTAGTAAGCATAGGCGGCAATGGCATAAAAAAGGGCATTACAAGTCAACAAAAAAACTGTCTCGCTGTTTTCCATTCAATGTTTTATTCATGTTCCAAGATACATCTATTTAACATTGAGTAAAATGAAAAATAGTGTTAATTTTTATTCTAACTACTCTGTTCAGTAAAACCAAAAATAAATAAAACAAAAAGTACTCACCAGTAGAACAATCACCTCAGAACTTTAAAGCATCTACAGACACATGTTTCTACATTTTTGTGTCACCAATGTGGCCCTTAAAACACCTCGAAAGTAACTGTGAATCTTAGTAAATCCTGATGTATTTAAAATGCGAAATCATGTACATTTATACCGAGTGTCACAAAGATCCGTCAAAGAAGAATTACTTCGTTATTATTGAAGATAGAAACAATATTTCTCAGTAAACTGGGTCCTACTTATTACTTATTTGATGCACATTTTGAAATTATTTCCAATAATACTGAGTGTTTTCTAAAAGAGTGACAATACAAACTTACATTTTTTAAGTGGAACGTCCTCTACAGGGTTGCTATTATGTATAAACCGTGTCGTTTCTGTTGAAACAATTCGAGATATAACTTTGAAATTTTGTGTGAAGCTAAGAGATATGCAAACGGATATTTTGACGTTTAAATTTTGCTTACATTTTTTAATTTATTGTTCGACAGTGGGCAACCATCTTGATTTTTTCAAAAGAGAACGGGGTTGTGTGTGGTGTCACTGAAAATGTAATTTTTACTATTGAGTAAATCGTCGAAATGATGGACAACTGAATTTCAGTGAAAGTAATGATTGCTTATTTTAATTAATACAGAATAACTTACTTAAATTAGTAGAAATGACAATTCCATAAGAAAAGTTAACAGTAAGATTCTCAAATTGTGCTCCTCCGACTTCTTGGCAATAGTTCAAATGGTGTACGAATATTCTTGGATTGCATTTATTAGCCATTCTCGAGGTACTTTCTCTAATTAATTTTGTAGCACCTGGTTCAACTCCTCCAGATTAATGGGCCTATTAATATAAATACTACCCTTTAGATGACCCCACAAGAAAAATTAAGAGATGTTAAATCAGGGGATCCTGCATGGCACCCAAGAAGCCACGTACTAGGAGACCATAAAGCAGTGGTGCACCATCTTATTGAAGTCCTATGTTTTTATTCACAAGAGCTGGTTATTCTAGGTTAAGAAGTTCATTGAAGGCAGGGGTGATCTCGTTTTGTAGTAATCGAAGATATAATATTTTTATTTCAAACATCGACTTTAAACTGCTTAGATTTTTTAGTTTAAAACAAATTAGATATCCTTTTACAAAAGTTAGAAAATAGTAATTAGCAAAAATTATTTGCGTTATTGTACTTCATTTCATTGCATCAATTTTTAAATTTGCGACCCAATAAATAAAAATTTATCGCAAATTTTTCACGTCGGTCTTACAACTTAATCTTATAAAAACCTCCCTGAACGGCCCGTTTACGTCCATTTAATTAATGATCAAAATTGATGAGTTAATCGTCGGAAATCACTCACATTAGAACCCCAAACTATATCCTTATCCAAACTTTCCCCTAAAATGGACGAGAGCGTCTATCATTCATGCGTTATAACTTGAAAACAGGACTTCTCAAACGGCAACTTCTCGTACTTTCCCCGTCTTGTGGTTGTTTTTATGTAATTACGGGAAGAACACTTTCCAACTCGTACCTAACTCGAATACACTCCGCATTTTGGCTCACATAAAATCGACATTAATCTAATTATAAGGGGTCCACTTTACTATTAAGATACTTTTTTCGCCGAGTATTGTTAAGAAAAAGTTTCATTTTTACAGACCGAGAATGTTTTGAAATTAAATTTTACTTTTAACCAAGATGACATCATTTCAAATGGTAACATCAAATAAATTGAAAAATTGATAAATTATTTAAAATTACCGAGCATCTAGGGGAAATATATATATATATATATATATATATATATATATATATATATATATATATATATATATATATATATATATATATATATATATATATATATATATATATATATATATATATATATACATATATATATATATATATATATATATATATATATATATATATATATATATATATATATATATATATATAAAACGCAGGTCGGGGTATTTGCCCGCAGAGTAGTTGTTTCCTTCAAATCATATTTAATAACATTAGTTTAGTCCACCTGGGCTAGGGGTCGCCGCTCTTGGTACTTGCTGTGATGCAAGTCGCTATCCGCCACAGAGACATCTAGGATGTCGGTCGGATAGTAGCATTCAGACCATATGAGAAGTTTCATACCTCTCACCACTATTCACTTCACCTTAGTTAGTATATAACTAGCAGGTTGGCCACTATCATTTGTCTGTTCCATAACCTATGGCATACTGAAGAGAACGAGTAAGTTCGAAATCGATCTATGTCTGGTTAGGAATTGACAAATGATATTGGCTTTCCATCTATCATGATTTGAAGGTGTAATTCAATGCAGGTCGGGGGTATTTGCCCGCTGAGTAGTTGTTTCCTTCAAATCATATTTAATTATATATATATATATATATATATATATATATATATATATATATATATATATATATATATTTCTATATCAAATATTTCTTTAACCAATTACCCGCCGTAACTCAACCATTGTTGAGTTATCTCATTAGATTGAAAAAATATCAACTCGCCAAAAAGAAAAATTTTCACACTCAAGAAATGATTTCCTCTAGTTACAATACAAAAAACAGAAACCCCTAGTCCGATATATACCTACATTCATTCTTCTGAACCCATCAGGGGACTTGTTCGCGTATAAATTATTTATAAAAATATTTAAATTAGATTCAAAATATGAACATTTGTCAATTTTATTTAAATTTAAATATTTTTATAAATAATTTATACCCGGACTAACCCCTGTTGAGTTCAGGAGAATGAGAGTAGATATACAGGGTGGGCAATAGTGCGTCCGACTTCGATATGTCGAGAAACTTGATTTAAAAACATAAGTAAACTAGACAAAAATGTCTATAACCAGAAATTATTTAAAAACATAAGTAAACTAGACAAAAATGTCTATAACCAGAAATTGTCTTCCAATATACAGGGTGAGCCAAGATGATTCTACAAGATCAAGTAACATTTTTTTTTAAATGAAATGCCATATGTATCAGAACATTTTTTTTAAACCTTTTTTGTGGCCTCCAATTCTGTATTATTATTGACTTTTTCCCAACCACTTGGATGTAATGATTTTTTTTTTGTTGAAATTATACTATTTACACGTGTATATTAAAATTATCACTACAATCACAACTATCGATTTTAAGAAAAAATGTGTTAGTTATGTTATCAGTTATGAGACATCTGTGTGATGACACTCAGAGAATTTCACTTCCTAAAAGTATACAGGATGGCCAAGAAGGATTTTTACCACTTTTTGAACTGAATTTTTTCAATATTTTTGAACGAGATGTAGAATTAAAAAACGAAAATTTTTTATATGTGCTATTTGTGACCATTTTTAATTTATTGAACAATAATTTCAAAATTCAGCAATAAAAATTAAAAATGAGTTTTTTTTTCAAATAATTCAAGAGGAGGTATTATAATAAGCGTGTTACGTGATGAAAACATGACACCAGAGGTTTCAAAAAATGGTCTGATGTACATGGCATTCCATTTAAAAAAAATGTTAGTTGACTCTATATAATCGTGTTGGTTCACCCTGTATATTCAAAAATAATTTCCGGTTATAGACTTTCTTGTCTAGTTTATTTATGTTTTTAAATCAAGTTTCTAGCTTTCTCGACATATCGAAGTCGGACGCACTATTGCCCTACCCTGTATTGGACTAGGGATTTTCGTTTTTTGTATTGTAACTGGAAGAAATCATTTCTTAAGTGTGAAATTTTTCCTTTTTGGTGAGTTCATATTTTTTCAACCTCAATATTTTTTTGCTTTCAATGTTAAGGAAACTGTTATTTAATTCAATGCAGTTCTTGCTCCTAGGCTGAGTAGTTGTTTTAATAGTTTTTATGATAAAATGTATCGGAAGTGTTGTTTTTTGATTCATTATATGCCTAAAACTTTTGTACTAGCAAATTCAGATAAGAATGTGATTATAAAATATAGAAATCTATAGGTTTTCATTATTATTATCATGTTAGGTTTGAAATAATGCTTTTGTAATACCCAATAATCATTTTATTTTTTTTTTCCAGAAATGCACAAATATGAAGCAATAATATGTCTGATTTTTTTAAATTAAAGTTAATCATTTGCAGAAATCAGTTTTTGTCTCTATTACATCAAAGTTTCTGTAACCAGGTATGGAATCTCTGGTAAATTTTATGTACAATTTATAAATTTTCTTTCTAACCTAAAAATAAACTGATAAAAGCTAAAAGATAAAATCTAATAAGACACCTTGTATATAAAAAAAGAATCCTTTTTAAGTACTGAATAGTATTTTTTCTAAAGAAACTTTAATAGAATGTTTAGTTTATTTAATATATAACTTATACAAGACTTAGTCTTGACAAAATAGTTCTGTAGTATTATATTATATTCGCAATATCGATGAGATAAAGAAAATGCGTCAAAAATTTAAGATAATGTGAAATAAATATGGGAGATCAATTTAGTACTATAGTACTCATTTATGTTCATTCTATGAATGTGGCGAAGAAAATGAACCAAAAATGCAAAAGAATGCAAATTAAATGTTAAATATATACACATTTTTTGACTTAACATAATTAAATATATTTATCTAACCCCGTTATGAAATGTCAAATTTTAAATGCATTTTTGACGTTATGAAATGTCACATTTTTCATAACTCACTCCCATTACATAACTGAGTGATGTAATGAATTTTTACGTAACTGATTATTATCATTTTCCTGTTTTAAAGCGGGATTAGATAAAATTTTGTACTTAACACGTTATGAAAAGTAATTTTACTTGACTCATGTAATTTGCAAACATTACATTCGTTAAATAAAATTAGTCTTTTCATAACTGGTTACGTAAATAACTATTATGTTAAATAATTACTCATTCATTTGATAAAAGGCATGTAAACTTCCACAGAAAATTAGACTTGTACGCCTAAATGTCGCTTCGGATATACTACTATACTGCGTTGTTTCCTTTCAGTGTTTTTCATCTGCTTTCTCCCAAATCATGTATTTATGCTGTGGTTTCATCTATACCCCAAGGCAATGGAAGAATTCAACGATTGGTGGCATGCTTTACGAATAATGGGATTTTGCCTAAGGTGAGTGAAAGTTATAGTTCATTCTAGACCATAGGAATTTGTAACGAATTTCCAGACTAATAATTTTAAATACGAAATTACTGAAACAAAAATATTGTCTTCCCCTTCTAAAATTACGTCTGGAAATATCTACATAATTTTAACATACGTGTTATTTTAAATTATTTATAAAAATAACTTATTATTAGCTCTACATACTACGCTTGTTTATGAAACTACAGTATTAAAAATAATTATGAAAATTAATACAAATGCTACAGGGTGTGGTAAGGTTAATTTAAGAATGATTAAGTTGAGCTGCCCGTATATTATTCCCTACTTAACACATATCATAAATTTTTGTTTGCAAGAAAATGTTTTTTTCAGGCCAATGGAGAAGTGCCGTAATCAGAGTATTACCTAAAAAAGAATAATCCCGAAGATTTTAGAGACCTGCGTGCTATCAGTAATTTACCAACACTGTCTAAAATACTTGAAAACATTATGGAAAATCAACTTTTAGAGTTTACTTATGAGAGAAACAAATACTTTCTACAATACAGTCAGGCTTTAGAACTGAATATAGTTGTACAATGGCACTTTTGCGAGTGGTTGATGACATTGTGGGAGAGACAGATCAGGATTTATGTACAATATTAATTTTACTGGACTTTAGTCGTTCATTTGATACTTTAAGGCCAGTCCAGGCCATCTATAGATTCCGCTTGTATTGCACAGAATCTTATGTAATACAGAAGTTTATCAGCAGGCTGTCCTTGCACCTGCTAAGCCCTTCTTGGCACCACGCTGTTCGTGTATCTGCTGGAAGACCTCAATTTCTTGTACACGCCACTTGGCTTTCTCGACCCCGTTTGAAGTGTTGGTTAACCTCTCACGGGAGACGAGTTGCTTCACGCCCTTGTACACGGCACAGTTGATTTGTCAGATGTCTGCATCTTCTGGAAGTTCCTCATCGATGACCGCGTCCATCCTAGCCAGGTCTTGTGGATTTAGGTTAGCCCTGGTGTTAAGGCTTACCTTCGTCTTTAAGTTTACATCGGTGAACTCTATAGGATGTTCCCCATCAGTTGCTAATTGCCGTGGTGGAATTGCGGCTGGCAGTTCTTCCAGCTGACGGGGTGCCCTTAAGTAATCTGTCCTGAGCAGAAAGGATACTTGATCTCCCAGATGTTGCTGAGAGAAGGCGTGGTGTTCTAGGTGCATGATACTCCAAGCATCATGCAACCTCGCCATGTCTCCCCTGCGCTCAGGTTTGCTGCTCTCGTAGCAGGTCAGCAAGTCATCCCTTAGTTCCCTCGTCCACTTAAAGCGTCCATGCACATTGCCTTGGTCGTCAACGTTGAGACCATCCGGTAAGGCCCCTCCGACTTGTCTCTGCTCCCATCCGAATGGGGTCGGTCGTAAGGGACCCTGTTTCTGAAATTGTAAGAAGGAACCAGAAGTGAAAGGGGTACTAGGTGGTTAGCCTTGGTACCCCCAGCCGACATTTGTCAGGCAGAGTTGCCCCTGCCTGTCGAGGGTGCACCGAGTGGAGATTGTCGGTCTTTGTCATCCCTTGTTTTCTTTTTCGGTCTCCCCGATGCCGGTCAGTCCTCTTGTGGCCTCCGACGCCTCACGGAGTCGCGCCGGCGCTTCAACTACAGCCACTCCCCACATCCCGCAGGGTTAGTGACTGTAGATACCAGAATCGTGTGCCCTAAGCAGACGGAGAGAACCCAGAATGACCGCCTTCTACATTTGGCCTGCCAGCACTCGGCTGATTTTTGGCAGGCCGGTATGATCTTCAGTTCCGAGAGTAGCGTAGGTTTTATCCCTCCGAGTACACCGAATATAAGGACGACTATTTTCACCGAGTAGCCTGGGTACAGCACTTGGAGCTCGTACCGGAGATCGCGATATTTGGTCCGTTTCTCCTCCTCCTTCAAGGTGATGTTTTTCTCTGCAGGTGCCGAGAACTCGATGACATACATCACCTTGATTTGATGGTCGAGGAGGACTATGTCAGGCTTATTGGCTTGGATTAGCCTGACAGTCGGGAATGAGTAGTTCCAGTAAATTCGGCATTTCTCGTTGTCGACAACGGACTCAATATCTCCGGGGACATAAGGCAGCACTGGTGTCTGGTCTACCCCGTACGAGTGCCTTAGATGGTAGTATAGCACTCGTAACGCCGCGTTATGCCGGTGGATGTAGGCCGAAATCGCATATATGGGGCATGCAGATAGCAAGTGCATGAGCGATTCCGGCGCCTGATGGCAGGTCCTGCAGTTGATATCAGGAACCTCTACATGCCACACGCGGCTACGGTAGACCAAGGTGTTGAAAACACCATCCTGGCAGGCCATAATGAATCCCTCGGTCTCCGACTTCAGCCCTGCTGACTTTAGAAAGGCGAAGGTCAGCCTAGTCGATAAACCCAGTGTATTTATGTTCTTATAGAAGACACCATGCTGGGGTTATCGACGTGCTGCCGGAACAGATTTTCCTGTTCGGCAGCTCTAATTCGGGCTCTCAGACGATTTGGCTGAAGTTCGGTGACTGACTCAACATCAGCACCTCGCCGGCCTCCTCGCCCGATGTCAAATGCGAGACCGAGTTCATCTGCGGCTCTTTTTGCTGCCTTGAATAATCCTGCTCCCACTCCTACAGTTTCGTGATGTTTTACGAACCGCAAGAGGGGATCTGAGCTCCTGAGGATGTTACATACCATACTCAGAACTGCTCTGCCATGCGTACACTTCTGGCTCAAGAGTCCTCGGCCCCCCGTTGACGTGGGAGGTACACACGAGGAACGGACGATCTAGGGTGAATACTTCTGTGAAAATTCATCATCTTGCGGGTATCTCTGTGTAATTGACGCAGCTCATCTACCCTCCACTTTACTACTCCGAAGGAGTAGAGCAGAATCGGAACGGCAAGCATATTAGTTGCAGACACCTTGTTCTTCCCCGAAAATTCGGAAGACCAAATCTTTCGGAGGCGGTGTCTGTACTTGCCGCGGAGAGAATCTTTTATTTGTGATACATCCTGGATATGCCTTTGTTGCACACTCAGATATGTATAGGTCTCTCCGGCATCCAGATGTCTTAGGATGCTTCCGTCTGCGAGCTGCGCATCTTCAGGGAATTCCCCGCATCGTCCTCTCTTGAGGTGGACGACTGCACATTTGTCCAACCCGAACTCCATATCAATTGCCCGCGTATATTCTTCGACCACCCTAAGAGCGTTTTGTAGTTCGCGTTCTCCGGAGGCATAAAGTTTAAGGTCATCCATATAAAATAGATGGATGACCTTGTGCCTCCGGTCGCTGGGTGGCCCACATTGATATCCGCGGGTTTGGCGGAGCCCAACAGACAACGGCAGCAGTGAGATGCAGAAGAGGAGAGGACTCAGGGAGTCACCCTGGAAAACTCCTCTCCCTAAATGCCACCTGCTCTGTCGTGACCCGCTGTGCACCTGATGTTATGGTGAAGCGGGTCTTCCAGAGCGGCAGCAGCTGTTCTATGCATCTCACTAGTGGTGCTGGTACCGCAAGACATTCGAGCAAGTACAACAATAGCTCATGTGATGTTGTATCAAATGCCTTGCGGTAATCAATCCAGGCCATCGATAGATTCCGCTTGTATTGCACAGAGTCCTGTGTAATACAGCGGTCTATCAGCAGGCTGTCCTTGCAACCTGCCATGCCCTTCTTGGCACCACGCTGTTCGTGTATCTGCTGGAAGACCGGATTAACAGACCTCAATCTCCTGGCATACAAGATACGTGTAAATATCTTGTAACAGGAGTTAAGGCAAGTGATCGGCCTATAATTCCTCGGGCCGGAAAGATCCCCCTTTTTGGGAATAAGTACAGTACGTCCCTCGACGAACCAGTCCGGAATCTGCTGCCCCTCGTTCAACCATGAGTTGAAAACTCGCGCCAGACGGCGGTGAGTGGTAGGAAATTTCTTCCACCACCAGTTGTTAATGCCGCCAACAAGTTATTATTATTATTACTATTATTATTACACTTTCAACAATAACCTGGAAAATTTGTTAGAATAACAAATTCAATTTTATTATTTGTTTAATTAACATGTTTTTATGCTGAACATAATCATAAAATTTAATAATTCTATCGAAAAACTTTACATTATTACTTTATAAATTGTTGCTGGCGTTGACAAATATTTACACTTTGATGTTACGATGTACCTTTTTTCTTACTCCTTATCTTAGAACAATTAGACTATAGTCCAGTTATGTGCAGATTTGATTTAATCTCCCACAGAAAAAATCCAATGGCATTAAGTTAGCAAAGCGGGCGGGATATTGTATTGAATCTCGACGACCAATTCACTGCTCGGGATATGATCTGTCTAAAAACTCTCTTATTTGTACATTGTCACGAAAATGTGCCCTATCCTGTTGAAATGTAATATTCATATCAAATTGTTCCTAGTTATTTTCTGCTGTATGAAATATCTATGGATTTGTTATTTTCCAGCATCATGGCTTCAGTATCTTATATTTAGTTTTTTAACATTACCATTCTGCAAAATATATGCCTTCGTTAATAAATCAAAAATCCATGAGATAAGTTTGGTTTTGAGCAGTCCTTCTCGTCATAAGTTCATCAAATTGAATTCGTCTGTCCGTGTCATATTCAGTAAATGAGAAGTGAATGTAATTAGGGTTGTTCTGATGTTTTGTAGGGGCCATTTATTTCTATTTTATTACCCTGAGAGATGAACTCAATGTGGTAATTTTTTCCTTCTCTACAGTAATTAACTATGTAGTTAGATCTGTCAGTTACTATTTGTCAGATTGCTGGCTTATTTATGCATATTATGTTAAAGATTTCCAATATTAAATTATATGTTAAGAAACATGATGTGCATATAAACAAAGATAATAATTTACCAGCAGGCAGTATTTTGTGGTTTTTTATTGTGCTCTTCTACGTAGCAAACTCATAAATCGTGTGGTTTTGTGTTAAGCAGATATTTATAACAGTCAACAAGATCACTTAGGTTAGTAATAAATTTAAAGCATAGCCATATTTTTTCTCGAGGGTTGATGAATATACACACTTATGAAAAACCCACAGAAAAATTTACATATTTTTTGGAGGGTGTCTTTTAATCTGACCCTAAGGTTTATAAAAATGTGTATAAAGATTATTTTTAATATATTTATATTCCCTTCTAAATTATTTAAAAGCGCTTATAATACTCGCGGAAGAAAAACCTACTATTATGATAATTATAAAATATCTTGTATGTTCTATATATAGGATGAAACAAATCGAGTATTCCACAAATTTAACTCTACAGGATGTCTACTCAACTGAGGAAATTTGCTATATCTACATAAATAGATGCGAAACAAAAAGTTGGTAAAAGAAAAGAAGCTGGATAATTTGATTATGCATCTTTTACTTTTTTAAGAATCAAAAAAATATGTCCGAGGTATTTAAAAAATAAATTGAAATTTTGTTTTTTTACTTCCAAATAACGACTGAATTTTGTTATAAACTATGTCTCATTAATTTTAAAACACTATGAGACAAGCCAAATGATTCAAACTAATTCCTATTTTTTAAATTTGTTGCACCATCACGTTTGTATGATATATACAACAATGTTAGAGATAACCACTGAATGGGACAAATGGAGTGGGAACTTTTCGAATAGTTACTGTCCCGATAACAAGTTTATAAGTTGTTACCTTCCTTGAAATTGTTGAGTGTCTGCTTGTCAGTAGTTTTCCCATTATGTTTATTATACATTGCGATCCATATGTATGGAATAAATTCATTTTAAGCGTAACTATGAATCTAAGAAAAAACCCTGAAACAGGTCGATTTTTAATTTAAAATTGCCATTTTTTAGCATTCATCCCCTCTGAATTATGACTACCCTCCCCGAAAATTTTAAATTTTGAAGGAGGTCCTGCGGCAACTCTTTCAAAATGGATTTTGATTCTCTATTCAGTAGTATAAAAATGTTTAAATTTGGGGTATTAGTTACTAAGAAAATTAATTTTGAAAATGCAAAATTTTGTGAATATCTTGTAAACTTAGTTGAGTATTTTTTTGCTAAATTTTTGATTTTGAAGAAAAATTATAACTGATCTGTTGTTGTTTTTAAAATTTTCAGTATAAAATTGTACCCAATTCAACCCTTTACATAAAATGAAGCACAGAATCTCACATAATATTAAGAATAAATTTTCAATTTATTTGAACGTATTTCCAATTTATTTTATAGTTCAATTTCAAATATGCAATATTGTCTGGTCGATTAACATACTTTTTGATTTTAAATAGCCCCATAAAAAGTAATCAAGAGGGTTCAAATCGGGAGACCTAGGTGGCCATTCAATAGTTCCATGTCTTCCAATCCACCTGTTAGGGAAAGCTTCGTTTAAATAATTTCTCACTCTACGTAAATAATGTGGTGAAGCACTATTTTTTGATACCGAATAAACCTGTCAATTTCATTTGGATAATTATCTTCCGGAAAAAGTGTTTTTAATGTTTAAAAAGTCTAAATGAACAAAACCGTTAACTGTGTCTGCAAAAATTATTAGGGCCAATAATTTAATTATTAATGATACCTAGCCCAAACTTTCACTATTTGAGGAAATTGTGTGTGAGCCTCCATCATCTAATGAGGATTTTCTCTGCTGCAATATCGACAGTTCTGGTGGTTTACCGTTCCATTTAATTGAAATGCGGTTTAATAAAAAAAAATTTTGTTTATAAACTGCAAATCAGCTAGCATTCGCGTCATCATTAATTCTTTATTTTACGCTGCACGTTATTTGGATAGGGTAGTACGCCTTTTCATCAAAAAATGGTAATAGAATTAACAAGAGTGCGGCAAGTGATAACATTATCACCAATGTAATTAACTGTTTTGAAGAAAATCCACAAAAGCGTAGTACTTGCTTATAAGAAATTATTGAAAATGGGCAATATTCAAATCGTTGGATAGGACCGAATGGTTCAATTCAGTGGCGTTCCAGATCATCGAATCTAAGTCCATTAGACTCTATTCTGCGGGAAAGCGCTCAAGAAACTGGTATATACACGAAGGCCAAATAATCTTGGTCAATTAAAACAGAAAAATAAGATTAGCCTGTGAGACAATAATTATAGAAATATTACAAAAATCTGTAAGTCAGGAACTTGTAAAAAGATTTAATCGGTGCTTAAGATAATGATGGCAAATAAGTAGAATGATTTTTATAATTGTTTTTTATGATTTTTTTCTTGTTAATATTTATTTTGTTTAATTTGTTAGGTATAAGCTACTAGGACGTTTCGTTATTGACTTTTTAATATTACTTAACGATTGTGAATAAAATAAAAGGGCATGTGTTTAGTTTTCTTGAAATTTCTGCTTTATTCAATGTTCGAGAGGCATGACAAATCGGTTTATTTTTGTGATAGGACTGCGCCAATTGCATAGTTGGAGGAATCAGTGGTTAGTTCGAATGGTTGCGAGAAATCAGGATAGCTTAGGATTGGAGTGGTCGTTAATAAATGTTTACATATTTCGAAGCTATCAATAAATTCTATTGTTAGTGTAATTTTAGCAGTTTTTAAATTTTCCTTTAAATGCCATGTATAAAGATGTGTGTTCCTTGGAAAAAAGTATAAATGACGTCGTGACGCCGAGCGCCGCTCGACTTGAAAAACAAGTGCCGCGTAAAAATAAAGTTCGACCACCTACCTCTAACACGGCTTTGTTTGTTTTTTTTTTTTTCACAAAAACTTGTTTATGAGAAAAAGGCCCAGGGAGGAAACATTGGGACACTCTGTATATGAATAAATCGAGAAATATTTCTAAGAATCAACCTTTTCTGGTGATTTTTTTGTTACTCCCTTTTATCAAATTTATACATTGTTTTTTATTAATTTATATAAAATTTTTGCAATTTATTATTTTAGTTTGAATTTATTTTTTGTGCTCCATGTATTACAAAAAAAAAGCAATATGCTACATGAAATGAAATGGTATAATATTGTCCCAAAGCAAAGTAAAACATATGTTTCAATATCCTTCTTAAAACAAAAAAAGTGATTTATTATTCACATTTATAATAACGTATTCATAGCAGTGAAAGCCTTACGTCAGAAAAATATTAGTATGTATATGTGTGGAAGGTATACACAGACGAATATTTTTTTGGACTCATATTATGTGACATCTAATAAATTACATCCAGCAGTATTTAAATTTCCAAGGCCGATTTTGTTGCAACTTTGTGCTACACATATAAACTATTATTCTGGAAATAGGTGATATAGAAAATTGAAAAAATTGTCCATAACACAAGAGCTTTATAATTTTTAGTTTGAAAACAAGACCGTTGTCTAACTCATATGTACAAGTTGCTGATTTACACATCAGTTTCCTTAAAAGCCAAGTGTAAACTGCACAATTTTCAATTAATGGGCAATTTAAGTTAAGAAATGAGAAAGCATTTAGTAATAGTTCAATAGTAGTTGATACCCATAAAGCATTTTTTATATAAATGCTAGGGTGGGTCAAAAAAACCGACTATTTTTTTTACTTTATACTCTAAAAAATCGGTTGCTAGACACCTCTAGAAAATTCTCACCAAATATGAGCTCTTCATTTTGATAGAAAGGTTCTCCGCTTTACAGTTTTCCATTTTTTCCTCAGTATTAGAAACGAAAATTCATATCTCTCTATCAACTGTTCGTTAAAAAATATCTCACCTCACGTTTTTGTAGGAAATGGAACGCTCTACAAAAAAGGTCTCTTAGAATGTTTTCGTAAACCTCACCGTTTAAAAGATATCAAAGGTTGAAGTTTGGTTATTTTGAGACAAATTTCTGTTTTGCTTATGAATTTTATAACTCATTAACAAAAAATTTTTATGAAATGCGCAATTCACAGTTTTGTAGTAAATTAACTGCTCTACAAAAAATAGTCTCTTATGATTTGTCGATTAAATTAAGCGTTTAAAAGATATTCATCGTCAAACTTCAATGCACGCCAATTTTAACAATTTTTGATTAATAATTCGGAAAATTTCAATTCAGTCTATGAGTTTCAGGGAAATTTATAAAATTTGAGTTTCTATGAACAGAGAAATGTTTTAAACTATTTTTCTAGTTTTCTTTTTAGTCGTAAGCATGTTTAGTTACATCTAAAAAAAAATTAGTGCATTATTTCTGACTGAGAGTCAATGATTCATTAAATCGTGAAAAAATAACGTTCTTGTTAGAAATTTATAATGAAAAGTATTAATGTTAAAGAGAAAAAATGTTCAATTGGTTATTAAAAAGTTTTTTTATTTAATTATTAAGTGAGTTATAAAATTTCAAACATTTATAAAATATTCGTACACTTCCACTGTAAAAAATTTTCTTTATTGCAGTTCGGGTATTTTTTTGCGATGTTCTTTTTACAATTTGCAATAAAAAATTGAAATTGCTCTTCATTTTTTGTCAAGCATTGATTATATTCAGTTACTAATGCGACTGCTCGCTCTGCTGCATCATTAACAACTTTTAATTGTTCAAAGTATTCTTTATTTTCATTATAATATAATATAAAATTTAAAAAAAATATCAGAATAAAAGTTTCAAATAAATTTTCGAACAAAGAACTTCTTTATAATGGTTACTTTTACGATAGAAAGTCAAATTTGTATAAATTTCCCTGAAACTCATAGACTGAAGTGAAATTTTTCGAATTATTAATCAAAAATTGTTAAAATTGGCGTGCATTGAAATTTGACGATGAATATCTTTTAAACGCTTAATTTAATCGACAAATCATAAGAGACCATTTTTGTAGAGCAGTTAATTTCCTACAAAACTTTGATTTGCGCATTTCATAAAAAATTTTTGTTAACGAGTTATAAAATTCATAAGCAAAACAGAAATTTGTCTCAAAAATAACCAAACTTCAACCTTTGATATCTTTTAAACGGTGAGGTTTACGAACACATTCTAAGAGACCTTTTTTGTAGAGCGTTCCATTTCCTACAAAAATATGAGGAGAGATATTTTTTAATGAACAGTTGATAGAGAGATATGAATTTTCGTTTCTAATACTGAGGAAAAATGGAAAACTGTAAAGCGGAGAAGCTTTCTATCAAAATTAAGAGCTCATATTTGGTGAGAATTTTCTAGAGGTGTCTAGCAACCGATTTTTAGAGTATAAAGTAAAAAAAATAGTCGGTTTTTTTTGACCCACCCTAATAAATGCATAATAAAAAATATTGTACCCAATCGGAACACATTGTTGCTGAAACGTTTATATAATGTTAATTAACGTTATATATATATACATATACCATAGTGTGAGTGGCTTTTCTATAAACTGTGTGGCCTAGACTTCCGTCCTGCTTCTTCTTGACCAGTATGTCGAGAAATGGTAGCTGACTGTCAGTCTCTACCTCCATGGTGAACTTAATTTTGTCGTGTATACTATTCAGATGTTCTAAGAAGTTAGTGAGATTCTCTCTTCCATGAGTCCAAATCACAAATGTGTCGTCGACGTACCTTAGCCATAGGCTTGGTTTTAATGGTGCAGCTTGTAGTGCTCGAGTTTCTAAATCCTCCACTGACAGATACCTAAATGCACAGTCACACCACCATCCAGCACAACTAAACTCAGTAGTAAAGGCATTAGTCACACGCTCGCAGAGACTAGCAGATGCAGACAACCTCAAAGAAGAAATGTCAACTCTTCACAAAGCGCTGCGAAAGAATGGGTTCACACAACAAAGAATATAGAAGTTGTCAAAACCATCTCGACCGAGAAATCAAGAGGACTCCGAACAACCCATAGCAAAAGCCTATCTGCCATACATAAAAGGAACAACGGATAAAATAAGCAAACTTCTACGTAAACATAAAATAGAAACAACTTTTAAGACCGACAAGAAAATCAGTACCATTCTTCGAAATCCAAAGACCAAAATTGCTCTAGAAAGTCAAGGGGTATATAAAATACCTTGCCAAGATTGCAACAAATCATATATAGGACAGACCAACAGAAAAATAAGTGCAAGACGCGAAGAACACATAAACGCTGTTAGAAAAGACGAGAGAACATCATCTTTAGCTCAACATGTCAAAACTACAGGGCATAGGATTGATTTCGACAAAACAAAAACACTAGCCAATATCGAGCATTACAAGTCAAGAATCATCAGGGAGGCCATAGAAATAGAGAAAAGACCACACAATCTAAATACACGAGATGACACCCAAAGACTACCTACCACATGGAAACCTACTCTAATATTACATGCTACTATCCATGAGGAAGCAAGAAACATAACGCAACGAACACACGAAGAGGAACCAACCAGAGCTAATTTAATAGGACCAAGTACACGGAGTCGCCCTCGAAATCAGGAGATGGGTGCAACAGACCGTGACATAAGCACAGACACACGCATGCGCGCCCGAACAGGACCGATTACACGAAGCCGCGCTCGAAATGAGGAGATGGGTGCAGCAGACCATGACGCCCGGAGTGTGTCGAGAGCAACAGAGCGTAACATAGGTAGAGTATATAAAGAACTGCCAGATCCAGAAAACGTCACAATGTTGTAATAAACTTTATGGATGCTGTAAGAACTTTTACAGTATGATACGAATTTATCGCACAATTATCCTATAGTTGAACTTAGACTATATTAAAGGGACAATTTTCCAATTTTGCTCTTACAGCTGCTATGACAAAGTTCTAAGAACATGTGTACAGAAAATTTTTACAGTTTTTCTCCACAGATTATACAGGGTGTCTTATAATTAAGTAACTTCCTTCAAGGATGTGACAGTACTAGAAAAAATAAGTTGAGTTTTGTATGTAAACGTTTGCCTTAAATCAGTTCATAAGGAAGCTACAACACCTTAAAGGGGGTAAGCACAAAGTTATTCACCTACAAATTCGAAACGTCCCAAGTTACAAAATTTAATTTTTATTAACTTCCAAAATGTGTCGCGGGTATTCTTCCTTTTTATTTTATCCCCAAATATTTCCCCTTTTAGTTCTTCCAGATTTCTCAATTCTGACTGTCTGCGGACTGTTCGCGAATCGTGGTTTTGAAAGTTTTCTTTCGATTCTATCGATTTCTTAATTCTATTTGTCGACCCTCACGAACTGAACATTTTTTACCTATGTGCGATGTTTGTCAATTTTTTTGATGGCCTCCCTCGGTCCCACGTTACTGGCTATTATTTCCCATTGTTTGGCTGTAGCTTTGTACTCTCCACTTGTTTTATTATTTATTATCTCTGTCCACTCCCTGAATAATTTATACGCACTTTTTTTAATTTTCATCAAATTTTTGCTCGAGTACACTTTTAAATTTTCGGATTGTTACTGTCTCTCTTTTCTTTTCCCCTCACAACAATATTTATAAGGTATTAATAATAGTACTCGACATTTATTACACTGATATAACGTAAATTATACTGAAAAAAATCGTAAATTAGAAGCATATGTGAAAATCTCACCTACAAATTTTGATGAGTGTATAAACTCGATTTCCTGTTCATAATTGGTTTAATTAATGACTCGTTGTAATTGCGTAGAATGGCACACGAATGACAATTTTGCAAAATACGTAAAGGGAGCACTTTTGTAACGAAAAACCAGTATGATTTATTTTAATGCTGAAGAAATTAATATGTTAAATATTATATAAAATTTTACTGTAATATATCAGAAATATTCTGAGGAGAGCAATATATTCTGCAGCCCCAGTTTCGCTAAAAACTTGATATTATATTTTTAAGTAAAATAATTACAATCATATTATGCAGAAATTTAATATTACCAAACAGTATGTCTTTAATGTTTTTTTGTACACTAATTGGAGAAAACGAGCGTGTTTTAGCTTAAAGAAAATTGTATTAAAATGATAGGATAACGTAATTAATGTAAATCGAGTTTTAATCCAGTTATTACGGTTTCTATATCATAAATTTGGATCCACGACACATTTCAACGAATAATTATTTTTAATAAATATGATGGAAATGAGTTTTTGGCATGGTGATTAATATTATTTTAAAAGACTCAACAAATAATCATCTCTAATATAAATGTCCTATTTTCAACTTGTTTTGTTAATAGTTAATTTTTTTAATCAGAAAAAAGTGTTTGACAGGAATTGATTTAGTAACTAGCATAACACAAATTTCATAAATATAGTTAAAATTTGTTAACAAATATCCAAGATATTAGGGTTTTGGTGATATTACCGATAAAGGAGGGTTTAAAATTATGGCGGAGGAGCCAGTGATATACAGTTTTCTAAATGTAGTCATTTTTACATTCGGCATGCCACCTTCAGTATCAGTGATTGCCTTAACGAAAGCCTTCATTCACTTAAAAGAAGGTTTATTTGTAACTATGTACTTTACTATCTAAACGTCTGGAGAGAGCAGAAAATAGACACCCACAAGATTTAAACACTAATTCGGGAATAGATGGATAAATATTGTATGAGAGGTAAACGATATGTTTTCTAGAACCTAACGCTGCCAATACTAATAATGTTCCAAGAAAGTTTGTAATTTAATAAGTAATTAAAATAAAATGTATCATAGTCACCATGATTTATAGAGTGAGTCATTTAAAAATATTTATTAAATGCTATTCGTAATTATTGTTATTAGAAACTATAATAGACTTGAAGAGGACATTAAACAATGTGAAGTCTAACAGCAAATCTGGAGCCTTTTGGGCAACAGACGGTTTTTTGTTAATTTGAGGTCGCTGAATTCAGGACATCAAAATAAGAAAAAAGTTAAAAACCGAATTTTGATAGGAACTTTGTTTAAGAAAAACTATCATTAAACGCACTTGGTATGTAGTAAATCTGTCATAAATCACTAGTTATGAGCTGGCCACTACAAAGCATTGCTAAAACCTGAATAAATCTGAAAGGCATTTAAATTGTTATGTACGGAGACCATTGCAGTTAAAGAAAAATTGTAAGGTCATCAGAACATGTAAAAAAATTGACAAAAAGCTTTTATTACAAACATTTCTCATACATATACCGGACAATGTATACATTTGAACAGAGCTGTCACATTAAATAAGAGATGAATACACGAATTCCACGTTACATCTAAATCAAAATAACATTCAAATTTCATATGATAGGATGCTCAGCTATTTGTGATTACCCGTGATATTTCAATATGAAAATTTAAATAAAATTCGTACATCCATTAACTGAAAACGGATAAATATAATATTATCAAAATGATGTGAGTAAATTCAATTTGTTCTACAGTTCAAATTTTTTTGTCATTTCTTCCAGTTTTGTTGTATCATTTTTACTTATATTTCCCTATGATTCGTATACCTTAATTGGTTAATATAATATTACGAGAATAGCAAGATCAGGAAAAATGCCCTGCTCGGCCTAACATCCAAAAGTTTTAATATAAATGTTTTGCGGGCTCCAGAAAAGAATTGGGTAACTTTATTTAACACGTTCCACTACTTACTGCTAAGTGGTTATGAAGTAACAGGTCGCTAAATATTGAGAAAGTTGATGTAGCAATTTCTGCTGCAACACCCCCGTCCAATTGTTGGCATATCACAATAAGCTGGGGGTTGTACTTATTGACCGGTAGCTCAGTAAGCAGGTCGTGAATAAGGGCTTAGATTAATTTGAGTTATCACCAAAATCTAGGCTGGGCGCCAGGACTTTTGCAAGTACCAATTAATTAAAATTTTACTTTAAAAGGTAAAGATAGCGTTAAAACTTGAATTCGGTTGGTAAGGAAGTGGAATAAAAAGATCTTATTTTAATAAAAAGTATAATAAAGACTAGTATATGTGATGTACAAGTATTTACAAGTTATAAAAAAATTAAAAGGTGGTTGAAGACCAAAAAGTATCCAAAAATGATGGTGAGAGGAAAAAAAAAAAAAAAAATGAAAAATGAGATGCCTGATCTCTCACAACGTTTCTTCTGACCAAATAAACTTAACTGGGGACGGAGATCTTACTTAACTTCAAAGGGGTTAGTCCAGCGAAGAATTCACCAACGGCTAGGCTCTTAATGGGTTCGGTGTCAATTTGACTAACCACTGTCAGTACTGCAGTTACCCTTAAGAAAAAAATGCCAGTTGTGTAATATTACGTTTTTCTGCTC